>OX438762.1:26159730-26723298 GCA_949316455.1 Acleris holmiana
TTGGCATAACTGAGAGCAGTTGCTCATAGTAACGAAACAGCTCACGTTGATAAGATAACGCTTACGTTGACCAAACACAGCTAGAAATTTAGGACTAATTAAAGTGGGTATAAAATGTACATTTCAAAGGGAAAGGAAATGAGAGAGAATGAGAGTTGGTTGGTGGTTTTTTCACTTAACAGGCTCTTATAACTTGCCATAAAATATATAAAATTTTGGCGGGGGTCCAAATATACCCCTGTACAGGGGTGGTATTATGCCAACAGACGTCATTAGGTACTTTTTTTAATAAGTTGGTTTCTATTTTAACCATTGAATATCTTATCAATATTTTGCAGTTTTTATCGATGCCTTTCTAAGTATAAAATGTAAAAAAGTCACAAAGATAATAACAAAAGTACATTGTGAACATTGCACTCGAAATTTGTTAGCGAACGAAAAATTGTATTTCCATCAATTCTTGTGCCTTAAAGACTTTGGTGGCTTGGTACGAGGGCTTGGTATTTCGGATCGAGTTACAATAAAACCTTGTTTAGAATTTGAATACTGGCCTCTTAAAATACTATGAAATTCAAAAATCAGTCAGCAGTTTGGGTCTACGAAGACGAGGCCAAACCAAAGAAAGTAGTTCGCTCCCGCAGCTTGTCAAAGAAAATGGTCGCTACGTTTGTCTCGAAAAAGGGGCATGTTGCTACAATTCCTTAACAGGAATGCAGAACGGTTACCGCTGAGTGGTTTATCACGGTTTGTTTGCCAGAAGTGATAGCCGAACTCCGAAATAATAACCCGAAACGTCGCATCATCTTACATCACGATATTGCGAGCTCCCATACGGTTCGGAAGACAAATGATTTTTTGAAGCAGGAACGTACAGTCCTGACCTGAGCCCAAACGATTTCTTTACATTCCCTAGAATGAAAGATTTATTACGCGGTCAACGGTTTGAAGACCCCGAAGCAGCTATGGAAGCGTACAAAACAGCCATTTTGTCAACATCAACTTCAGACTGGAATTACTGTTTTAAAGATTGGTTTGCACGAAAGGAAAAGTGCATTAAATGGAACGGAGAATAGTTCGAAAAACAATAAAATGCAATTTCGCTATACCGTGCATGTGTTTTTTCTTATTCCCGGTAATTTCAGTGTGCCCCTCGTATACCCATATATTTCCTCTTTCCAAGATGTGACTGATGCATTTAAAAACGATTCTTGCCCCATCAATATCTATTAATTAAAAGCGCAATAGAACAGTTTTTAGTGATTCGGCTGACTACATTACTACATCTTCTCAGCAGTTGTTTCCTCTTGCGAAGCGCTGGTAGAATTTTGACGTGTAAAAGTGCCCATGCGGCCTACTTACTGAATAAAAAACTTTCATCTTTTTTTTCTTTTTCCTTAATTAAGTCATCAAGACAAAAGTTAAATAAAGTAACTTTATTTAGAGGAACTTCAGATTTAGGTCCCATTACTAATGACCAGAGCCCTGAATTTTCGTAGCAATTTTTATGTGTCTTAGGGACTTCTCTTTTATCGACTTCCGATATACATAATTTTATCGATACATTATAGAACACAACACTACATATCAATGAAGATTAAAAGTAAAGGTAAACAACTTTTGAGTGGCTGAAAATGTTAAATAGAGATTTGCAATAAAAAGTTAATAGTTAACAATTCTACATTTAATCAGTTCAGTTCAGTGTTTTAACATTTATCAATTTCATGTTCAAAGTCAGTTTTAGTGCTAATACTACTCGATAATAATACTCGATATCGATAAAAAAACAGTTTCTAACACTAGCAAGATGTGACCGTGAAAATTCCGACCTCAGTTTATTATTTCTACGTTCATAGCAGCACGCCTTTATTTCCAGAGTGGGGTAGGCACAGCTACAGAATTACAAACCACTCTCCTAAGGTCAAAGGGATTGCAATTGGCTTAGTAATCTTCCCGCTCGTCCATTCTGAGAATGGACATCTGTCCGGGGCCGGCTCCGAGCGAGGGAGCACGCGGGCGCCACGATCTGCCTGCCGCCATCTTGAACGATCGATCTCGGAGTGTGCCATAATTACGTAGTGAAATTACATACATACATACAATGTTATGTCATGAAATTAGTTTTGTGAATAACCTTAAACTTTTTATTATTTACTTGTAACAAGGTGTTGATTGATAGTAAAATACACGATAAAACGCACTCCGAAAAGAACTTAAAATCATTCGTAATGTGATGATGAGTCCAATTTCTTAATAAATATACTAGTTTCTAAACTATAGTATATTTCAAGGTCATCACAAGCAGCGCCGTGCGAAAGTCATAGTGTTTAAATGTCTTTCGTCATAGTCGCTTAACTCTCGAGCAGTCGAGATATCTTATCGCCACCCTAGAAATATGTATCATTGAGGAGTGTCGACGGCCATCTATGGTCTTTATCATCAGTTCCGCTTTACCAAATGATATATATTTTTATAAAGTGCAACTTATGTACTTTTACTATTACTTATACTGTGCTAAGGTGTTTATTAATGTATTAGTGACATGTTGCAAGTCCATCATCGCCTAATAGTACTACAAGACTTTACTCCCTTAGTCGCCTGTAACGACAACCACGGGAAGTGTGGATGGTGGATTTATTATTTATTTATTTATTTATTATTTATTATTATTATTTATTATTAACATATTTTACACGGCATTACAGTAAACCATTGCACCGAGAAAACCAGATAGATACAAAAAGATTAATAATTACTAAAAAATAATTATTTTAAAATAATAAACTTACGTTGGTACACTCGATTGCCTATCATCCATCTTCTCACAAAATCGCAAACATTCTCGGCACACAGCATTCCATCTCCAATCAAACAAGTCGCATTCGGGGGCCGATGCCAGGAGCGCGTTAAGGAGCGCCAGCGCGCGGAGTAGCGGGGCACTCTTGCGGGCCACGGTGCGCGCCGCCGGGACCGCCAGCAGCGGCCGCGGCTTAGGGCGGAGACAAATAGTGGGAACTTGCGGCACGTACAGCCGCACGACCCGCCCCACTAGCTCGGGACAATCGGACTCACCGCGCAAAATGCCACAAATTGTAGTCAGCAACTTGTTGTTACGCCTTACCTCAAGAGAATGAAACCCAAGAGTCCCGAGTAAAAACTTCGTGGGATATAAGTATGGGTAATACCCATAAGCTTTTTTATAAATAAACCGAAGGAAAGTTTTCTGTATCTTCTCGAGAATTAAGGCGTAAGTAGCCTCATACGGATTCCATATGATGGACGACGCTTCCAGTTTACTACGCACAAGCGCGTTAAATAAAACTTTTATAGCTCCAAGGTCATGAAAGTCTCTAACATTGCGAAGTACGAATCCTAACCGTTTTAAACAACTACTAGCGAGAGTTCTGATGTGGTCATGGTAGGTCAGGCGAGCGTCGAACACGACTCCGAGATCCTTCACCGAAGAAACGCGGCTAATGACTTTCCCACCGAGAGAATATTGCGCCTTAATGGGCGCAAAAGCACGACTAAATGTACAAACAAAGCACTTATCTGTATTAAAAAACAGTTTATTTTGAATGCTCCAGTCAAATACCGTAGTAATATCCTCCTGCAACATGTCGCAGTCCGCCTGATGCTGCAAACCATAAATTTATGAATTATCTACACTGCCTAGAAGGCCTCACCTTAGGCGCCTCAGTCTGTTGCACAGTCATAGTAGCGGCTGCGACAGACACAGCACTCGAAGACATCACGGCCGAATGTCGGGAGGACACCGATCCGCTTAGAGGGCTGCTGGCTCCGCTCTGCAATGATAATACAATACATAGTGATAATTTCAGGGAACCACAGGCATCCTCTAACAATTCTATTTCACTATCACAGTAAATAATAAAAGCTTCAAATCGATGTCGAATGATATGTGGACTTGCGCTTGATGGATGGTGGGGGACTGGCGCCTTTTCGGATCTCTGGACTGATTTTTAGTGGATATCCGGTTGCCTAGTTCCACATAATTACCTTGCCCACCGGACCCAGGCTGTATAGCGTAAAAGCATTTTCCCAGGGGAAAAACAACAGAGAATAAAAAAAGTTTTAGTTGAGAGACTCCGTTAGTGGTTTATTAAAATATCAAACCGTTATTAGAATGAACTTCGGAAGTACCGTTAGCACAAAAGTAAAAATATAATAAATTATAAGTCAATCCATGATATCTTCATAGTTTAACTGCAGACACTTATAGACAAATATTTACAAAGAATGTAATCATTCATCATAATCATTCCGTACGTACAGTTAGTTGCAAAACTGAGTCAATATTAGCACATTAGTAGAATGTTAATAAGTCGATGACAATCAAAGCTATTTTCAAATGCTTAGTACAGAATAGTTATCCTTGAAGTAAGCTACAAAACTGCTGTATACATAATTTATTTGTCATTTATATTTTTTAAATATTTTGAACAAAAAACTGCAAAAATTAAATTTATGTTTTATACTAGTAATTTATTTTTCTCTATGGCAACCCCAAATAAGAAAATTTTTTAAAATAGAGAATTCCATTCTTTTTAAAATAAGGTATCAACCATTTATACGCAAAACGCCAAACACGTTTATTGCCAAATCCTGGTCATGCCAAACACGCATAATGCCAAAGCTGCATAAAAACTAAATACGCTAAATGCCAAACACGTGTATTACCAAATTCTGGTAATGCCAAACACGTGTATGGCCAAATCCTGGTTATGCCAAAGCTAAATACGCTAAATGCCAAATACGCATGACGCCGAAAATTTTAAGAGAGACGTATGTCAAAATGTGGTTCATGACGTTAACCATTAACCAGCTTGGCAAACAAGCATACGTCCTGCCTAATAATCATGCAGGACGTAGGTATGCTTGTAGCCTATCCCCCTTACTAATATAATTATCGTTGTGTAACGGTGGTACACTATAGCTATACATTGTTTTGTCCTTATCTGTCATTGTGACATTTGGATTTGACAGATAAGGACAAAACATTATATAGCTTTACCACGGTTACTCAACGTTTATTAGTAAGGGGGATAGGCGGGCCATTCTACTTTTCAATGTACATTTTTGGTTGGTTATTGAAGCCTGAGCCTTGAGGTCTGACTTGGCTAGTTCTCATATACGAATTATTATTAGTATTAGTATGCTGGCATTCTGCGTATTTGGCATTCTGAGTATTTGGCATTCTGCGTATTTGGCATTCTGCGTATTTGGCGTTCTGCGTATTTGGTATTATGCGTATTTGGTATTATGCGGGGATTTTTTCTTCATTGTGCAAAACGACAAAGTGGCGTTTTGCGTTTTGGGCATTATGCGTCGAAAGGGTATCAACTGCTTGAATCAGGGACGTAGTTTTCTAGTTATTGCAGAATTTTAATCCCCTACCATAGTGAACTAACAACCAGTTTGTATGGCTAATTTGTCTTGGTGCAAAAGGGACCGTGCACCGAACTAATGTCGCCAATAACTGCCACTAAAAGTATGTCCGATTCTAATAATTTTCTAGTTATTTTAAATGGGCTAAATTTCTTTAATTGTATCAGGGTCCTTATTTTGGGTTGCCACAAAGAAAATTAAAATATTACACAAATAAAAAAAGTTAAATTCAACAGTTTTTATGATAAAATTACGTAAAAACTGTAATAGACAGGTAAAATCATTTGGTAGGAGTATTTGTAGCAAATTTCAAGGGGTACTTTTTGTATTAAACATTTAAAAATACGTTTAACTATCATCAACTTATTTACATTCTACTAAGGTACACATATTATATTTGCTAATATTGACTCAGTTTTGCAACTAACTGTATAACAACCCTACGTATTCTTGGTAAATGTTGTGTCATTTGTTTTATAAAAATATTAAAGTCATAAAAGTATAAGAAATCAATAATAAATTGAATTTGCTGAATACAGTTTCTTAAGTGGTAGTACACATTATGAATAAACGTTCAGTGTATTCAGCCTTATGCAGGCGGGCAAATATTAATAAAATATCAAGGTAAATTCAAAGATAAAAATATAAAATAAAAATAAAAATCAATTATAATAGATTGTCACCATAAATAAAATGAATATTACAAATTAACATTAATATTACATACATACATAACATCACGCCTTCATTCCCAGAGTGGGGTAGGCAGAGCTACAGAAATACCAACAACTCTAAAAAGACTTGTTGATAATTCTGTAACCACATTTTGCACAATCAGGCCAAGAAGTTTACTAGTGTATTAGTGACTGGTTGCAAGCCCATCGCCTAACAATACTACAAGCCTTTATTCCCTGAGTCGCCTCTTACGACATCCACGGGAAGACATGGAGTGGCACTTTTCTAACCCGGAAACCACACGGGCAACATTAATATTTCTCTAGAGAAAATCCTTAACACTTATCAAAAAGCCAGTTTGTCAACATATTCCTATACAAATTTTCCTGGAGCAACAGTGTGTCCTCAAGTAAGGCATTATAGATTTTATCTACACACATATCATAAAACCTCTATGATGCGTTCAAAAACCGCAAAACTATTTTGTTAATTATTTTATCTGTCAAAATGTTATTATTGCTTAATAATAACATCATATTCGATATCATTAATACATTCAAATATCGATCATTTTTGAAAAACAAAGCAATTTTATTTGACGTCATTGTAATGTCACTCAAGATGACATTTTATTCGAAATAAAATGTCAATAGCATACAATTTTGACAAATCTCGCATGTTACTTGATATCGAACGATATGATAGTAGAAGCCTACTCTAGTTTGCCGCCATTTTTGACGATCTATTTGTCTTGTCGCAAAAAAATGTTAGTTTGTTTGGTTGTTTATAATATGTATGTAGATAAAACAGTGTAGGTAACTGTACTTAATTAGGCATTAAAAAACTAGTGTGATTTTATAATGTTACAGACACATAAACTAATATTAATTAAATCCATTTTTGAGTAGATGGCTTTAAACAACACAAATCAATGTCATTATTTTCCACATAATTTCCATGTTACCGAATCACTGTACCTGTCGAAAATAATTTTGTATAGTATACAAAATACATCGTGGTAAAGTATTAAACGGTTGGGGCCGAGAAATCATTTTCAATGTATTTACATAATTTTAATAATGAAAATGATAAAAATAAGGTTCTTTTAAAGTCTTTGATGGTCATACTCCAAAGGTACATTACAGGAAATAATTTGATGACCGAATAATTATCGCAGTTTCAAATCGTGTGGTGGCTGAGACGGGCGTTTGCAAAATCACTAGAGCACTTTGAGCACTCCTAAAAAAGGACAACAAGGCCTAAAATTTGTTTTAGACAATTTCGACAAATGTGTGTGAAGTCTGGTAGAAATAATTTTAAAGTTATTTTTTTCACAAATTCAATAATGTCCGTTTGTAATGCAGCCTTTTTGGAGGTAAATCGTATATTTTCAGCCGTCGGGGACCGCTAAGTAGCTGGGGTATTTTATGTTATTTCATTTACTTAGCGGTCCCCCGCCGTGTCGGTTTAGTTAGTGTCAGTGTTCAGTTAACTATCTACTTATCAAACAATCAGCCCTTAGGGCACTACTTATTATCTTTTACTTTTTAGAGGTTTTTTTTACAGATTTTTTTAGTCGTGGGTGTTTTAAATTTCTAATAAAAAAAAAACATAACTGTCAAAAAACTAGCCGTGCGAACTGGTATAAAATAATACTTATCTGCACACTCTACCATTGACAATAATATTGCATGTATTAATTCAGAATCTACATACATATGTGCTCAATTGTTTTCTAATCGCGGTTTGATAATACGAGGCTGACACCTCGCTGCCGCCGGTTTGGGCGTCCTTTATCGTGTTTTCATCCTCGATATTGACTGGCCACCAAAGGTGCGGGTGCAGTAGTGTTTTATACGCCTTGTAGCTCGAATAGCAAGTCTTACCTGCAGCGTGGCCCGGTCTGCGGGTGCTTCACCGCCGCCAGTACGCGCGTCTGTCTCCGTGTCATCGTCCTCAGTATCGACGCCAGCGACTACCGGCGCCGCTGTTGAGCACGCCTCGTGCGTCCGAAGAGCCTCCACTAGCAGGCTGCGCGCCTATAAGATTGAATGTTTTTTTTGTTAAATACCCCTACTTAGGTTTAGCAATGGATTTGACGACGCGAGCCTAGTTGGTAGTATCCCCGCCTACGAAATTAGCGCTCCAGATTCGGTTACCGGTCAGGGCACGAATTTGTGTGATGGGCACAACTATTTGTTCCTGAGTCTCGGATGGGTTTTACCTGAAAACGTACTCACCTAAGTATGTATTTCTATATGAACGTATGTTTATCGATGTCTCGTAACCTTAATCTAATATATAAAATTCTCGTGTCACAATGTTCGTTCCCTTACTCCTCCGAAACGGCTCGACCGATTCTTATGATGTTTTGTGTGCATCTCGGGCAAGTCTGAGAATCGGCCAACATCAAATTTTCATACCACTAAGTGACATAAAAGAAAAAAAAAATTGCAGCGGGTGTAGCCGCTGGCGGGTTGCTAGTAAAAACCTAAATAGATAGGATGGATTTCGAGGTGCGGAACCCTAATAAAGATAAAAGATGTTTATTCAGTTTTCCCAAGAGGAGACTACTTGTATGCTTCAATCAGTTAAATTGTGTCTATTTCTAAGGAATCTTCGGATTTAAAATATTTTTTGTGGACATAAGTACCACACTAGTGCGCTTGTTTGAATCTTTACAAGCTATGGTCTTAGGACACACTTTTTAATAAATTTTAAACTTTGGACGTTTCCATGTTGGTTTTCGTCTGCGAATAGCATAAACCAGAGTCAATCAGCGAGAGTTTAAACACGAATGAATGAAATCGACGCGACCGACGGATGCGGGGTCGCAACGCGTGCGGCGCCTTTTTTGGTAAAATCAAAGCATTGAAGATCGCCATTTGACATTCTGTCCAAGGATGTCGCCTGCGTGCTTTAATTTGAATAAAATAAGCTAAAGGCAAAATTTTCTGCAACAACAATTTCTCAACTTCTCGACTTTTCTCGAGCTATATTTCCAGTGAACGAGTACGACTGATTTCCCGGAAATTATCGAGCAGAAACCTTAGTTAGGACAGAAAATAAATGAAATGCTACAAATTGTAACCAAAACTGCAATCTTTGCACAACGACGACAGTACCTGAGTTATATGCAATCCTAGTAACAGCAGCGATAAAGCGTGCTGCACCGCTACCGGAGGTTCCAGCGCTAAAGCCGCAGCCGCTAGAGACGGTATCGGCCCTTGCCGTTCTTCTACCATCGTTTCTTCAGAATACAGCCCTGAGAAATGATAATGAAACACATATGAAGAAATAAGTTTAAACAAACCAGCATTTAGGCCCAGTTGTTTGATCAGTAGTTAACTGAACTAATGGTTAACATTTAAAAAACCGAAAGTTGACATATTTCCTTAAGATATAACCATTACTTATTTTTTTTAACAATTAGTTAGTTTAACTACTAATCAAACAATAGGCCCTTATATTTAGGTAACGATGTATTAACCGTTATAAAGGCAGAGGCTTTTTATCTACCACAAACGGTTGGTTGAAATTACAGCCTTAGTACTTTCCCAGAGTATTAGAAGTTATCTTTAATTAAACCTCTCCATAAAAGGGTAGTAACTTCAGGCCAATTTCCCTTATACTTATACCTGTCTTCTCAAAGATTTTTGATAAAGCCATGCTTACGCGTATTACAAATAATCTGGATACATTTCAAATAATTAAAGAATGGATTCCAGAAGCGTAAATCGACATCGCTAGCTGTCTTTTCTTTAACGAATAAAGTTTTTTAGTATCTGGACAAGAGTGCACTAGTTGCTGCTTTTTTTTTGACATGAGGAAAGCATTCGATTTTATATGCCATACACTGCTTACAAAGTGTGAATATTATGGACTAAGTGGAATAGTTAATGACTGGCTTAGAAGTTATTTACATGAAAGAAATCAGTTTTTGGAAATAACTAAAATTGATCCTGGACATTTAGTGCCAATATCTAGGTTAAACGCAGTCGGAGTACCACAGGGTAGCATTTTAGGACCTCTACTTTTCTATTATACCTTAATGACCTTCCACATATCACAGAATTTAACTCCCCGCTTTTTGCTGATGACCTGTCCATTAATATACTTGGTCACGATGTGTAAACATACATACAACAAGAATAAAAATGACACTGTCTAAATTTATAATCTGTTTGCATAATAACAATCTAAACGTCAACTTTGATAAGACTACACGTTTTTACAGTTTATAAATAAGGGGGGTCGCAAGCTCCCTCTAATGATAGCTTCGGAGGGTCAAGTTATTAAAGAAGCCTTGCATACAACTTTCCTAGGAATTACCGTAGGTGACAAATGTTCGTGGATCGAACATAGGTATTGATCAGTTATGCAATAAAGTTAACTCATTCGTTATGCCGTATGGCGACTTGTTAAAATTAGTAGCAAAAGAGTGGCAATACCAAGCGTACGATAGACACGCGAGTTCCTTGCTCAGTACAAAAGCAGTGTACCAGGCCAATATGTAACGTAAATGGCTGGCGTGGCTGTTCAAAACGTGTAAAGAAATATGTCAATTAAACACGGGGTATCCTAACCGTATGGTAATGCCATCTAAAAGGATAAAATGAAACACTTAGTGTAAGAGCATTGTTTACAATATTAAATGCAATGATATTAAAAAATTGCCCTTGAATATGTACAAACGCAAACTTAAAAGTTGGCTAGTGCACCACTTTTTCTACCCCATAAACGAATACTTTGCCCATTTACATAGGTTAACACAAACAAAATGTGACTTATTAATTTTATAGTTATTTTAGTTAAAAAATATGCATTTAATGATTATTGTGGCATATTAAATCTGATACTGACGACAGGTTGGCCTAGTTGGGAGTGACCTTGCCTCCGAAGCCATAGGTCCCGGGTTAAAATCTCGGTAAGGGCAGATATTTGTGTGATGAGCACGAGTATTGTTCCTGAGTCTTGGATGTTTTCTATGTATTTAAGTAATTATTTCTCTATCTAAGTACGAGAATGTTTATCGTTGTCTAGTACCCATAGTACAAGCCTATAGCTTAGTTTGGGACTAGGTCAATTTGTGTAACATTGTTCGGTGCTATTTATTTTCATTTATTTATTTACTCGGTACTGTTCGTCTTATTTCAGTTTTATTTCTATTACGTTGATTCATAGTCATTACATTTTGCATGTCTGATACTGGCAAACTGTATTAAACAATTTTTTTTTAATACTGCTACCTGTAGGTACTCCGCCAGAATTTAGGTAAAATAAAGATATTTGATTTGTTTTGATATGATTTAACATAAAGTTTAAACCTGATCTCATTTACCTGAAAATATACTGTATCTTAAATTGCTCTCCAATACACAACTAACTTGAATATGTATTATTAGCATATGTAAGTAGTGGTGGGGCCTGCTTAGGGGTTAACTTAGTTGGTGAAATCCGAAAATTGTGTAATGATAAAAGTAGAGTTGTTTAATTAAAACCATTTACTTTGTTTGTATTATGAACTACAGCATAACTATATAAAAATCTCGTAATTCTACAAATCGATACAGTCATTTACTATTAAACGAAATTTTAGTTTTATTACGACATGGAGTTGAGCTCTCAGCCTACTTAATTATTCTAAGTGGGCTCTGAGGCCGAGAAATTAACTGAATGTCCTGGAATGTCTCTATGCTACGTGTTTTAAGTACAGTGTTTTGACATGTGAGCTACGCACCTAGTGCAGTAGCTCCAAGGGGGTCACGGAGCACAGGGAAGACGAGCGGCTCCTGCACGGACGTGGGCGCGTCGTCGGCGGCCGGCCGCAGCGCCCAGGCGGCCGAGTGCGAGGAGCCGGCGGCTGCGCGCTGCACGCCCTCCACGCCCGCCACTAGCGCGGGCCGCCGGTTTACGCACGTCGTGCCATTGCCCTGCTGCCCGTGGTCGTTGTCGCCCCACGCCCATACCTCAAAACACAAATAAATATTTATAAAAATCTGATCTGATATATTTCCAAAGATGGTCAGGTTTGGAGTCACAAAATATCACTTACGAGTATATTATTATTATTTATTATTTATCATAATAATTCCGTGTGGTTGCCGGGTTAGAATAGTGCCACTCAATGTCTTCCCGTGGATGTCGTAAGAGGCGACTAAGGGAATAAGGCTTGTAGTACTGTTAGGCGATGGGCTTGCAACCTGTCACTAATACACTGGTAAACATCTTAGCCTGACTATGCAAAATGTGGTTACAGAATTATCGACAAGTATAGAGTTGTTGGTATTCTGTTGCTCTGCCTACCCCACTCTGGGAATAAAGGCGTGACGTTATGTATGTATGTGTATGTATGTATTTATCATAAAGTTCATTCGTAACTAACAGCTAAGTGCCAAAACATTACAAACTTAAATCTAGATTATCATTATTAATTATCCAGTCGTCCATCTTCTAGCATTCGCTTACATTCATCGATCACTGCTCTTGATCGTAACGCAATCAGATCGCAATGTGGCACTGCCCTGCGCACGGCGTTAAGAGTGTCGAGCCCGCGGCGCAGCGGCGCGCGCCGGCAGTGCGGCTACTTCCCCCACCAGCCGTACGCAGTTAATCCTACTGCCAATTAAACCTAGTATAAATTTTACGAAGGCGAGTGACCTTCTTAGCTCCAGTGACTCGTAGTCCAGCTGTCCCAACAAAAATAAGGTAGGATACAGATAGGGGTAATATCCAAACTGCTTCTTATATTAATACCTTAAATATTTCTTTTGGACTTTTCCAACATAAGAAAATATTTTGCCTCATGTGGTGCCCATACTACTGCATTCGTTTACAGTACACTCTGAACTAAGGCCGCATATAAAGTGCGGAGAGCCGCCGGTGTCAATGGATTACAATTACGCAATACAAAACCTACTTTTTGGAATGCCTTTTTAGTAGCATCTATTACCTGCTCCCTAAAAGTCAGTTGCGGGTCAAACCATACCCTTAGAACACGCACTAGGTTCACTCGCGAGATGTTCGCATTACCGAGTTTGTACTGATAGTGCAACAAAAAGCCGGTTGAGATATTCAATCTGTTGCGGACGCTAGGAATTACTACAAAATTCGTACACCGTACCATCAAAAGGTTCAGTGAAATGTCCTCTATCGATGATAGACCTAGAAGCGGCCGCCCGCGGGATTCCAGGACGCCAGCGGCGATTAAAGCTGTTGGTGAGCGAATTCGAAGGAATCCTCTCAGTAAGCAGAAAATCTTGTCTAGGGAGATGAAGATTCCACCTAGGACCATGTCTCGCATCATCAAACAAGACTTGAAGCTTGCCGCTTACCGACGAAGTACAGGACATCGCTTAACAGCAGCTTTACGCAACATAAGAGCGACCAGAGCGAAACAACTGTTTCTGAAGCACGCTAAGGGCGGGTACCGAAGAATCCTGTTTACCGATGAGAAAATTTTCACGGTAGAAGAGAAATACAACCGCCAAAATGTCAGGGTCTACGCTCACAGCTCTCAGGAAGCTTCGCAGAAGGTTGCTAAGGTGGAAAGAGGCCATCACCCGGCTTATGTCATGGTTTGGTGGGGCGTGTCATACGAGGGAGTTACCGAGCTCCATTTTTGCCAACAAGGCGTAAAAACTAGGGCCGCAAATTACCAGAGTGACATTTTGGAGCCTGTAGTTAAGCCACTCAGTCAAACGTTGTTTTCCAATGAACATTGGATATTTCAACAAGACTCTGCTCCAGCACACAAGGCACGAACCACTCAACAGTGACTAAAGGACAATTTACCGGAGTTTATTGCGTGCGAAGATTGGCCCTCTGGAAGTCCCGACCTCAGCCCCTTGGACTACCGACTCTGGACAGTTTTAGAAGAGAAGGCGTGCTCGAAACCCCACCGTAATATTGAGTCGTTAAAGCGTGATTTGGTGGCAGCAGCGGCTTCGATACCTCTAGAAACGGTGCGTGCGGCGATAGACCAGTGGCCAGATCGATTGAAGATGTGTGTGAAAGAAAAAGGTGGTCACTTTGAATAAATTGCGCGTTTATCCAATAAATTAGGAAATACCACATAACATACAATGTGTTTTATGTATTTTTTTTCGTTTTACTTCGAGATACGTACAATTTTAAGAGGGACATAATTTATGGCAAGACTATGTACAACATTATCCACAGTATCGAAAGCTTTTTGGAAATCAAGGTACATCTACCTGGTTCTTTTTATCCATTTCATGTGACATGTGGTTAACCAAAGAAACGAGATTTGTGACCACTGATCGCTTGGGCAAGAATGCGTGCTGCGCTTCTGTGATATGGGGCAAGAATTGAGGTAAGATGTTGGCATGCAGTCCCATCTCAATCACTTTTGCCAAAGTACATAATATTGACACAGATCTGTAATTTTCAACTTTGGCTCTGGAACCTGATTTCGGAATAAGTGTCACTCGTGATAACTTCCAGCAGTCTGGATATAAACCAGTTTTAAGAATCAAGTTGAATATAAATGTTATCGGTTCTACGAGAGCTGCACTGAAAGTTTTGGGAATCTAATACTTAGAAACATATTTTTGACATATATCATACCTTTTTATAATCTCTAAAGTTTCATTATTTTAACAGACTGGCCACATAGAAAAAAAAAGCGATGGTTCGGTTTCAATTGTTTTTTGAAGTCGTCGAGTCGCTGCTGAAAATAGAATTGTCCCGTGAAAATGTAAGAGCTACGATTTATTACGACTTTAAAAGTGGATTATCACAAAAACAATGTGGAGACCGGATGATTGTTGCTTTTAGTAATGAAGCACCTTCAAAGACGACAATATACAGGTGGTATGTAGAATTTCAACGTGGCCGTCTATCCCTCACGGACGACGTGCGTGAAGGTCGACCAAAATCGGCAGTCACGCAAGAAACCGTCGATGCTGTGCGTCAGCTGAAGGAAGACCGACATGTGTCATATGGGGAGATTCAAGAGTGTTTGGAATGAGTCAGATACAAATCATTTTACAGGAACAATTAGGCGTGCGAAAGTTGTTTTCCCGTTGGATCCCTCACTTATTGTCTGAGGAGCAGAAAACGACTCGTGTCAATTGGTGTCTCAGAACTTTAAATAAATTCAACGGAGGAAGCTCAAATGCAGTTTTTAGCATTGTATCCGGTGACGAGTGTTGGATATATGCATATGAGCTTGAAATTAAAAACCAATCTCGAGTATGGGTGTACGAAGATGAGATCAAGCCGACAAAAGTTATTCGTTCTCGCAGCACGGCCAAAAAGATGGTGGCTACGTTTGTCTCCAAATCGGGTCACGTGGCTACTATTCCTCTTGAAGATCGTAGAACGGTCAATGCCGATTGGTTCACCACTTTTTTTTTTTTGCCGAGTATCTTTGCTGAACTCCGAAAAAAACCCTAGTCGCCGCATTATCCTTCACCACGACAATGCCAGCCCTCACACCGCTCGGAAAACAACTGAGTACCTGGACGGTGAAAAAGTCGAATTACTGGACCATCCTCCATACAGCCCCGACTTAAGCCCCAATGACTTTTTCACATTCCCCAAAATTAAGGATAAGTTGCGTGGTCAGCGGTTTCTGACGCCGGAAGCAGCAGTGGAGGCTTTTAAAATGGCCATTTTGTCGACCCCTATAAGTGCTTTAATGACTGGTTTGATCGCATGGAAAAGTGCATAAAATATAAAGGAGAATACTTTGAAAAACAATAAAAATACTTTTATTCAATTTAACTGCATATTTTTTTCTTTTCCAAAACTTTCAGTTTGACCCTCGTAACAAACACTGCGAACAACCCTTAATTATGTAAGGTGGCACAGCATCTGGTCCCGCAGCCGCATTTGGCCGAAGTTTTTTGATGGCTCTGCGCACCTCCTGCAAGCTAAATGCTGGCACATCCACCCGCCGCGCGTCGGCCTCGCCGCTCCTACTAGCCTCAGACCGGTACAAGACCGGCTCGGTCTTAAGAAACACCGATTGGAAATGTGCCGCAAAGGCAGACGCAGCATCAGCACCCCTATACTCCTGTTCTTCATGAGTTACGACTAGTTCTATCACCCCTCAACTACGCAAACCATTCACATATTGCCAGAAATTTGCTGGATCCTTACATAGCTTTATCGAAACATTTTTAACGTAAGCGTCATGTGCGTCTTTATATCCTTTTTTACCTTTGTACGCAAGAATATAAAACGGTCTCTAGCAGATTCATCTCCCCTTGATTTCCAAAAACGATTAATACTAGCCTTCGATTCCATGTCACGGATTATTGCTTTCGTGTAATAGACCGGATAGGTAAGACTACACGACCGCTTCCTTATTTTCTTTGGAATGCGGTAGTTAAATATATCATAAATAAAATTATTAAAAATACTAACAGCCTCATTGGGATCCTTTGTAACAAATAAATAATCCCAGTCAATCTGTTCATTTGCATGATATAATGTAATATAATCGCCTTTCGAAAAATCCCATTTGTAGGCAGGATCGATGTTAGATGGTGGTAAAAGTATATTTGGCTTAGAAAATGCGTACTCAATGCTTATAAATAGAGGTGGATGATGTCTATCAATAGCAGATAGCTCCTCTCCAGTCTCCGCACCCCTGACGCTTACCTTACCATCCAGTTTCGAGCTTAAAAGCACTCCATCCAGTCCTCTTTCATTCATGTTTGTGACCTGATTATATTGCATTAATTCACATGTAGCCAAAAAACAATTATAGTACAGTAAAATGTTGTCACTTGCACTAGGATATTTAAGGTCTCCTAATATTAACACATTCTCTCCACCATATTTAGAACACACCTCTTCCACTCCATCCATCCATTCCACATACACTTCATCATCAGCTTTTGGAGGTATATATACGACACAAACATAGATATAATGACTGTCGACAAGAAAGCGGGCCCATAGATCCTCTCCATGATGTGTTTCGTAGACTGGTAAGCGCTCAACTTGGGTAGGTGGGCGCGCTGCCAGCAGCACACCTCCGCCCGCACGGCCGTCGCTGCAATCTCGTCGTAACACTCGCCAGTCGCGCACGCACAGGTCCGCATCATTTACCGACTCGTTTAAGTTACTCTCGCTCGGTTATGCCCAGAAGATGTAGTTTGTCATCCACTAGTTCCAAATTCGTTCTCCAGCCGAGTAATTTCGTCCTTAGGCCTCTAACATTCTGGTACTAAGCGTGTAGTGTGTAATTTGCTCGTTTACTCTTCTTTTTTATTGCGGATTGCAGATGTCTTTTGGCCAATTTTCCGGAGCCAGTACTGGCGATGTCAGAGCGGGTGGAACTTCAAGCTTAAACGAAGCGTAGTTTTCTCGGGCGTTTAGTTGACCCAGAGAACAATCTTCACTCCCCGTAATATACAATACAATACAATACAAAACACTTTATTGTCCACCAAACAAAAACATTACACAGAATTTTCACAATTTAGAAGACCCAGGTAAACAACAGGCGGTCTTATCGCTTAATATTCTTAAGATGCTGAGTTACTGACGCGCTAGTTGTTCCTTTCTTCGGGTAGTAGAGGTGAAAATATTGTGTTTTCTCTGAAGGTTCCAGGCCACTTAAATTCGAACTGGCCGTGCCCCGAAAAACGGGAGTCAATGAAGAACGCAAACTTTTCTGGCTTGTCTCTATGAAATTCGAGATGTTCTCTACAATAGTTTTTGTTCCCATAATAATCGTGTCATTCATTGCCGCCGATGCGGTAGAAACTGCCTGAGCCCCTGAAGTTCCATGCATTTCTTCGTGCGTACTATTACCGTTGTTTTTGGTTTGCATTTTCTTCGCAGGCTTTTTCTTGGCGGGTTTAACGGCAGCTTGCACTCCAGTAGCGGGCCGTTCCAATTTATTACTTGTAGGGAGCTTTTCCATAGGCTTTACCTGTTGGTTTTTAAGGCTAGGTTTGTTTGTCTTATTGGAGATCTTCACGTTTGCGTTTTCAGATTCGTGGGCGGAGGGTCCAGTTTGATAGCCGGTAGCCAGGTTGCCCTGCTCGAGGCTTAAGGTAGGTTTAATATTCCCCGCCAGTTATTTTTATTTGATTATGCTTTCCAGATCAGAAACTTTTTGAACTAGGCAAGCCACGGTTTCTTTAAATTTATTTATTAATAATGCACTATGTTCGGCTAATGCTATTTGAATTTCAGTGCGCACAATATTTTGAATAATATCGCAGTCAAGGTTATGGGTATCATCCTTATGCCTCATCCGGTGGACCGTAACGTTATCAAAGGTACCCACATCCTCAAGTAGAGGCGCACCTTCAAGTAGAGGCGATTGTGTGACGTTGATGCGGCGTATATAAACGGGCCAAGAATGATTTTGCTGGCCTGTTTGCTGATTGGTCGACAAAGTTATCCAACTTTGAGAACCAAAGAAAATCAATTAATTATTTATTGTTTTACAGCGCCATACAGTAAATGAAATCGACCAATCAGATCACACCATTTTGCTACGTCAAATATTAGGAGTATTTTTGCTATTGGATACACAGACTAATATGTCATACGGGCTGTATGGCCATAATTAAGCCGTTGTTTGTTTTCGTGTCATCTTTGTTTTATTTTACCCACCTGGTTTTCGCTGGTGACAGCCAAGCAATGCAGTGCACCGACGGCGACGTGCACGATCCTTTGCCCACGCAGAGCCTCGACGATAGTCGGACGCCGCACGTGGACGTCGCAGCCATGGCCCAGGCGGAAG
This sequence comes from Acleris holmiana, assembly GCA_949316455.1. Classification (NCBI taxonomy): domain Eukaryota; kingdom Metazoa; phylum Arthropoda; class Insecta; order Lepidoptera; family Tortricidae; genus Acleris; species Acleris holmiana. The sequence goes on from OX438762.1 coordinate 26,178,548, forward strand.
TAGTCGCCCTTACCCCACGTCCATACCTACACATAGGTAATATGACGTAAAATAAACATAATCAGCTTAATGCATGATGTACACGAATGAGTAACAGAATCACGGTGGTTTTTTTTTATATAGGGAGTTGAACCAATGTCTCTGAAGTGAGCCGTAAGGTGATAGGCTCGTTTCACTATCTCAGTAGGTTCAAGCAGTTCCTTTTATTTTTGACACTATGTTATTTAGCAAAAAATAATCCTTATGATGAAGCCTTTCGATCGGTATGATAAAGCTACAGGGTAATTATTTTTCTCGAGTAACGGGTTCGATTCCCGGTTCAACCATGTGATTATTGAAATATCTATGAATGCAGTTAAAATTGTTTTTTAAATTAAAGTTGTCTTCTTTCAGTAAAATGTTCCATCTAAAATATTCAAGGTACTTTCCTTCCATGTGGCATAGCCGTGGGACGCCCTGTATATACATTCATGTACGTATTTATTTATATGTATGTTTATCTATTTATTTTCGATTCACGCTGTAATGATTCTTTTTACATTCATATAATAATGCACCGCCCACAACAATTTTACGATTTGCCCAAAGGTCAACTGGTAGAGCATACCATTAGGCATTAAGTTCACTTTTTAGACTCAAATTCTGTATTTTTGGGCAATAAAGATTAAATAAATAAATAACCTAAAACCCTATAACATTCAAAGGCATGTTTAAAATGAGTCTTTTGGTTTTAGGACATAGGTACTTTTTATAATATCAATCATTTTAATTCGTACCGTTTCTTCCAAATATTAATTACAGCTTTATTTCCTTTTTGATCACAATGCCTACACCGCAAAATGACTTTGAAGAATCACTCCTAAACAGCTATACTGGGTGATTTTGGAGCCATGATCAGGAATGGCCAGAAGTGAATAAGATGGTCATACCGAACAACTTTTCCGATGGGACCAACCACGAAATCGCTAAAAATAAACACCTGTTCCATACATTAACGGTGAATTAATTGAGAGTTAATGTATGGAAAAGCTGTTTTTTTTTTAGTGATTTCGTGGTTGGTCCCATCGCAAAAGTTGTTCGGTATGACCATCTTATTCACTTCTGGCCATTCCTGATCATGGCTCCAAAATCACCCAGTATGACTACGAGGCAAAATAACTAACATGTAAAACGGCTATAAAGCAAAATGCCTCAAATTAAAACCACTTATCATTACTTTACCCCTAATGCAAAAGGACTTTGTAGTAAAATTTCTAAACATTAGAATGACTATGAACTTTATAAGACTGAAATGCAAAACATCTCTGTTGTAAAATGCCTGGATATAAGGATGCCTAGGGATGCAAAATACCTCAAATACACAACAACTCATTAGTTTTATAACCTGAACACCATAATGCTCCAAATTAAAAGAAATCAAACAAAACCGGGCAAGAGTATGTTGGACCATGCTCAGTGTAGGATTCCGAAGCCGTTAAGTACCACAAACATAAAAATCAACAAGTAATAACTAATTTTCTATTTAAAGTCAATTGGTGCCGTCTTAGGTGATTTTAGTAGGTATAAACACTATGGGTAGACAAAAAAATACATCCGTTACGTTACGTGTAGGGGTGGTACCCGATTTTTTTTTTTACATTTTATTGTACCACTTTGTTGACGTGACTAATATGCATATTCATGCTAAATAACAGCTTTCTAGTACTAAGGGCCTCTGCGCTAGGCTGCGGACGGACATGGCAAAACTAAAAGGGAAGTTTGACTACGGGACCCTAAAAACGAGGTACAAGCATAGTTAATGGTCCGTAACGAATTGTTATTATTAGGTCATTACCTATAAAATTGGTGTTTTGTACAGAAGGCCAGAATTTGAACTGCAACTCAGCTGCAAAATGGCATTTCAGTCTCTTTAATTGCCTCGTAACTGCACCCGAACTGCCATTTTACAGTTGGTTGCAGTTCAAATTACGAACACGGAGGTTACCTCATAAAATGTAACAAAAACCTGATTCATGCCTGCTTTATGAAATAAACAACGAGTATTATTTATAGTATTATGCAAACGTAATAAATGAATTCAAACGATTGACATTATAGACTATTCAGTTTTAATAGATAACAACCAATTCAATTTAAAGTGGCCAGTATCTAATCTGAAAATAGGGAATTCGCATAGAATTTTCTATGTCACTTCCTGTCACATTTATAATATTAGTTGGATATTATTAATTTGAGGCAGTTTGATTTATAGCCTTTTTTGATAGCGATTAATTATGCTTCTTATTCGTATGGCATGTTATATATTATCCTTTAAAGTCATTTTAATTTTTGAGACGTTATGGTGGCTATACAAGGAAGAATGCAGACGTTTAGCAAATTAGGCAAACCGCTTTAGAGATATTGATTTGAGACATTTTGCTTTGTAGGCGTTCTAAATGTTAGTCATTTTGCCACTAAGTCTTGTAGCTGTTTAGGAGTAATCCTTCAAAGTCGTTTTGCGGCGTATTGTGATGAAAAAGGCTTTTTTTTGTTTCGAAAGTAAACAACACAATAACTTAAACAATAATTTAAACAAATAATAATAATAATTTAATTTTGTTAGACAATAATTTAAAGAAAAATAAATGATTATTGACTGACTACACTGCAACTCAACTAACTTAATTTTGGTTTTAAAATTCATATATCTATAATTGAAAGGAATTTAAAGTATTAGTGGCAACGGAGGGGGGTTCAGGGAGCGGGGTCCCCCGCCTAATCAAAAAACACCCACTAAAAAAAATATCTATATCAATAGGTTAGGTTAGTACTGCGTTAAGGCCGAAGGGCTTAACTATCCAGAAATAGGAGCTCCGCCAAGCAGAGCTCCGTCGACCCTTTCACATCATACTTGTCTATATTTTGTTTAAATATAGAGACAATAGTATGTATACTCTGCAACTTGTCAGCCTTAAAAACGTTACTTCAAGTTGAATGTGTTATACTGTTATGACTAACAAGTTTTGACCTAATAACATTTATTACAAGTACTATTATTACCTTAGACATTATGAAGTATAATTATTAAGACATAAATTGGTATGACTATGGATTTTATGACTTCCAACAAAATGACCCGCAATAATTGACATTCCGATTCATAGAAAATATGACTATAAACATTATGACTAATAATAAGTATAACGTAATACAGAACGCAGTACTCCTCGACATGGCACGTATTGTGAGGAGGTTCCTCTCTCTGCAGCCCTAACCAGCGGTAGCTTGAGCACTGCCCCGCTACAAGCGTCACCCGTAGGTTAGGTTTTTTAAAATATTTGATTTTTTATAAGTACTGTAATGAAAGAAGGATGTAGCAGTACATACTCCTTTCATTGTTTTTGGCTTTTCTATTTTGTAATGTCGAAATGTCTCGAAATCTTTTGAATAAAAAAGATTTTGAATTATGGAATGCCAACGCGGTCCGTTGGAGACTCTCGAGCGTCCCCCTGAAAACCACCGGCGGGCATTCCATAATTCAAAATCTTTTTTATTCAAAAGATTTCGAGACATTTCGACATTACAAAATAGAAAAGCCAAAAACAATGAAAGGAGTATGTACTGCTACATCCTTCTTTCATTACAGTACCTATTGTTATTTTACTTTTATACGAGTATCTTAACATACATTGTAAAAAACTTAACTTACAGATTTTAAATAAATATCCAGTAATATAAAGTAAAACGTCTTGGAAAACAATAATCGAAACTTAAAATGGCAGTCAATAGAGACCCTTCTTAATATTAATATAATTAATGAATTGTTACATATTTTTTTAAATATAACTGCAGAGTTTGATCCGAGAAGCCTATTCCTCGAAATGAATTTAACATTTTCACAGATAAAAAAAACAAACAGGTGTATTCTAATTATTCACATATTTGTTTTTTTTTTATGTGGCTGTACCTACCTTCAAACGAAGTTCAATAACACGTTGTAAATATATAAGTAAGTTCCGCACTTGTAAAATCAAAGTAATAAATTTAGAACAGTTCCAACAGTGTGATTACTTGATTACAGTTAAACGTATTATTGCGCATTTTAGTATATTTAGTAGTATAGTAGTATTTAGTATACATAAGCTTACGCTAGTTTTATGTACAAATCCAATGAACTTACCTCTCCATCCCTCGTCAAAGCGAGACTGAACTGCGCCCCGCACTCGACTTGCACTACGCCGAGGGTATTCAACCGCTCTATGTTCATCGGGACTGCGCAGCCGTCCGAACCACCTCGACCTAGATTAATACGACCAACCACTCTGAATATACGAGCATAAATTATGAACATATTGCAAATACACAGATAGTGCTGGAAAAGCCAATGTCAACAATCAGTCATGAATGGGACGGCAATGCGTACTGAAATCATTCTCTCAAGCAAGCAGTAAAGTGTTACTTTCATGTGTACTAGTGCACTAGCACAAAATATCTTTAGGTACTATTTTCCGATCACGCATTTCAATATTTGTAGTTTGACGACACGTTTATCTGAGTTGGTAGTGACCCTATGCAGTAAGCTGTCCTAGGTTCGAATCCCGTAAGGGCAAATATTTGTGAGTAGAAATTTTGTATGTATCTCTCTATATAAGTATGTTAATTGTTGTCTAGTACCCATAGTACAAGCCTAGCGCTTGGTTTAGGACTAGGGCAATTTGTGTGAGATTGTCCCCTGGTATTTATTAACTTATGTACATCCTCCTATTGCCCACCCAAAAAAATATCCTGTCCAGTATTGAAACTTGCGGCCTATCTATTTAACGTCACGTTTTCACTCTTTCCCCAATACAAACGTAGTTAAAAAAAATAAGTAATTTTCTCAAAAAAATCAATTTAACTGTAAAGTGGTCAAACGAATAAGCAATTAATTTTTCGTCACACTTGCTCGAAAAGGGTGTTATTATACGCAAGCTTATAGAGCAGTTACAGCAGATTTACCTCCCTCGGGAGTTATGGATTTATATAACTCCAGAGGGAGTTATGAGTTTAGCTTTAAAATATAGATACCTACGTACATACATCATTTCAGATTAAGGATGTTTAAAATCAGCCAAGGTTTATTTTCTATGTTCAAAACTTGGCTACAAACTGTTTAATTATATATAAAACGTATACGGTACATTTATATAAATACTACGTTATATCAGCCTCCATTCCCAGAGTGGGGTAGGCAGAAGTACATGATTATAATTTTGTAACCACATTTTGTACAATCAGGCCAAGAAGTTTACTAGTGACAGGTTGCAAGCCCATCGCCTAACAGCAACAAGCCCTTATTCCCTTGTCGCCACTTACGAAATCTAAGTGAAGAGGAAATAACGCAATACTGTCAGTTTAGCGAAAAACAACTAATTAATTGTTTAAAAACAAAAAAAAAAACTTATTCGTTGTTTTTGTATATTTTTTGTTAATAATGCAACATTGAAGGCAAATAAATTAAAGTAAATGAATTCAAATAACAAGTTTATTTAGTGCAGTCATCACGTCTGTCTGGCTGTATTCGTCTGTAATACGAATCTGTAGTCAGAATTCGAAAAAATGGCCGCTATTTTGAACTTTGTAGTTCTTAAACCGATGGCGTTCAAAATCGATATCTGGGATTCCTCATGATTTCTTAATCTGTTATGAGAATTACGAAAAATGGCCGCCATTTTGAACTTCGTTGTTCTTGAACGGATTGCGTTAAAAATCGATGCGTGGGATTCTTCATGATTTCTGAATACGAATCTGTAGTCAAAATTGAGAAAAATGGCCACCATTTGAACTTCATAGTTCTTAAACAGATTGCATTCAAATCTGATATCCGGGGTTCGACGTGATTTTAGAAAAATAATCTGGAGTAAATTAAGAAAAATGGAATAAGAACAAAATTTTCTTTTTTATGTTTTTAGTTTTGACGGTTTGTCTTTACCATATTCATTCTATTCCCACTACATATAGCCTAAAGTAACCGCACCATTAATACGCATCGATAGAGTAATCGAGTTCCCTTCATCTGGCATATGCTTTTTGGCATAATCATCATTCGGCATAGCGTCTTTTTTTACAAACCGTATACTTTTCAAGATTATTTAAAATATTATCGCATAGGACCCATTAGTTTAGGTTAGGTTTATGGACTGTGGACCTGTGGACTTTTAAATGCAGGCTAAAGAAATGGCTTGTAGAGAAGGTATTCTATGACTACAGGGATTTATTTTCATGAAAATTAATCAATGTTTTATATTATTATTATGTACCAATTAGTGGTATAGATAAATTAACGAGAGCATGGAATTGCATATGTAGTAGTATTGTATGTTTACAGGCATTCTATATTTGAATTTTCCATTGTCTCGTACTTGTTATATATTGAAGAAGTAAATACCAAAATAATGTCAGTGTCAAATTGTGAATATTATTTACGTTGTGCGAATATTTTTTTACGTCTGATTTTATTGTATTCTCACAATTATCAGAATAATTTTGTGTCAGCCCGTACAAATAGGTGTAAGTTACATAGTTTTCAAAAATTATGGCAGTGAGTAATTTTGGTCCGATTGAGAATCAAAGTAAGCAAATTATTTTTAACTGTTATGTTATAAATATTTTGAACTTGAACTGAAAAAAAAAAATTAAATTCCCCTTACACGGCTGCCCAGTTAGTTGAAAAAACTACAGGTGTTTATCTCTCTACTGTGTATAACATTGTGTCTGAGAGCAATAGTGGGAAATTCGCATCAACAAAGAAATTCACCTCCCCGAGATATAAAAAGTTACGTACTTGTCCGTCATCAGCAGTAGACGATTTTGATCAGGAAGTCATCCGGAGACCTATATACATGTTTCATCTGTCCCATAAGCATATAGATTACAAATTTGGCATTTCCACCTTACGAAAACAAATACAAAAATTAGGATTTAAATGGAAAAAGACCGAGGACAATCGAAAATATTTGGTCCATGGTCAAAGGATATGTAGCGACAAGAAACGTTTCTTTAAACATGCAAGGCATTATGAGTTTAGCAACTGAACGAATGAATACTATTACTGCTGAGGACTGGGAAAATATTTGTCGCCATTGTCACATGGTGTCCTGCCCGGAGGGGTACAACAGGTGACAAAACAAAATAAACGAAATAAGTGACAGAAAGTTTGCAGAGTAAGATACTGGAGTACCAATGGAGTTTACTGGGACCATACAATCAGGAGCTTAATGAAAACAGGTTAGTAATTATCACAGTCTTTATTCCTTTGCAGCTCTATACATGATGTTATGAAATTGTGAACATAACTTTGCACATAATTCCTACTCTACAAGAATAGATTTAGCTCAGCGGAAGGCTGGTCGTGTTACACAAAGTAAAGGTTCTTATGTTATGAATTCACAATTCTTAGGTGGTAAGTTGTTAGTCCCTAGTTATAGAGTTGCCATCAATTCCAATCTACGAGTTCGAATAATTATTATTGATATCCTAATTCCCTAATATATAAATATTGTCTACAGACCTTGATCTGAAGAAAACCTTCCTTCCTGGACAATCAACTTAATGTGGTCCGCGGTTGACAGACTGGCGGAGTGGTCCCAAGACACTGCGTCGCAAGCCACAGTATCCTCGGTCAGCTCCCAGCAGCTTGTCAAGGTCTAACAGAATCTTCGTGCCTATGGCACGCCTACCCCAAAGGTGGGTTTAACCAGTTAAATCCTACTTCCCTACTTGTATGACTTTACTGAATGGTCTTAATCAAAGATTTATTACTTACAGATTTAAAGAGAGTACCTGCCAAACACTAATCACTTAAGAAACTACTTCATAGCTTCCAGTACCTAAATATGGTTGGACCCAGAATCGGAATAAACAAAATGTATTTCAAAATAAATTGTCCAACTATATTGGCGAATCGGAAGCTAACTTCTACTGAAAATATCTAAAGTTCGGAACCTACAAAATTTGGAAATAGCTACTTAAAGAATACTGAAATTAAACAACAACTAAAAGAACAAGTACAAGAAGACAAAAACAAAAAGAAACAAGAACCCAGTCCAGCTGTAAAGACAGAGAGAAATTGCTCTGATTAGCACTAAGGTTGGAAAATATTTGAGACATGTGGACAGACATTTTGGTTATAAAAATATGCATCTTACCGGAGAACTTCCAGAAAAAGCCCTGGTAATCTCGACGCTGTGACATTTCCTCCTCTCCACGTGTGAGAACAAACACTGAAAATTCACCATTAGGTCAGAGAATGGCACATTAATAAATTGCAACACATGCCTCCATTAGAAAGGATGTTATTTATTCCTACTTACAAGTTTCTTTCTCCGAAATATGACTGAAAATATGTGCTATATCTCCACAGCAGGTGCTTGGTTATATTATTGAGGCTGACTCTCTCAATGTTATCTGGTTTAAATCTGATTTCGTAATGAGCCGATCCTGATCAATGCCAGACAAAACAGAATGCAGCTAAAATGCATAGAACCAAAATGCTAGACAAAATTAGTAGGTATAGATAATTACCTAATTAATAGATTACTTATATTAAATTTACTTTTGGCTCAAATGTGTTTGTTTAATGTTGGTTTGTGTATTTATTATTAAAAGAAATCTTTAAATTGTTTTGTTTATTTATTAACTTGCTATTTCCTAATTTTGTTGAATAATTTCTGTTATCTAGTATCGCCCTAATTCAAAGGTAACGCGGCAATACCAACATAATAAAACAAAGGTGTGTCATTTATAGTATAAATCAAAACAAACAACGGTAATGCCAATATCACCAAAAAAATATTTCCCCAGTCTTTAGGTTCTGTTTCACGCAAGAAATGCTGCGTTACACCATGTCGAAAGTGAAGAAAATAAATATCGATGTCAGGAAGGGGAAATGGATCGAATTTCAAACAATCTTATTATCAATACTTGTGACAGCTCAGATGAAGAACATGATAGAGACTAAAAGCAAAAAACAGAGGACAACTAATTATTCCATTTCTTAAGGGTATGTAATTTTATTAAATTACGAGAAAATTATTCTCCTTTTGTTGCAAATGGTACAACCACGACAAATGCAATTCCATGCTCTCGATAATTCATCTATACAATTATTACTTATATCATTACTTATTATATTTTTATGTAATAAGAAAAGTGTGTACTTGACCTGTAATTATTATTATCAATAAAATGCACTATGAACTATTGTGTCGTACATTAATTGTGGCACTCACTCCATTGAACTGAACAACTTTTGTTTTGTTTAAACTTTTCTACAGGTAATATTTTTCGTTAAATATGTATCACCTTTCAAACTTTGTTAAGTGGTATTGATAATTTGGATTTCAACATCATCGAATCTTCGTACTCGAGAGAAGGCAACATATAGCTGGAAGTGAGTGAACACGTTTAGGTAAAAACAGACCGATTATGTCAAAAAATTGTCTCTGGCTTTTATTTATTGTCATAAAAAATTCTAAGCAGATTGGAAACTGAAGCAAACTAAATTTAAAAGGCAGTTGACTGATGGCTGAATGCGAATTCGAAGAATAAAAACTCTGGTACCTACATGGCTACCACAAATAATTTCAGCATCAATGGTGGCGTCCATTCATCCAAACAACGAAGTTAACAACACGTTTTAGATTGACCCGACTGATCAAAACAAACGAAGTTTTTTCTTGTCAGATTGTGATTGTGTGCTGGACGCAAAGAGCATGTAAAAAAAAACCAGTCTAAAAACTATCTACTCTTAACGTATATTTCCAGCCTTAATAATTATTATCACAAACACTATCACTGCTAACCTATAAATATTATTTACTCAAATAACTATGATGTCTCTTTGTCACAATCAGAGAAATAAGTCCTTAGAAGTTACAATAGAGAACGGAATACGAACCTGTGACAGTTGATGACATGACACCAACGCCACATTGATGACATTGACAGGTTTACTTCACAACGCCTTTATATAGTAATTTATTCATTTTTAGGGTTCCGGAGCCGAATGGCAAAAACGGAACCCTTATAATTTCGTCATGTCCGTCTGTCCGTCTGTCCGTCTTTCCGTCTGTCCGTCCGTCCGTTAAACATTAAACTCAGAGCCTATTGGCACGAATCAACTATTTTTTTAAGCTTTTCAATTTGATGTACATTTCGCTCGAGTCTACAGCAGACCGGTGCAAAATTATTAATATTATTAAATATTATGATAGACGACCCTGTCGCTCCGATTAAGCGTAGGTATTTGGATGGATCAACTTTTTGTTGTGTTTCTGTCCCGTAACCCAGAAGACAACAGTGATAGAATTACTTAGAGATATGGTTTAATATTCACTACTAAATATGCTTGAAATGCATGCTTTGTATTCTGCTCAGGGTTGCTGCATGCAGCATCTATATGATTAACTGATTTTAATTTAAGATTTAAGATTATAAATTCAATGGTACGGGTCGCCATTAATACTTATTTCAAATCGGGTTGCCATCCCTATAAAAAAAGGATTCAAAACAATCTACATCGTAAGCAACCATTTACCACAAAGCAGTGAGGTTCGAGTTATTAAATGATTGTGCATTTTGCAGCCATAGGACCGTATTATACAAAGAATAAAAAAGAATTTGGATAAGTTGCATTAAGTATATGGTTTTTTTATCAGATCTTTGAGCACCAGACAACAATCAGCCGAGACGCGATTTAGGATACAATAATTACCACTAATAATAATTATTATTTGTTAATTAGCACAGTGTAGGCAGTAATTACTGTACAACATATAATTATAGATTGGTTACTGAGTTTATAATAAGTACCTTTCGCTTAGAATATCATCTCACCATAACTATTGCCAATAACATCGTGTATTACGGGCCTAGATGGGTTGATCATTTACCTAATTTACCAAAATCGCCGTCTCCCCAGGAGAACACTTTACCGCAAGCAGTAAGAGCAAGCGTTTGCGCGTCGCGCGACCCGCAAGCAACTTGGACCACTTTATAATCTTGTAATGCTTCCACCTGAAAAAAAAAAACAGGTTTTACTTGAGTAAAAGCAGCTTAGGTATTTGTCTAAATACGTTACACAGCCTAATAAAACCTGCAAGTCGGTTATCAACCTTTTGGCGAAAAAACCGACAGAACGATTATGTTAAATATACGGTATAGAAACAAGGTTTTGTGATTCATTTTGTAAGAGTTATTGTGCGGCAATTAAAACCCTCTTTTTAGTTGCGGACACTTTTTTATTCTTAGTAAAAAAACAAACACCCATTCCGAGATTGAATCCAAACTGCAAGACATGGTATGTTAGTTATCTCGCTTCCACGCGAACCTTATAAGGCTGTGACGTTACTATCGCATTCACAATAAGTTTAATCGTAGATCTTCAGCTCATATTCCAGGCAAACATTTATCTTACTAGCGGAAATATAGAACCTGAATACTTGTTAACATTAGGTCGGTAACCGAATACGTCGGCCGCATTTGATTTAACTGGCTTTCGAATCAGAGAACGAAACCCGAATAATGTTAACGCGCCAAAACACAATAATGATGAAACTGCGATATAAGGGATTGTTTAGCAACGATATTCAGCAAGCCCATTGAATTGAGAGGTTATGGATATTAAAGTCGAGGATAAAGCGATGTTAATAACAGAGCTATACATTGTTTTTCTGTTCGTCTGCCAGGGCCCTGTTTTATAAAGCTACAAATTACAAAAAAAGCGGAAGTCGCTTTCTAGCTCTTTTGCTAAAAAAAGTCTTCCGCTTGTAATTTGTAGCTTTAAAAAACAGGTCCCAGGAATTGAAACAGTGATATTGTAAATAAATGTCAATTTCATCCTTACTTGGCGACATATTGAGCTTTCAGCATGTTGAATAACCACTGAATATTGCTACGAGAAGAGGGGTTACAATGTACGCGAAATAAAGGTAAAACACGACTTGTATTGGTCTGATCACCAGCCGCTTGTCATTGAATGTGATCTAAATAAAGTTCAAATTAAATATAACCTTGGTAAACCGTCTTGTCAGGGCGTTATGTGGGCTCAAGTGGAATTTTATCATTCACTGTGCCACGATAAACTTAAGCTGTTTGATTTTCCGGTCGAGCTAATGTCATATGCAGATAAGTTATGAAATGACCCGAAACTTACGAAAGTGTTAGACTGTATAATCAATGTACTGACGGAGGCAGAGGTAAGGTCATGTAGGTCATCAAATTCCCCTTACACGGCTGCCCAGTTAGTTGAAAATACTACAGGTGTTTGTCTCTCTACTGTTTATAACATTGTGTCTGAGACCAATAGTGAGAAATTCGCATCAACAAAGAAATTCACCTCCCCGAGAAATAAAAAGTTACGTACTTGTCCGTCATCAGCAGTAGACGATTTTGATCAGGAAGTCATCCGGAGAACTATATACAATTTTCATCTGTCTCATAAGCAATTTCCAACCTTAAAGGCACTCCACTCTGTGTTAAAATCCGATATAGATTACAAATTTGGAATTTCCACCTTACGAAAACAAATACAAAAATTACGATTTAAATGGAAAAAGACCGAGGACAACCGAAAAACATTAATGGAAAGACACAACATACGACTGCTAAGAATAAATTACCTTACCAAAATTGCGGAATATCGGTCTAAAGATAGACCACTCGTTTATACTGATGAAACCTACATCCACACTTCACATGTGTCCAGGAGTGTCACAGGAGAGGCTTGGACCGATGGAACGGAATTTGGTGTAAAAAAAACAAATCAGTACAGGCCAGCAGTTAATAATCAGTCATCGCTCGCGCGCGCATGTGTGCGAACGTACTTATTAGAAAATAAGTTAGATGTCATGAGTGAGACCTGCCTTACACAGATTTGCTGCGAAAGTTTTTCCAGTGAAGATATTGAATTGGCTAAGAAGTTGCTGTTTAATTCAATCCCAACGTCGAAGCGAATAAAAAGGAAAAATAAGGGAAAAGAAGTGCGTGATATTGACGACATTTACGGATTGATGAAGATCACTCCAACAGACGTTATGCCAACCTTTGTTGCCCGGGACCTACACAAACTGCCGCCGGTCACCTTTGATTACCTAGATGCAACAAAGCTTTTAAAGGACATGATTATGTTACAGAATCAAATTAAAGCTATTAAAAGCGACTACATTAATACTGCGCAATTTCAGGAACTGAAAATGGAATTCGACAATTTACAGCAAACTTCGATAGTTTACAACCAATTTGATTACGTAAACAAAAAAAGGGGCGCTTGTCTAATGAATTCAGATTGCTATAACAGTGGTCCTATGGCCTTACAGCTAGAATCGTGTAATAAAACGGAAAATCAGAATAATAAAGAACTGAATATTTTTTTATCCAATTCTGAGGGTACCCGAAGTTTATTTGTTAAAGATGATGACCGCACGGAGCAGTCAGCTGAGAGATCACATAAACAAAATAAATCTGTGGCGGTTATAGCAGACGACGATATTGATAAAAGTGATGTTGTTACATTCGCACATAATATTGTTGTATCGTCCCCGAAATGCTGTGAATGCAATCCCCCTACTATGGGTGCGAGGAGCGAAACATTGATCGCGAACAGTAATGAAGCGAGTTTGAATCGACATAACGATAGGAGTCCGCCTACTGAAACAGTCAGCGTGAAAGAAACATGTAAGCAAGTGGTAGGGGACGCCCATAAATGGACTGATGTTGTTAAAAAGAAGCGTAAAAAATCTGCTAATGGCCTAATTGGTAATGTTGATATTGGGCCCAATGGTAAATTCAAAGCTGCCTCTGTTAAGGTCCCCATATTTATTTCAAATGTGTCAACGGAAACCAATGAAAATGATATTACAGATTATATTCAGAATCGTATTAACGAAGATGTCACGTTGTTCAAAATCAACAGAAAGACGAAAAAGGCTTACAATTCGTATAAAATGTACATCTCAAAAACCAAGTTAAATGAGGTGTTAGACGTTACTTTTTGGCCCTACGGAATTACTTTTAGGCGTTTTATTTACGATAAAGTTCAGTCGAAAGAAGGCATACTACAGCGAAAACCTATGTAACTAAAATATGGATATAAACCCTTATATAAGTAATTTCGTAAGTTATAATTGCAAATCAGTGAAACGTTCCATCGACGATGTGAGACTTATATGCCAAACAGCTGATATAGTTGCGCTTCAGGAGACGTGGCTGTTTCCTCATGACCTAACGTTCCTGGGTCAAATTCACTGCGATTTCGAGTACAGCGGCAAGTCAGCGGTAGATACATCGTTGGGAATGATAAGAGGCCGGCCGTTCGGTGGCGTGGCCTTACTATGGCGTCGTCGTCTTTTCCGGTCGGTGTCAATAGTTAATTGTGATAGTGCGCGAATAGCGGCAATAAAAGTGTCATTAGATAATAGATCTTTTATCGTGTGCAGTGTTTACATGCCGACGGACTGTACGGACCATCTGCCCGAGTATATTGACTGCCTCAGTAAGTTAAATGCAATTGTTGAAAGTAGTGGAGTAGAAGCTGTATACATGTTAGGAGATTTTAACGCTCATCCTGGCGAGCCATTTGCAGTCGAGCTAATAAACTTTTGTGCCGAACAGAAATGGGAATGTGCTGATTTTGTTAAACTAGGGTTAAACTCGAATAACTATACTTATATTAGCGAAGCTCATGGCTGTCGACGCTGGCTAGACCATTGCGTAGTCACTCAGTCTGCCCAGAGCACAGTCGTTGATGTAAGTATTGTACATGATGTTTTTTGCTCGGATCATTTTCCTGTTATAGTTAAGTGCCATCTCGATCTAGTAAAACCTACAATAGCACTAAGCAGACAAACATGTAACAAAGTAGTTTGGGGTGAAAGGGACAGTTCACAGGTACAAAATTATTATATATTATGTAATGACAAATATTGATTTTCCTTAGGAGCTCAGATCATGTAGTGACATACATTGCAATGATTTACGACACCGACATGCGCTCGATTGCATGTATAAGAGTATTGTTACTGCTTTGTCAAATTCCGCTATTGAATGTCACGTCAGGTGCCGTCCTAAAAGAGGAAAACAAATAGTGGGTTGGAACAAACACGTAAGAGAGGCGCATATGCAGGCCAGGCTTGATTTTCAAACATGGTTATCATTTGGTAAACCCTGCTCAGGTAATGCGTATGTTTTGATGTGCCTGAGTCGCAAAATATTTAAGAGCAAACTTAAATGGTGTCAAAAAAATCAAAAACAGATTAAACTTGACATCATTGCGTCGCATCGAGCGTCAACATTTTTTTCTAAGTTCTGGAAAGCGACAAAGAAGCTTGACGTTAAGCCTGGTCTACCTGTAAGCGTGGAAGGTAAAGGAGACCCAGTGGACATTGCGAACATGTTTGTTGAGCACTTTAGAGTCAAGTCCCCGCTGGGTCCTTCGCAGCAGGTGTTTGATTACGGAGCGAGTCGTGACACCGGCTTAGTTCGTTTCTCTCCAAAACAAGTTAAAAATATAATAACGAGAATGTCGCGAGGAAAGTCGCCGGGTCACGACGGACTCAGTATCGAGCACCTTCAGAACGCTGGCGTCCACCTGCCTAGAGTATTGTCCATGTTTTATTCCCTGTGCATGGGTCATACATATCTGCCACCAGATCTGATGAAAACTATTGTGGTACCTATTCCTAAAGACAAGACTGGTGATCTATCAGACAAGTGTAATTATCGGCCCATTTCACTAGCTACAATATTGGCAAAAGTTTTAGATAGTCTTTTGGATTCTCGACTAGATAATTATTTACATTTACACTATGCTCAGTTCGGGTTCCGACCAGGTTTGTCCACTGAAACTGCTGTCCTTAGCCTCAAACACACAGTCCAGTATTACATCGAGCGTCGAACGCCTATTTATGCTTGTTTTCTGGACCTTTCCAAGGCGTTCGACCTCGTGTCATACGACGTTCTTTGGGAGAAGCTGCAAAAGCGACGTGTCCCGGCTGAACTACTAAGCATATTCCAATACTGGTACCTTAACCAGGTGAATAGCGTAGAGTGGGCCGATAAGTTGTCTCAAACATATGGGTTGGAGTGCGGGGTGCGGCAAGGGGGGATATCATCACCCAAGCTCTTTAACCTATATGTGAATGACCTGCTCGTGGAGCTCAGCAGTCTTTATGTCGGATGCAGAATTCATAATGTTAGTGTGAATAACATCAGTTATGCGGACGACATGGCTCTGCTGAGCCCGACTATCAGAGCGCTTGAGGTACTTCTGCGTGTTTGTGAGAAGTATGTCGAGTCACATGGTTTGAAGTACAACGTCAAGAAGAGTGTGCTAATGGTCTTTGGGGCCGTCGGTGGTAAGTTGCCGAGTTATGTACCCGCCGTGAAATTAAATAATGTTGGTCTCGAGCGCGTTTACCAGTTTAAATACCTCGGCCACTATATCACTGATGACCTTAAAGACCATAAAGATATCGATCGCGAGCGTAGGGCACTGGCGGTCAGGTGTAATATGCTGGTGCGAAGGTTTGGGCGTTGTAGTGAACAAGTAAAAATTTCACTGTTCAAAGCGTACTGCCAGGTTTTCTACACGTGTAGCCTTTGGACCAGTTTTACACTTAAGACCCTCAGTGCCCTGCGAGTGCAATATAATAACGGCTTTAGGATGCTGCTGGGGCTGCCGCCACGCTGCAGTGCGTCAGGCATGTTCGCACAAGCTCGCACTGACGACTTTTATGCAATTATGCGAAAAAGTTCTGCCTCACTTCTTTGCAGATTGCGTGTCAGCTCCAACCCCATCCTAAAGACCATAGTAGGTTCATACGACTCCTCCGTCATGCGGCGTTTTAATCGTCTTATGACCGAAAAACGGAGCCTTATGTAGCCTTTTCTTTTGTGTGTTGTTTTAAGTAGGTACTAATATAGTTCATGTAAGGTATGTTACTAACAATTTTTTGGACCATTATGTTGTCTGATTTTTAATAATAAATAAATAAATAAATAAATAAATAATAGTGTTCGCAGGAGGAAAAGATGGTTTTATTCCCCAACGCTTTTTTAATGTTTAAGGCAAAGAAAAAAACGGGAGATTACCATGACCAGGTGAACTTTGTCAACTACGAAAAATGGTTAAAAGAAAAATTTATACCGAACCTTAAACCGAATAGCGTACTTATCGTAGATAATACGTCCTATCACAACAAACTTTTGAATCGTGCTCCAACGTCCAATTCTCATAAACAAGAAATGATGGATTGGTTGACAGAACACAACATTTCATATAGCCCGTTGATGTGCAAAACCAGTTTGTATGATTTAATTAAACAATACAAAGAGCGGTTTCGTGAGTACCACATACAGTGCTGGACAAAAAGAATCATACACTTACACGAAAAGTATATTTTGGCTTTTGTAAAAACTTGTAGCACATTTAATGACCTATACTATAAATGAAATAAAAACAACATTTACCTTAATCTTGCCTTGTTTTGTTTGATTATTTTTACACTACCTATGTTGTTTTGCTCTGGACAAAATAGATAATACAATACTCTTCATTACAAATAAATAATTACACTTTGTAATATCCCGGCTGGAAATGAAAACAAATGAGTAATCGTGTTATTCTTGGCAATTTTTTATCATATTCATGTAATTACTTCAATGTTCAAGATCCCGAGAAAACAAATTTCCATTGATATTCGCGTTCTGGTTATACGTGGTAGACAAAAACAAATTTAGTTTCGGAAAATTACCGAAAAATATTTCATCTCGGTTGGAGCTGTACAGCACATTTGGAAGAAACATAAACAACAAGGAACTGTGGTGAACTTGCCTGGAGCCGGTCGCAAAGGATCAACAAGTCATCGGGATGATATTAGAATTGTTCGATTAGTGAAGACAAATCCGAAAATATCATCAAGAGCTGTTACAGAAATGTTGGATCTCAGGGTCAGTTCCCGAACTGTACGACGCAGGCTCTGAGAAAATGGTTTAAAAAACTTCTTAGTATCTAAGCGTCCATTTATTAGCAGGATTAACTAAAAAAAAGCCTTGCATTTGCGAAGAAGCATATTGGGAAGCCCTTGGAGTACTGGAAATCAGTATTGTGGATTGATGAAAGCAAATTCGAGCTATTTGGGCGAAAATCCGGTTTAGGGTGTGGCGTAAGCCTTGTAAAGCATTAGCAGAAAGTAACACAAAAAACTGTCAAGCATGGTGGGGGCAATGTTATGGTGTGAGGCTCGTGTGCTTGGTCTGGAGTTGGCAGCTTAGCTCGAATTAATGGAATAATGACTGCTGAAGGTTATATTAACATATTGCGAGAAAATTTAGAGATTTCTTTGCTTAAATGCGACTTGGATGGCCGATATATCTTTCAGTAAGATAATGACTCGAAGCATACAGCTAAAATATCTGCTGCATTCTTCAAGGCCAATAGGATCCAACAGCCAGAATGGCCCCACACAATCGCCCGACCTCAATCCGATGGAGAATTTATGGTATTATTTGGATAGCAAAGCGAATAATACAAATGTTACTAACAAACATTCCTACTTCAGTGCACTGGAAGAAGCTTGGGACAATATCGACCCTGAATACCTAAAATCACTGGTTGAAAGCGTGCCTCGAAGATTAGCAGCAGTGTTAAAAGCAAAAGGAGGCCACACAAAATATAAGATTAATTTTATTTTGCGTTTATGTTTACTGTATGATTTCATTTGTCCAGAGCAAAATGAAGTGCTATCGATAATTATCCATGTAAATAAATAATTTTGTATCAGCCTTGATATTTTATTGTATGTATGTAATAAGCCATGAAATATGCTACAAGTTTTCCTATATTCCTTAATATGTAGTGGAATTCTTAAAGTAGTTATAGAAGAAACGTTTTTTTTTGTGGAAGTGTACGATTATTTTTGTCCAGCACTGTAGATGCAATTTTAAAAGAACATGGCCACTCCGTTTTACGATTGCCACCGTATCACCCGACATTCAATCCGATCGAAAATATTTGATGCATGGTAAAAGGATATGTAGCGAAAAGAAACGTTTCTTTAAACATGCAAGGCATTATGAGTTTAGCAACTGAACGAATGAATACTATTACTACTGAGGACTGGGAAACTATTTGTCGCCATGTCGAAAGTGAAGAAAATAAATATCGATGTCAGGAAGGGGAAATGGATCGAATTTCAAACAATCTTATTATCAATACTTGTGACAGCTCTGATGAAGAACATGATAGCGACTATAAGCAAAAAACAGAGGACTACTACTTATTCCATTTCTTAAGGGTATGTAATTTTATTAAATTAAGAGAAAATTATTCTCCTTTTGTTGCAAACGGTACAACCACGACAAATGCAATTCCATGCTCTCGATAATTCATATATACACACAATGATTAATGTTATAATTTTACGTACAAAAATGTACAAAACATAGTCTTAATCGGTGGACGATTTTTGACATTCAAGTGCTCGAAAGTGAGCAAAAACGGTCAAAGCGTATTTTGAAATACGAACGAGAGAAAATAATAATAGTTTAATAACGGTTGGTCCACACCATTCGTTTTCAATTCTATCATTAGAAAATTGTTTTGACATCTCACAAACAAACACAAACCACAGATGTTTAATTATCAGACAAACTTCAAATACCTATCAAAGAAAAAGAACCTTGGCAGCGTTAGTTTCCTTTAATAGATTTAAATAGTAAATTTTTTTCGTATACAGTATTAAAAACACTGAATGTTCACATAAATAATAGTATTATCGCCATAATAATAATTTCTAATTAGATCCTATGTTTATGAAATTTTAAGAAAACCGTTTTCGTCGACTTCCTGCCTACAATGAAACGCGTGAATATTTCCGTGGCTGGCGTGGCTGGCGTGGCTGACGTGAAGTTAAGTCCTTCACTAGCTTTCGACTTCCAAAAATACGGGACATATTTTCGTGTGCTAATTAATATTTTCTATCACTTGACTTTGATTTCGAAAGAGATAATGGTCAATAATGCATCTGGTTTAAAGATATTTGCAGCGCGCATTATGCCAATGGCGCCAACCGTCAAACAACTGACTGTCATGTTATTGGTTATAAAAAAACCATTTCAATTCTAAATTATTAGTTAAGACAGGGCAACGTTTGTCGGGTCAGCTAGTATAAAAGAAAATTCCCACGTGTTCGTACTCTTATTTGACACAACTGTGTTACATTTTCATGTAAGTATAAATATCAGGGGACAATCTCACACGAATTGATCTAGTCCAATACTAAGCTCTAAGCTTGTACTATGGGTTGACAACGATAAACATACTTAAATAGAGAAATACATACTTAAATACATAGAAAACGTCCAAGACTCAGGAACAAATATTCGCGCTCATCACACAAACATCTGCCCTTACCGGGATTTGAACCCAGGAAATAAAAATAAAAAAACTAAGCCAACGTGTCTTCAAAATATATTCCAGTCATTGCCCGTGGTCCACCTAATTATTCACCTGGACATTTTAGCACCCCGTAACCGAGTCGACGGAGCTCCGCTATCGCGAAGCTCCTTTTTCTGAGGTATTTTGGCCCTTCGGGCCCCCTAAAGAACTGACATAACCTAAACCTACCAGGTTTTAACCAGTTTAGTCTCCGCAATCCACAGAGGTGAACTAATTAGGTGGACTACAATTAGGGCAATGACCTAAATATTCGTGTTTACGTATTCCTTCTGAATTGTTTATACAAATCCTTATTCTATTAAATTAACAAATGAATAAATATATAAAATAAGTAATCAAAAGCCGTTGTACCGGTAATGGTCACGTTTTTTCATTATTTAAGGCTCAGAAGGGAAAAATCGAACCCTTATAGGATCACTTGGTTTAAACCATATACTCAAATCTACAGCCCCTTGAAGCTGTGAAAAAAATCTGACTTCTAAGTTAACGTAAGAAAAAGATACGGTCGTCAGTCTAACTGTCAAGAACCTTTATCTCGGTACGTGTGGAGGAATCGAGTTGAAATTAAAACCATATACTCAGGTCTAGTCCTTTGAACTGTAAAAAAAATCAAACTTCTAAGGTAACGTACATTGCCTATGTGGTTGCCGGGTTATGATAGTGCGTGCCACTCCATGACTTCCCGTGGATGTCGTAAGACGCGACTAAGGGAATAAGGGCTTAGGGTAAGTACTGTTAGGCGATGGGCTTGCAACCTACACTGGTAATCATCTTAGCCTGGTTGTGCAAAATGTTGTTACAGAATTACCAACAAGTCTTTTCAGAGTTGTTGGTATTTCTGTAGCTCTGCATACCCCACTCTGGGAATGAAGGGGTGATGATATGTATGTAAGTTAACGTAAAAAAAGATACGGCAGTTTATGCCGCAAAAAACGTATAATTCGGCACACTCAACGAACCAAAATCTATAGGGTACTTCCCATACACCTAAAATCCTGAAATTTGGCAAGAAGGAAGGCACAAGTATTGCTTAATTATAATTAAATTATTTATTTTTAATGTGAATAGGTATATAACTAAATATTTTTTGAATATTTTAAGTGTCCACCTGTTGCCGTTATCAATATCGAGCAACATCAAGCAAAAAATATCACAGTTGTTGTATGGGAGCCCCACTAAAAATTTATTTTATTCTGTTTTTAGTGTATTTGTTATAGCGGCAACAGAAATACATCATCTGTGAAAAGTTCACCAGTCTAACTATCACAGTTCATTAGATACAACGTGGTGACAGACTGACGGACGGACAGTGGATATTAGTAATAGGTTCCTCGTTTTACCCTTTGGGTTCGCAGCCCTAAAAATATATGTTGCGATTGCTAACATATTTGCAGTTGGTGAACTAATCGCGACCTATTTCGATGTATGGTGACGTTTTTCAACGGCAAAGTAAAGTTTGTCCCTCATTTCGATTTTACATTCTTGTAAGTTTGTGCAAAACCCTCAGTGCGCGACTCTGACCCGCACTTGATCAGCTTTTTTTATTCCTGAACCTATGTATAATTATCATAATATGTAAATACGAATACATCCATATTTGTAAAAATGTAACAGAGTTGTGTCAAATAATAAGTGGCAACAAATGGGAATAAAAATTTCCAGCATTAAGCAGTGCGAACAAAGGAGTGCGGACATTTGGGAATAGCCCGAGAAGGGCTTCTTTCCCGTCAGGCCGTCACTATTTTAACTTTTTTAATCTTTTTACATGACACATTAACCTTGGTTCGGACACCATTGTAATATTTTTATTAGCAATACTTCCCCTTATTTGGTTTTCAATTTCTATTCGGCAAGGCAAGGCAAATATAATATTATATTTCCCGGCATGTATTTGCCTTGAACGTAGTAAAATCTCGAATCTTTGGAGTTTTATGGTCTGACCATAAAACCGTACCGTAACCGTACCGTGTAACCGTAGGACCGGTCCTAACTGTTTATGTTGACCAGTAATAAAAAGTAAGAGAGCAAAACAAGTGAAAAGATACTTTTTAGTCGCATACTTATCAGAATATTTTTTTTAGTACATTACTGCACAGGCCGGGAAATACTTTTAAAAACGCTTTAAACGACGTTAGTAAAGCTTAACCTTTTTAGTCACTGACATTTAAAAAAGTAAAAAAACAAGTACTTTTGGCTGTTTGGAGTTAGGTATCCTAGTCCAAACATTGTTTTAAAAAGTAATAAACGTGGTACGGAATGAAATTTCATACCATTTTCGGGGCCGCTACAAGCAGTTAATAATAACTTTTTTTTAATTTGGCCGAGCTTTGGAACGCAGACCTACGCGGGCTGTTATTACAACAGTAATGTTAAAATTTCCGAGCTTGTGCACAAGCACTAACTTACCATCTTGGGGGTGAGTTGCGTCATATCGTCCCCGTGTCCCAGGCGGCCGTACTCCCCCATGCCCCACGTGTAGAGACCGCCGTGCGCGGTCACGCATGCGCTGTGCGCAGAGCCACACGCTATAGCGACTACGCGATCGCTTGCTAAAGCATCAATGAGACGCGGTGTTTCGAGAGTTTGTCTGTTGCCGTGACCGAGTTTTCCTTCTTCGCCCTCGCCCCATGAATATACCTGTACACATTGAACATGCTTTAAATCGATATATATAAAACAAATAAATAAATATCACTCGACAATGTTACACAAATTGACTATGGAGTCAAGACCATTCTAGGCTTGTACTGTTCGTACTAGACTACGATAAACTTACTTATATAGAAAAATATATACCTAAATACATATAAAACATTCAAGACTCAATACACGAGTATGTTTTTGATTTCAGTTGTAGTTTAGTCTTCGTAATGCCAGACATCTAACACGTTAGATAATACGAGGGGAGGCTGAAAAGTTCTAAGCCTAAGGTATTTTGAGCTTGTATATGTAATTATCATACCCCGTAATCGAACCCGCAAATCTGAAGCATAAGTACGTCAGGGTTGTCACTATGTACTAAGAATACATAAAAACAATGTTATTTAAATCATCAAATTTATATAGTAAATATCTTATGTACCTCGATATTATTTTGAAATAAACTATGTTCTTGTATAATTACCTACGTCCCTATCCATAAATGTAATGAATAAAAAGTACCATCGTGATTTATATACAAGCTGTGATCCATCTGAACCTTCTCTATTGTAGATATATGGTCACTTGATGTTTCCACTTCATATGGCTAGGTACTAGAGCCTGCCCGCTACACATATGAGATAGCTGGCTTATTTCTCTTTTAAATAAGTGATGAACTAAATACCGACACATCTTTTTAAATAATTATTTTAGCTTTATGTGGGATTTACTTATTTGAATATCAGTTTTTTGTGACAAAATGTGACTTTGGCAAATTAACTTTTTTATCACTCTGTACTTTTTGTATTTTCGGCCAGGGCTTGTGCAGGTAAATAAATAACTAAATCTTTCTTTTCTTGGTGGCTTCTACTAGCTAAATGTTTGACGACGTTATCTTTCTTTAATTGTATATTTACTGCACATACAATACAAAAAATATTTTGTTCTTTTTTTTCCAGTACTTACACCAATATTCTCAAGTACTAAAGATTTTATATTAATATTTGAATGAAATACAGAAAATTCGTGATTTCATTACCAAAATGACAGACATATTAAAACGTATTTAACATGGATGCCATTGACGTACTACTCTATTTTCTTTGATAGAAAATTAAACAAGGTTATATCTAAAGAGGTTCAGTAAGGTTATTAATACTTATCATTAGATTGTAGGTACTTATTAATCATACAGTAAGTAAATTATTCATCGTAATCGCCAAACCTAACATCAAACTGTCAAATGCTACGGTTTTGCTACATCCGTTGCGAGGTATGGTAATTATGGTACTGGCCACTTTATAGACCATTAAAAAACTGTTATTTTATTGTTATTTTCTTGCGTTGAATAAATACTTTCTATTCTATTCTATTCAATTCTATTCTAAAAAAAATAATGAAAAAGAAACATTATGTCTTGTCATTACAATTGTAATTTCTCGAGATATTCAACGATTAACAGTATCATGTCTGAATTATCATTGGATAAGTAAGTAAGTAAGTAAGCTTTATTTGCATTAAATACTACGAAAATTACGAAAATTGAGCACCAGGCTATGATTGAGTTCCTCTCGAAAAATAAAAAAACTCCTTAATGCATTTTTCAAGAAATGGCTGCTATTTATGGTGTCTCTGGGCCTTCCTATGCTACAGTTAAAAAGTGGAGTAGCCTATTCAAACAAGGACGAAAGTCGATCGAAGATGACCCCCGCACAGGACGTCCAGTATCGGTAGTGACATTTGTTAGTCCTTTACCTCAAAAGCATAAATTTCTTGTAACGATTCACAGATTCGCATTTCGCCTCGATCGTGTATTTTACTTTCGCTTTGTGTCAAAGTCGTAATTTTTTTTGTTCGCTTATAGCTTTAGTCGCATTTCACCTCGATCGCTTATTTTACGGTTTCATTTGGTCTCGATCGTCAATTTTATTATTAGCAAAATAAATAAATCACAGTATACCTCAACCGCATATTTTGTAATAGCAATTCGCTGCAATCGCTTCATACCATAACTAGTTCGCCAATCTACTATAATTACCTCGATCATAAAATCTAATTGTTTTATTTAGTCAAAGTCTTCGCGCGCTTATTACGGCGCGGCGCAGTCCCACTGCAGGAGACGGTCGCATCGCGGTAAGAACACGATGATGATAATATTTCAATGAATTTGATAGCATTTAAGACATGAAACTACGACTAAAAACACGTTTTAAAAAAAATAATACAGAAATTTAGTACGAACATCAATTAACGCATCAAATTAAATGAGTCAAACAAACATCGACGAAACGCGTCTAGAGTAAATACTACACGAAAAAGAAATGCTACAAAATTATTATGTTACATGCTTTTGAGGTAAAGGACTAACAAATAGGTAGTGATCGACCAAAACGTCGCTAAAGTCAAAAAAATTGTGTCGGAGGATCGAAGAATTAAGATGTGTCAATTAGCTGAGGCCTTGGGCATTAGCAAGGAGCGGGTTGGAGAAATCCTTCATACACATTTGTTTACACATGACTAAGGTCAGCGCGCGTTGGGTACTAAAATGCTGACGGCGTTTGACAAAGAGCGGCGTGTCGAAACTTCTCTGGCGTTTTTAGACTTGTGCAGCGATAGTGTTGACGAAACTGCTCCAGGATAGTAACCGTTGATGAAACATTGGTCAGACAGTATGATCCTGAATGTAAGTCGGAGTCCATGCAGTAGATTGAGAAGGGTGAAAGGCCGCCGAAGAAGTTTAAAGTGCAAAGATCGGCCTCTAAGCTAATGGGTACGGGGTTTTGGGACGCGGATGGAATAATTTTAATAGATTATTTAGCAAAAGGCTCTACAATTAATGCAACTTACTATTCTGAGCTATTGAGACAAGTGCGTCAAGCCATAGGTACTTGAAAAAAGAAGGGGCAAAATTAGTAAAGGCGTTTTGTTTTTGCAAGACAACGCCTCCGTTCATACCGCGCGGGTTGCAAGACTAGCTCTGAAGGAAATCGACTTCGAAGAAATTGACCACTCTCCGTATAGTCCAGATTTAGCCACTAGCGACTATTTTCTGTTCAGGAATTTAAATAAAAACCTTAGAGGAAAGCGATTTGCAAGTGATGAACAAGTTAAGGCGGCAGTAGAAGGGCATTTTCAAGGCCAAAGCAAAGAATATTTTTTTAACGGCATAAAAGCATTATACAGTGTGGAAACTAAACTCAGGCCCTGGAGGAAAACTACTTTAAATCCTTAAGCTAGCTCATTTTACTTAAAGGAGACATTCCTTTATTTTTGAAAAGAAACAAATCTGCATTAAAAGATTTTTTTAAACTCGCTTGCTTCGCCCGGGACTCGAACCAACTAAAATTAAAAAAAATAAACACTCTTTATTTTATTATACTAATTGGTAGTATTAATATTCAGGATAAAGTTTCTCTAAAAAATATTTGGTTACTGTTCACTTTTAACAAGTAAAAGACACGTAACAGTTCTGTTATCTCTCCAACACTCAAAGACTTCGTATGAAGTACACGCTTGCTAATTTATCGTTAAGTACCTTGTTGAAATCTTCGATAAGAAAATGGTTTTTTGAAAATTGTTGAATATTGTTATTAGGGGCATACACCACAACACTTTGCTGAAGGCTACAAGAAATGAATTTCAACGGCGACTAATGTTGTGTAGCCGGAACGACGGGGCTCATTTCGAACAATTTATCAGTTAAATAATTTAAGTGTTACAAAATTGATAATAAAATAAAGTTAATGTTAGATTTAACGATTATTTTTATTTTTAAGACCAAATGTTTGTTAGAGAAACTTTATCCTGAATATTAATACTAACGATTAGTATAATAAAATAAAGAGTGTTTATTTTTTTTAAATTTTAGTTGGTTCGAGTCCCGGGCGAAGCAAGCGAGTTTAAAAAAATCTTTTAATGCAGATTTGTTTCTTTTCAAAAATAAAGGAATGTCTTCTTTAAGTAAAATGAGCTAGCTTAAGGATTTAAAGTAGTTTCCCTCCAGGGCCTGAGTTTAATTTCCACACTGTATAATAAATGTAAGAAATGCATCTAATTAGAGGGGGATTACATTGAAAAATAAAAAGAACTTAAATTTTCTAAATTGTTTTTTGCCACCTTAGGCTTAGAACTTTTCAGCCGCCCTTCGTAAGTGCTATTTAATTTTAATCAAGGCTTATATTAGTTACCTAATTTATATGTGCTTTGTATAGTACGACACGGGTAGTCACAAGGTTAGATAAGGGCCAATGTTTTAATCAATCAGATAAATTGTAGGTCTGCCTTTAATTGTTACAACGAACCAATATTACAAAATAATCAGATAAGAGTAAAATGTAATGGATGTTTTTTTCTCAACACTGTTCCGAAATATTGCAAAAGATTGTCTGATTTTGGGTCACAAAACATGACTTTTGGACTGGGCAAGAATGTTTTCGTAGGTCTGTTTACAGATTGGTCGACAACATTGTTGTCCAACCTTAAGAACCAATTTAATTAAATCAATAATTGCTTGTACTATTGCGCCGCATAATACAATTTTAAAATCAACCATTTAGCACATACCATGTCGTTTCGTAAAATACTGGGCTATCCCAGAAGTAAAGAGACAACGTTAGATTCAAAATATTTAATATAAAGAAATGCATTCTTGCACAAGCTGAGGTATATTTATTTATAATGAAATAAACTGTACTGAATTGGCGCCTACTACAACTTTATTAAGTACCAATTTTTATATGGTTAATTGCTGCCTGTCTCATCGCAGCTTTTCAAGATCTCGAAACTACAGTGTTGGCCAATCTGGTCCAGCGATAGTTAAATGCAGTGAAAGATTTGGGTTTATCTGCTTGCATTTTTACATAACGACCATGTCTATCTACCTCGACTAAAAGCAAGAAAATTCACTTCCCAGTAATAAAATTTCTATCAACAGAACTTCCTATGTTTTTTCTAAACTTTTCCGTAGCCTGTTATAGCGTGCTCCTTTTGATCTTTAATATACGTTTTCCTAGATAATTTTCTTAAAATCTTTAATTCCGGTTTCTTTAGCCCTTATCTCGATTTTACTGCTGTAACAATAACAGATGTCAATATTATTTGCTCAAATGTATTGATACCTTATTTATGTTTTGAGCGGTCGAAACTGTATAAGGTAGTCTTCCTGTAATCTACTTAAAATTTCGTTACTGCTTCTTTAAAACCTTATATAATTCTGTTAATACTTGTTTTATATTTTCCTCTTCAGTAAAATGATGTATCGTATGCATTTTCCCGTGAAATTCACAGTATAGAACAAGACTGAGTACCTAGTTGGTTACTAAGTTCTGTTACTCGGTTTGCAAACTCTTTTATTGCGTTAAAACAAATGCTACCAAAAAAATTAAAAATGACATAATATGGCGGGATGTCAGTTATAATTTTATAGCACACACAACACTTATCTCGTCGTATTTATAATGGATTGGGGTCTAAAAGAAAATCGTGTCGCTGTAATTGCGTTGCACAAATGCGGGCATCCGCCAAACGTGATTTTGAAGTTGCTTCAAAATCTGAAAATCAACAAACAATTCGTTTACCGTACCATTAATAGGTACAATAGTACCCTGAGCTTTGATGACCGCAAGAGATCTGGAAGACCACGCACCGTTCGGACCCCAGCTCTAATAAAGGCAGTGAAGGCGAGAATCGCAAGAGACCCCGTCCGGAAGCAAAAGTGGTTGGCAATTCAGATGTCTGTGAAGAGAAGCTCCCTTAAAAAAGTTATCAATCAAGACCTTGGACTACACGCTTATCGTAGACGGAAAGGTCATTTGCTTAATGGACGATTGAAGACTATGAGGCTGAATAGAAGTCGCGTGCTACTGAAGCGGTACGCACAAAATGGCCACCGAAATATATTATTTACTGACGAAATAATTTTACCCCTGAAGAATGTTGTAACCGCCAGAATGACAGAGTATATGCAAAAAACAGTCAAGAAGCGAGTGTAGCTGTTACGAGAGTGCAACGAGGCCATCATCCCTCTTATGTCATGATTTGGTTAGGTGTGTCATACTCAGGGTTAACACAGGTACATTTCTGTAAAAAAGGTGTCAAAACTGGGGCTAAAGTTTACCAGGAAACCGTTCTGGAACCAATAGTGAAGCCTTTAAGCCACTCTCTATTTCAAAACCAGCCCTGGGTCTTTCAACAAGACTCAGCCCCTGCACATAAGTCTAAAACAACTCAAGCTTGGTTTCGAAGCAACAAAATTGACTTCATTGCCCACGAAGACTGGCCCTCCTCCAGCCCGGACCTCAACCCCCTGAATTATGCTATATGGCAGGTTATTGAGGAGAAAGCCTGTGCTAAACCCCACATAAATCTTGACTCCCTCAAGCGGGCCATAGTCAAGACAGTGACGGAATTAGATATGACAACCGTGCGTGCCGCTATTGATGACTGGCCTCGTCGTCTGAAAGCCCAAGGAGGCCATTTTGAATGAAATTGATAAATGTAAATCCTGATTGTGTGTACTTCATTTTAATATATAATTTATTTAACGTTCGTTAGTATATTTTATATAGATAAGGATTATTACAGTAACATAACCAGTGGGCGGCTGACGGATGCAAAATAGGAACGTAAACAGAACATGGATAAGACTTTTATTAAATTTCGAGAAATATTTATGAATACAAAATTATGCAGATTTTATCTTTATCTACATTATTAGTAAATACATAATAAGCTATCCTCTATTGTACGTAGATTGTATACTAAGAAGATACTGGCCACTTATTATTTTATCACCTCTCGAGACTGATGAGCGTTTATGTCTATTACGTCTTAGACTTGTCTATTAAATTTGCTTAGTTTTCAATATTCATATTTAAGATGGCAAAGGAAACCACAATTCGTAAGTGGATAATAATAGATAAACGTGATCTAATTTACGATACTTCTAAAGGATCGATCTTTTGTACAAAATGTCAAGTAAGTTTATTTGCGAAACGAAAAAGCGTGATTGATAGACATGTTAAATCTAATACGCATCGCCGTCAAGAATTTTGCACGAAACAGAATCAAGAAGATTTTAATATTAATTTGATAAACTTTTTAGTCTTATGCAATATTCCGTGGAAACGTGTTAACAGTGCCGCTTTTCGACAGTTTTTCGCTAAATATGTATGCTGCCAGTGTACGCCATACATTTTGCCAGATGAGACTATTTTATATTTTATAGACTATTTTAGTCATATCCATATTACGTATAACGTTCGACATTATTTTGACGTAATTTGCATCCGTCAGCCGCCCGCTGAACATAACTTAGTAACCAACTAGGTATTCTTAATTAGTTCTTGTTCCGCTTGGTTTTTTTTTGAAAACAACCGAATAAGTACGTGAATTCCGGCTTAAAGATTTGACAATGACTGTTGACATGAGAGTTGGTTTAACCATTTTTGGATGTTTTCCTTTTAACCAATTTTATTCATGAAAATTGTCTCTTTACTTCTGGGACAGCCTTTATTAGGTGTATTTTTGCTAGAAGATACACAGACTGAAAATAATGTAATTACTTTTTTTTAAATGTCATTCACACTTGGTGCCAATTCATGAACTATACATACATACATAAAACCACTCCTTCATTGTATGCAAAGCCACAGAAATATCAACACCTCTAAAAAGACTTGTTGGTAATTGTGTAACCGAATTTTACACAATCAGGCAAAAATGTTTATTTACCAGTGTATATTAGTGACAGGTTGCAAGGCCATCGCTGGAGATAAAATAACAAGAAAGATTTGTCAAAACATGCAATTTCATATGCAGTTGTTATTTTAATCTCTAATGAAGATTCCACTAACATAGGAAACCAAAAATATAAAAAGACATTTAAAAAAAAAACAAACAGACATCCATGGGGAAGATAAATCTTGAAAGAAAAAAATATTAAAAATTGATGGTTTTTAGGGTATTGTTCCTCAAAAGCAAAAACGGAACACTTATAGGATCACTTTGTTGTCCATCCGTCCGTCCGTCTGTCTGTCAAGAACGCGTTATCTCGAGAACGCGAGGACATATAGAGTTGAAATTAAAACCATATACTCAAGTTTACGACACTTTGGTGTAGTTGGTAGTGACCCAGCCTTCGAAGCTAGCGGTAATGGGTTCAAATCCCGGTAAGGGCAGAAATTTGTGTAATGTGCACGAGTATTTGTTCCCGAGCCTTGGATATTTTCTATGTATTTAAATATATATTTCTCTATATAAGTAAGTTTATCGTTGTCTAGTACCCATAGTACAATAGTATTATTATTATTATTTGTATGTCTTCACCAAACACGGGAATATGGGATTCCCGGACCTTTCGAAGGCGTACATGGAGCCGAAGCCAACACGCAGAGGCCTTTTAGACAACTTTAATTTAGTAAAGTGGCGGAACAATATTATTATTATGAATATTATAAAGTCTACAGTCCCCTGATTCTGTGATTATCTTAAATCAAATTTCAAGAGTTAACATAAAAAAAGATACGGCCGTTAATGCCGCAAAACACACATATTTCGACACTCTTAAGGGAATCAAAATTTATAGAGTAGTTCCCATAGACTAGACCAGACTAAAATCCTGAAATTTGGCAAGAAGAAAGCTCTTACAGAACAAGTAAAGAAAAAAACCGAATATTCTTAATTTGTTGCTCCGTCACCAAAATATATTTGCGATTGCAAACTTATTTGCAGTTTGAAAACTAAACGCGACCTAAGTATGTCGATGTGTAGAGCCAACAGTTTTTCATCGGCTCAAGTCTAGTTTGTCCCTCAATACAATTTTACGTATAATTTTGCATATTTTTTTTTTTTGTAATTTTAATGTAAATAGTTTTCGTTTAACTTCCTGCTTGGGCAGAAAGGGCAAATAATGCTCATATGACTCTTAGGGCCTGTTTTAAAATCGACAAGTAATTTTATCTGTCAATTGAAGATAGTCCTTTCATTGTCTATTCTCAAGTGTAAGGGAAATGGCTTTATTTATTTGACAGATATGCTTTACTTGGCGATTGTGACACAGAGACGCTTACATAAATAGCCTACTTTCTACAAACTAATGATTGCGATCTTTGATATCGATTAAAAAGTAACTTGTAACACTGGGTTACAACGAAGCACTAAATTCAAAACGAAATCTGCCCCATCTCTTTCACTTATTATTATCCATGACAAAATCGGGACAAAAGGCGAGCATAAAAAATAAAGATCGGATAACAATCTCACACAAATTGTCCTAGTACCTAACTAAGCTCTAGGTTTGTACTTTGGGTACTGGACAACGACATATTATTATGTATAGTTCATTCGCTTAGATAGTGTCGCTACACCCGCACGCACTTGTGGCACAGTATAAATATGGTTCTCTATCGTTTGACCGAATTTCATATGGAATAATTTAGTTCCCCCGTATTTCATATGACATAATTTCATATGCCATAACAATCATGTGCCATAATATACATTAGCCATAAAGGCATTTTTTCTGAAACTGTGAACTATCATTACAACGTCACTACTCTATTATTCTATTGTGTCAATTAGAAGTGTATAAGCGGATAAATAATTATTATTAATTTGAAAAAGATTATTGTGATTTTGAGATGCCGAAAGTTAAAAAAAACAGTCCTTAAGTGGTTTGAAAATGAACCAGATATGACATTTTACGGTAATAAAACTATATTTTGTATAAAGTGTAAAACCAGATGACAAGAAAAAAAGGAGCGTGCAAAGACATATATCATAGAGGGATAAATGCACAATGGAAATCATCAGAAGTCTAATGAAGATTTTTGTTTTAATTTAATTAAGTTTCTCATTTTGTGTAACATATCATGGTCTCAATTGAATAATCCAGCTTTCAAAAAAATGTTTCCCAAGTATTTATACTGCAAAAGTGCAAACCGACCTACACTTCCAAGTGAAACATGCCTGAAAAACTATTTGGATAAATTGTATCAGAGGCAAATAAGTTCCATGCACAAGAATGTTTCAAATGAAAAATATGGAGTTCTCTTGACGAAACGACAAACTATTTAGGGCGATATTTAGTGAAGCCATTGAATTCGTTTAAAAGAACATATTTAATAGCATGCAAACAGTTAACAAAAATTAATGGTCAAACAATATCAGCATTCGTTATAGACAGTCTGAAAAATACGTGGGGTGAAGGTTTTGACTACAAAATTTGAAATGTCCTGGTCCTAAGCACTGATGGCGCCGCATATATTGCTGGCTGGCCGAAATTTGTAAACTTCTTTACCGAACATGAAGCACGATACATGTTTGGCACATGGGCTAAACTGCGTAGTCGAAAAAATACGTTCCCTGTATCCAGATGTGGATTTGCTTATTTCGAACGTAAATAAAGTTTTTTTTAAGGCTCCAAATAGAATTCGAATATTAAAGGACAAATGTCCTAAATTGCCCTTGCTTCCAAAGCCAGTGATTACCAGATGGGGAACTTGGTTGGAGACAGCAGCACATTAAGAAAAATATTTAAAGGAAATAAAATTATTCCTATGGGCATTGAAAGCGTCAGAAGCAAAGTTGATAGGAATGGCGAAAAGAATTTTACAAACCGAAAATTTACAAAACAACCTAAAAGATATTGTTGAGAAATTCCATATAATTGAATATGCCTTAAAGAAATTCCAAGAATCTAAACTGTCTATTGTACATGCATTTTTAACTTTAGATCAAGTAAGAGCTGTTATTAACTGGTGTTCATCTGCTTCTGTCAGTTAGAAAAATCATCTCTAGAAACCCAGTTTTTTTAGGGAGTATGCCGAAAAACTTTCGGATGCATCCGACGTGGACACCATTTTAATGTACAATTTCACTCCACTCACTTAAGTGGGTGTAGTAAGATCTTTTTCTACCTAGGTATGAATGGATATTAAACTTAAGGCAAAACTCATTAAAGATTGAAAATATGAAAAAAAATGTTATTTATTACAATAGTACGGAAAATTTACAATAAATAAAAAAGCTTAATACTCGTTTTGTATTCCACTTTCATTTTAGTTTAATAATTTCAGTTATGCCTTCTTTTAATATTTCTTCTTTTTTTTTTGCATTTACCTCGATAATATTAACGATTTTTTTAAAGTTCATTTCTATTTAGGTAGTATTATCAGACGTAGAACAGTAAATATGAGCAATATATTCAATATAAAATTATATTTACATATTTAATAAGTAAATTTTGTCTTCACTGCTATTATTTTGCACACAACTGTATATTGCTAGATGCTAGCATGCAAATTTAGTGTTAAGAAACATAGTTAATTGCATATTATTGAATTAAACAATAATAATATAACAGTTGAATAATAAAAAAGTTCAATATGGCGGCTACTTTTTTTATTCTGTTAACGGATTCGGGCCGGGCGATGCGCATGAAGCTTCAGGCCACAAGAATATTGAATCAATTGTATTTTCAGCTTATCACTTACTTTTCCGTCGGCCGTGAGCGCGAGTGCGTGTTTGCCTCCCGAGTGCACCGCGACCTTACGCACGAGCACGTGGGACAGATGCGGGTTGGCGCGCGGCGTCGACACGTTATTGCTGTGCCCCAGCCCTAGGCGACCATTCGTGCCTTCTCCGCATACGTATAACTGAAAATGTTCAATTCAATTTATTGTCGTGTAGAATGATTGTAAACATCGACTCGTAAACGTGAAAAACGATAAAAAAAAATTTGATTGCTTTCGCGATTCTAGTTAATATTATCGTTACTTATTTTATATTTGTACTCAAGAAAGTCGAAGAGCAACATATCCCTAGTGGGAAATGGAGCCTAGGGTTAAATCTTATATGCCTTAAAAATGTTTAAAGTTGGTTTCAACTGAGACATGTGCATTGAATTAAATGCTAACTGCATAGTATGCAAACCATTGCATACTATGCAGTTAGCATTTAATTCAAAGTAGACTTAAAATAAGGCGACTTTGTCTATTTGTCACTTTCAAATCCAATTAAAATTAATTCAGCCTTAAGTACGTCTAGAAAAATGCTTCTTGAGGATGGTTATTCTTCTCTTATGCTTATTGAACATTGACTCGAGGCCTAACTACTTGATTTTGATTGAATTAATATAGTTAAATTAAGTCAATATTTAATTTGTAAGACTTAACGATATTTTTAAACCAAACAAATACTTAAGTTAATTTTCTAGTATTTTTTCTAACTCAGTGAAGTAAAAACAATCTTAACATTGCTTACTACTAATACTTTTTAATACTAAGCTAATGCGAAAATCTAAAGTTCAACAAACATCAATAAATTACAAACATTGAAAATCAGTTATTTTTTTGAGAAAATATACAATATTGTTATATGTCAATAATACATGAGTATATGTTCAATAATATCTGAAGTTATTGATTTTAATTTTCTTAAATAAAAATCGTTTATTTAACAACAATATATATTAATTCCAAGGAACAAACTAATTTTCGTAAAGTTAAACTGCTATTGCGTATTAATGAGTAATAATAAGCTGCGCTATTTATTTTTTAAATCAAGTTTCAGTTGACTACGATAATTCTTCACGAGTTTATTCTATTATTCTAAATTTGGTATTCTAGATATTTAGAAGACAAAAACTTCGATTTAATTTTCCTACCAGATTGTTTAAAGACACAATTAAGGCCTTTATTCAGATTCAGATTTTATTTCCTAATATAAAAAGTCACAGTTTAAATTGTACAGCATGTCAAGTTATAAGTGATTAGTGTGATTACATTGAGATCGTCAGACATTGAAACTAGATAAAATAATAAATTATAAAAAATCATAAAAAATATATAAAACATGAATATTTTAATTTATATAATAATGTCATCTTACGTAAAAATATTTTCATCAAGGAATTAATGAAATAATGCTACAACTATTTTTATAGTAAAAATTACGTGACACGAGACAAAGGACCAAAACTAAAATCCAAATAAAGAATGTAACAAGTTTAGACCTTTGTGATGTTTTACACTACATACGAGTATTTACCAACATGTGGTATTCGCTATCTGATAAAGAATAGAACCTCTCGCTCCTAGTGTTCGTATGATCACGTTGAGTCCAAATTTTGTAGTCGGGTTTTAATTTTTTAAACTTATTTTTTTATTTAATACTTTTTGCAGTCGTGTTAAAAAAGCATATTTTATTATTATTTTCGTTTATTTAGTTTATTTGATGATATCCTCAAGTTTTAGATAAAATTAGCAGTAAGCTGTCATGCAGATTATGACAAAAACTTAATAAAATTTCGTTTAAAATCATAAAATCACAAATTCTCGATGGTTAAATTTCGCAATCTGTCTTATTCACGATTGCGCTTGTTAATTGCATGTTAGCGCCATCTAACGGCGTAGTTGGAAACTAATGTTTTCTATACAATATTTTGTGCCATTAGATTGATAACTAGCGACATCTAATGGGCAGCTGGTTTAGTAAATTGTGTTACAAGTTGCTTATTTAAGAAATGATAAACAAAGAACGGAAATTAACCCGCGGAGCGCTCGCCTCTCAAAAGCCAAAATGCCCTGAGCGAACCGTTTTTTTATAAGCTTGGTACTTTTTCGGAACCAACTTGAGAAAAAAGGAGACAAATATTGCCTACCTTCGCCATCTACCATTCGGTGGCGGAACTAATTACTGGACATATCACAAGCGTCGTACCGCCACTGCCCGATAGATGGTCCTCGAAGTCTATTAATTTCATTTTTTTATTTGCAGCCGCCTTGTTTAATTTATAATAAAACAAAATAGCCTATAACCATAGCACAAAACAGACAAATAGACAGACACCTCATTGGTTAAAATCGGTTCATTAGGAACGACGCTAGAGTGGAACATACATAAATACATAGAAACATACACAGGGTGTCTTCCTTTGCTTGGCCGTAGTCGGGTAAAAAAAAGATCTAACTAACTTTTCCATCATGAGACACAATGAAGAGTGTTTTAGACCCGCCAGCAACGTGTACAGGTTTCAGTGCACTGAGGCCAGGCGAGAACACCGGCACTTTTACTTTGGAGCCTTTTACTCCGCCCAGCTGATCTTTATCGTTTAAACCCCACACGAACACCTGTTCACAGAAAGAAAATTATGTGCATAACTATAATAAATAAATATTAGTCCAAACATATTAAAAAAAAAAACAACGATTTACTACCTTTGGACAGTCGGTGGGTACTGTCGGAGGGCTGTTATCGACTGAAACGGCGCTAGCAGGATTGTCCTTCTCCATCCAATCGTCGGCGATAAAATTCATACTCTGAAAAACACAATCTATTCTACATCCTGGTCAACCAGTTTAATTTCTGTAAAGATCGATTGTGGTTTACCTGGATGATTTCGGTGTAAGAGGGGTTCGGTCTGAAGCCAGTTAGGTAGAGACCGTGGACGCGACAGTTCGAGTTTATGTTGCGGTTTTGCTTGATGCTGATTTCTATGCAGGTGTAATGCTTAAAAGAAAATAAATTATTTTAAACCAAAACCTATACTACCCGCCAAATTAAAAATCTAATAACGAAGAGCCAGTAAAGGAGTCGTTTATAATATTTATAAACCAAATACAACTGAATGAAATGCCTTTTGGATAACGCTTAAGCCCAGATAAGTTATCATATTATTGACAAAGAATAACTGTTTATGTGGGTGATATGCTTAACATTTTGACCAAAAATAAGTTTGGAAAATGTATTTTACTTTGAAAACCTTACATTTATACTTAAACCGTTACGACGGCTTGACCCGCTCTATGGTTGTGTCAACTTACGTAATACATGAGTTACTTCGTTGGACTCTCGATCAGTTGACCAGACGCCAGGAGCGCTTCCATCCGCTTAAAGTTTGTTCACGAAAAAAGTATCCACATAAAATGGGGCTCTACCAATTATGTAGAAACTTTTTTTTAACATAATCCCACGTCATGTCAAGAAAATAAAGTTGTGTTTAAGAAGTGAATATTTACTTTATTAATGCAAATATTCGTAAATTAATTGTAGTATCATATTGTACAGAAGATGGTATTTCTATACGACAACTCGCAAAAACATAATTATAAAATACCAAAACATGGCGTCTGTAAAATTATCAAAACGTTTGGGGATAACAATACGCTAGGAGATCTGCCAGGAAAAGGTCGCAGAAGAGACTGCGTGGACCAGAAATTGGACCAGCAAATCGTTGCGTTTTCGCAATAATCCATGGCGTCTACGCAAGGTGTTACTTAAAAGCTGAAAACTTCGGTTGGAAATGTGCAGAACGCTAAAAAAAGAAACAACTTAGTGACCAGGAGAAAACAGAAAATCCCATAACGGACCACTGCCCAGTTCGAAAGAGCAAAATGTCGTGCTTTAACGTTGCACAAGTTTTTACAACAAAGTCGCATCAATTGCATTTTGATGGACGACGCAACTTGTAAAAAAAGACATGAGAACTTTACACACGCGTGGCAGAGAAGTGTAGCTTTTGAAAAATTTACCAGTAAAATCTTGGTATGGCAAGCTATTTGCTCGAGTGGCCTAAAAAGTTCAAACTTTATTACTACCGGCACAGTCAATGGCGAGATCTATAGACAGGAGAGCAATATAAAGCGTATTCTGCCTCTTTATCGTAATCATACAAGCCCTTCAATATTTTGGCCAGACTAAGCTTCCTGTCATTATACTCGGGCGACGTTGGATTTGCTTGGTAAGGAAAATATCAATTATGTTCCTAAAAATATAAACCCACCAAATTGCAACAAACTTCGCCCCATTGAGAGATATTGGGCAAACATCAAGCGATACTTGCTCAAGAAAGGCGCAGTTGCCAAAGAAGAGACTGATTTAAATAAAATATGGAATGCTGCTGCTCGAAAAATTACAGAATCATCTGTCCGCACGCTGATGGTAGGTGTTCCAAATAAAGTCAAAGAGTTTGCTAAATATTAGCGTTTATGTAAAAAAGTTAATTATAATGTATATTGAAATATGTTTCTTATAATATGAATACCTTTTTTTTTAAATGCCCTTTTAGAAGTATAATTTATTCACATTTACCTGTAGCTACTTTTTTACGGGAACAAGCCTTAGTCGAATATCCAATGGTTCGAACGCAGCAGATTGCTGCGTCATTTTTTATTCACACTGTTAATGTGTGGAATGCTCTCCTGCGTCTGTATTCCCGTAATCATGTAACCTTAATTTTTTCAAGGCAAGAGTAAATTATTATTCAATTTTATTTCATTTATATTGGATGGGATATTTTTTTACTTTATTTTTGGTAATTATCAGAGCCCGGAATTTTCGTAGCAATTTTTATATGTCATAGGGACTTCTCGTTTATCGACTTCCGATATATTTAACAAATGATTTGATTTGATTTGAATATGCTTTTTTTAGGTGAGCGAGCACCACCTTCGACGTTTAAACTTATAACAAAAAATATAATGCTTTGGGACAAGAAGTACCTTTATGCGAAATTACAATTTGTTAAAGAATTTGCAAAATGACGATTTCGTTCAAAATTTTGCACGATATAACCAACAGTGACATTAAAATTTAAAAATATATATATAAATATTCAATATATTTAAGTATAACTGTTGGATTAACGTCTTAGCTTAATGATCTGATGTAACGTGAGTCCAATATTTAACTTGAGTCGGAGCAGAAAAGGAGAGAACATATCTCAATTGGCACGTGAAAAGTTCTTAACAATAGTTAAATATATGTTAACTGATGTGTACCTGTTTACAGTCCGCGAGCAGCTGTATCTGCTGCAGTTGTGGCAGAGGGCGATCGCGCGGCGCGGTCGCACACGGCACGGCCGCCAGAGGCGCCAGCGCGGCGTCCTCGAAGCTTGCGCCCGCGCGGACGGCCAGCGCGGCCGGCCCGTGTTGCCCCACCGGTACTCCGAGCCCGAGTCGCCGGATCAAGACGCCGTTGCGCATTTCGATGCGGATCCAGTGCTGTCCAGTGATAAAATAAAACCTTGTTAACAGTAACCCAAATTTCAGGTTAACATTGAACTTAATTGTGTATTTACTTATAGTCCAGTCAATAAAGGTAGTGTAGGTAGAGTGCGTGAGCAGGAACATAAACAATTTCTTCAGAAATTTGTTCAGGATGCTTATAAAGTGAAAATACTAAAAGTCCCCGAGGTGAGCCGGAGAGGGGGGGGAAACCAGGTCAGGCGCGGCGCACTCCGCGATTTATGTTCATCGCTACAAGTACAAGCCGGTTACCCGGATCGGATCGGATCGCACGCGCACGCTTTTTCGCGGGCACACGCTTACGTAAATCGACTAAATCTTAAATAGGTATATCGCAAATGAACGTATTCCGTTGTTTGTGTGTTGCATTGTTTCTGTTAATTATTTATGAATTTATAATCGTCATTTGTAAATTAAACTCACTAAGTATTATGTATTTTTTATTATCCATCTTCTGTTACCTACTATTATATTACGAACAACCTTGCTCCTAGACTACAATACCCGAGCCACCACGCCATTTTATCCCTATTTTTCTATCCGTTACGTTGCATGGTAACGTAACACATTCGTTGCATTTTTTTATTTTATTATACACATTAAAATGTTTAAAAATAAACAAGATTTTGCATTAATGTGGGTTGCAGCAAAGCCATTAAAATGTGGCCTGGCGGTCTTGGTGTATTCAATTCATACAGATTGTGAGATTATATTCAGACGACACGTTGGCCTAGTTGGGAGTGACCCTGCCTCCGAAGCCAGCGGTCCTGGGTTCATATCCCGGTAAGGGCAAATATTTGTGTGATGAGCGCGGATATTTGTTCCCGAGTCTTGGATCATTTATATGTATTTAGGAATGTATTTCTCTAACTAAGTATGTTTATCGTTGTCTAGTAACCATAGTAAAAGCCTAGAGCTTAGTTTGGGACTAGGTGAATTTGTGGGAGATTGTACTCTAATATTTATTATTTATTATTTTACAGATAAATAATTAAATAATGTATTTACTGTGTGAATAATATACATTTATTGCTCTCTATATTACGTGGAAGAAACAAATGGGCAATACATTATTATTTTACTTTTAGTCGTTGACAGCCCTCACTATCGGCGACGCGGCGAGTGAGCCAATTCATTTTCACCGTTCTTACTCATCCTTAACGTTCCGTTTGGCTTGCGCTGGATTCGGCGACGTCAGAGGGCCATAAATCATAATGTTTAGGCTAACAAAAAAAAGGCTTTTGTAAAGATCAAAGGAGTGTGCCTTCTGTACTAGGTGCCATTTTTAGGTTTTTAGTTATATCTCGAGAATGGTGCGACGTAGAGACAAGATATTGAAGAACAGATGAAACCTTATAAAATTGTCTACAACTTTTATTCCATACACTTTTTCAAATTCACAACCGTTTTTTTTTATATGCTCCGGAAAAGTTTATATTTTTGA
This sequence comes from Acleris holmiana, assembly GCA_949316455.1. Taxonomy (NCBI): domain Eukaryota; kingdom Metazoa; phylum Arthropoda; class Insecta; order Lepidoptera; family Tortricidae; genus Acleris; species Acleris holmiana. The sequence goes on from OX438762.1 coordinate 26,220,129, forward strand.
ATAAGTCACATTTTTCATAAAACATTCCTTGATAATAGTTTACTTATTTATCTGAGAAAAATGATTTGAAAGAATTTGTACACAATTAAGTCGTCTTTAAGAAGATATATACATATCAAGCCACTCACTCACATATATAAACTCAGCCTTAGTGAAGGAACATTTCCAGACTTGTGCAAGATGGCTGGCGTTACCCCGATCTATAAAGCTGGAAATAAATATGAACCGTGTGACTATAGACCCATTTCTTTGCTCGGATCATTCTCTAAAATATAGGAAGGATTGGTAAATGTACGAGTGATGGGCTACTTGGAAAATAATAATATCCTATCGAAAAAGCATTTAGTTTTCCGCCAAAGAAATCTACAGAGGACGCTTTTGCATCAATGACCAAACTGATATCACAGCATCTGGACAACATCAAAGCCTGCGTTGGCGTATTTTTGGACCTGGCCAAGGCGTTTGATACAGTTTCCATCCCTATCCTCATTAAAAAGTTGGAACTTTACGGTTTTCGAGGAAGCGCCTCGGCCTGGTTTCGTAGTTACCTGACGGGTCGATCTCAATGCCTTAAAAATAATTGCAAATGAAGTAGCCCAATAATATTGATTTTGAAGTTCCACAAGGTAGCATATTGGGCCCAACGCTATTTATCATATACTTAAATGATCTTGCAGCTAAACACAGAAATTAATCGCCCGACTTTTCTGTTACGCGGACGATACAGACATTATCTTTTGTGAAGACAAATGAAGGCGGCTTCTTCTGCCGAACAGGGAATGAGAACTGTATACAATTGGGTCCAAAAAAATCTACTAACACGGAATGTTTCTAAAACAAAAATGCTGTGCTTTGATAAGACAAGAGCTTCCGCACCCTCTAACCTTCCTAACGTAACGGTTCACACCTGTGCTCAAGATCAAAACGAAAATAAATTATCCCTGTACTTGCAAAGTTATTGATAAATTTTCCACCATAAAGTACCTTGGCATGGTCCTTGACGAAAAGTTGGATTTCAAGCAGCATCTAATCGCTATGGCTAGTCGCACTAGTAAACTGATCTACGTCTTCAAGAATCTCCGGAAGGTAATGGATAAACAACTTAACTGAACAGTTTACGTCAGTATAGACCAATCTGTACAAACATATGGTATAGCTGTCTGGGGTGGTGCAGCCAAAACGAATATGATGCTTCTGGAAAGAGCGCAACGCGCTGTCCTAAAAGTAATACTTGGAAAACCAATAAAATACTCGACAAGTTTGGTATACAAGGACTTGAACGTCCTCAGTATTTGTGGTCTTTTTATTCTTCGAGTAATGACAAGGGTTTATGATCGGGTCATCAAGTCCCCCTACTTTAGCGAATGGTCACGAAAACGTAATTTTAAAATCCCAGTGCCTTCTACCAATTCCGTCTTTGCCAAGAGATCGATGACGATGACGCACCTTCATCCTTATATTTATAATAAACTTAGCTCGAAGTTGCCTATTATAAACCATTATCCAGGAGAACTAAAGCATAACGTGCATTCATGGCTTAGTAGTCTTTGTTATGAAGAAATTGAGCTGATACTGAGGGGCTCGCGGTGATTTCACCCAACAATTCAAAATCTCTTTACACACAACATTCAATACACAACACCCAATACACAACACGGAACACACTTCAACGCATACACACACTCACGAAAACCCTTGTTTGTTTATATTGTAAATTTTTCTTACTATAAAAATTCAATTGTGCCTGGGTCTGTCGGGTTTCTCGTTTCCACGGTGTATAGTCACGAGTTTTCAATGGGACTCAAACTAGTACTTATACTAAAGTCAAACTGTAGGTCTCAAATTTACTTTAAGGTATAAGTGAGGTAAATGAGTGCGTAGAGGTTTATGCACTACATTATACTTTACTCAATTAAAATCATATAAATGTATATAATAAAGTTAACCTTATAATACTGCCGTATATGAGAAAAAACCTTTTATATACCGGTTGACAAAATCGTTATCGTGTTAGATACGGTCATAGATGTAAAAGGTCCTACCTGTCCCGTCCCACTTGAGCTTTGCCAGTAACTGTGCGGCTGCGCATCAAGCAGGCGCCTCGCGCCGGCACCTGGGTGGCTTGAAGACACGCGGACCACTCGGATTGCACCACGCCAACTCACTGTCATACCGCCCGCGGTTTCACCCCATTCCGCTAAAAGAAAAACTAGTTAGTAAGTACAAAAAAATGGTACAGTGAAAAACGATGCGTTTGCCAAGTTGGCCACTTGGTACGTTAATCATTTGTTTTTGTAGGTTCCTTAACGGAAGCCTTGATTAGCCATAGTCAGGCTTTCTGACCACTTTTTTGTGTTTAATGCCAATGATACGGAAACTTCTCCATTCCTACAATAACACTAAAAGTAAATACTTACATTGATCAGTGACTAGTTCCATCTCGGAGACCTGTCCCGTCCATCCTGGCTGTTGAGGAAAATCCACCGTCAAATCACGACCACTGTGAGCTACGCCTGAAAACATAAATAACAATGTTTTTCCTGTACAACTAAACGTGGTTAGCTATGACCGGGTCAAAAAGCTTAGATCTCCGCAGTTTGTTTAAATGACAGACCATTTCGTCTCACTTGTCAAAGATAATGATGTCTAATTCTTTTAAAAATGCTAGTTTTCTGCATACTAGACGAAAAAAAAAAACAAATTATTTATCAAATTATGAGCCGCCCATGCTTGTCTTGCATAATAGCGCGGCCGAGACGCAGTCAAGGCCTCATCAAAGTCATACTTGTCCCACAACGGTATTTTACGCGGTCTCTGCGGCATGCACTATACTCGTATATTTCACTTCCTCCATATTTCACGTTATGTTTTAGTATTTATTTACAAGGATTTCTACTTTTATCTTACCTTATTTGTCGGGTCATTATGGATACACTTCGACCCTTTGGGATCTTTTGTGTAAATAGGATTTGTAATTTGATAAATACATTGGTTTTTTTTCGTCTAGTATGCAGAAAATTAGCATTTTTAAAAGAATTGGACATCTTTACCTTCGACAAGTGAGACGAAATTGTCTGTCCCGGCCGAGGCTTAAATGGTTAATGGTTATAATAGTTTTCTCCAACAATTGTTAATATAATGTTAAACACAGTCCCAAAATTGGCTTGAAACAAAGAACATTGTCGCCATCATCATCGACAAAACTCATAATTACATCACATGTATGTATGTATGTATGTAAACTCTTTATTGCACAAAAATATAAATATTACAATTATAACACTAAATTAATGTACAAAGGCGAACTTATCCCTAAATGGGATCTCTTCCAGCTAACCCTGAAGCAAATGAGTAAGGACAATGCATGGGGTTGGACACATACAAGTTTGCATAAAAAGTAAAAAGAAATCATAACTCTTATAAATAAATAAATAAATTTTAAACTAATTAGCAAGTACACAAACTAATATAAACGTACAAGTATAATACACACATATATACATATATACATACATATACATATATAACTACATAAATACATAAATAACAACTCTAGCCATTATAAGAACCTAACTTCACGACTCATTCAGCCACAAGGTTTTTAAATTCCTCTTTAGAGAGACTACAGAAGGGGACTGCCTTAAGGACAACGGAAGTTCACTCCACAGTTGGACACCACGGACTGTGAAGGATTTGGCATAGATACGTGTTTTATTAGACGGAACCGCAAGGGAAAGATTGGCGCTGGAACGCAGGCGATGACCGCTGCCGCAGGCCAGATAGTTGAATCTTTCAGAAAGATAGGGAGGGGAAGAAGGAAGGAAGAGGACATTGAAAAGGAGTGAAAGTACATGTAAATCTCTACGGCGGCGGATAGGAAGCCATTTCAGCTGCGTACGAAACATCGACACGTGATCGAACTTTCTCAGCCCAAAAACGTACCGGATACAAACGGTCTGCAGACGCTCTAGTCTGTCAAGCAGCTCCTCTTTTAAGTCCAAGAACGCTATACTTATCGCCGTAATCTAGAAGCGGGAGTAATAAGGAACGCGCAAGTGTCAGTTTTGTCGGGAAAGGCAGGAAATTCTGCAGGCGCCTCAGGGAGTGGAGTTACGCAAAGAGTTGGTTGGTAGAGTCACATTTGCGACAAAAAAAAATAGACTTTAAAAGATAAAAACCATCCAAAAACGATCAAATGCGAGTCGGACTCGCGCACGTAGGGAACGGTACCATTATCTATACAACATTAGACTCTATATTGTAACTTATGTTTAATACACTAAAAAATACGTTTCTTGTATGGGAGCCCCATTTAATTTATTTTATCACCCATCAAAAGTCATTTAAGAAAAGTGGAAACAAAGCACAGAAGATTTATCTCACGAAAGCCATACTTGTGTGTGTAGATGCAAGTGGGTGTTCTTTGAGTGCGTAAGCTCTGGAGCACTCGGTGTACGTCGAGTCGCCGGTCGGGTAAGTAGTGCTAGTTAGTTCGCCCCAGAAAGAATTATCGAGAAAAGTTGTTTGCACGGAAATAATAAATAAGTCATTCATTTTAATGTATATTGAGCTTCAGTTCGTAACAAGTTAAATAATTAATAATAATAATGTTGTTAATTCTATAATAACAAATGCGATGGGAGTAAATGAAATAACAGTGCAAAAAATATTAAAGGAAGAAAGAGATGTCGCTAGGACATCTGCAAAATTTACTTAACGAATGAAAATCCGAAGAAGAGCAAATGAAGTAGACATTGATGGACCTACAATGTCATTTGGACCACAATACGAGATTATCATAACGTACAACATTAAATTCCGACATTAAGAAGTGCAAGTTGGACTTGCGTACCGAGGATTCCGTAAGTCTGTATTTTAATGCCCAATTGGGTTATCCCATAATTTTGTAATGTATAGTGATTCAAAAACCATTTCGAGAAAAAGGGTTGTAGAACCATTCCCTGTTATCAGATTATTTTACAATATTAGTATTAAATAGTTATATCTAATTTATCATTTGACATTATTTGACCTGTAATTTAGTGACGTCACGATCTTGATTGGTAAGTTGTGTCTAATCTGTGATCAACCATAGTCCTGCATATAATATGAGTCCGGAATGCAGTAATAAATAAATAATGTATATCGAATTTTGTCTTATTTATTTCTGTTTTATTTTAACGCTTATTAAAATTAAGACAATTTTTAACTGTATATAAACATGACAAGGTCAGATCTTGAAAAAAATGGAATGATTAAAATACAAGTCCGTTTTGGAACCTCCGCTCGTAGGCTAGTCTGTGGGTGAAATTGTCAAACTCAACAAACTAAAAATAAAATTTCGGTTTGTTTGGTGTGCAACATAAGTAATATATAACTACTCGTTTTCTGATTTTCTGCATTTTAACAACGTTGCTTCAAATTCTACGAAATCTGACGATCCTGCTACACAAATTGACCATCGCCAGATCTTGGATACCGATATTCTTGCCTATAATGACGACCAACGCTGTACATTTATTAAACTTTGTAAGGGCTGATTCCACTAATCTACCCAAAGTGGATATAGTCAGGATATTGACATACTTGAGAGACAGCTCCAATCACAACGTAGCTGAAATACGTGGAGCTAAAGCTCTAATGTAGGTATGATTTAGGTATAAGAATATAACGTTCACAATACCATTAATACTTTTGTTTACCTATATTGACATGACTTGACATTGACATTTTACGTGATCACGCGTCACGCGTTTCTGTCAGAAACGCGTACTCTCAAACGAATTCAATAGTTTTAAAGCATTTCTCAAACAAACCAGCTTGTAGTGACGTCATAAAAACATATTCTTTAAAAATTAAAATAAATTAATATATTGATTTAAATGCAAAAACCGTGAAATTAGTGTCTTCAATTAGTCTTATTTATCAAAAAAAATATTAAAAACTAGTGGTATTTTTTTTTGGGATAACCCAATTCGATTGAAATTCTCCCCTAGCGACCTAAGTCCAAGTTCGGCCCAATAGGGGCGCCCTTAGGCATGCTAGTGTAAAACCCCTTTACTGCATGGGCTCCCATCAGGAGTCCGCCCTCTCTCCGGCAAAGTAGTCAAAGCTATCAGAGGCTAACTACGTAGGTCCCTTATGAAACTTAAATTCGTATTGTAAATGGTACTAGCTAGCTAAACAGGTTGCGCCAGCTGTTATCAAATAGCTAAACTAGAAAATTTTGTTAATATCTCGAAGTCTGTTGGCTACGATAATTTCCTTATTATTTCCTTTATTTATGTAGTTAACCAAAGTCTTACCATAAGGGCTACTTTTATACAGTTTTGTTACGGAACCCTAAAAATGTATTTTCCACAGTATGTATTTTCTTTAATGTAAGTATGTTCAAAAATATGACTATAGAATGAAAAATAAGATACTAACTATACTACTAATAACTATTACTTAATGCGAAAGTAACCTTGTCTGTCTGGCTGTTTGTTTGTTACGTTTCACGCTTACTCCGTTGAACCGATTTTAATGAAATTCAGATTCAAGAAGGTAGCTTGAACCTCGAAGAAAGACTTACTACTCTTTATCCCAGAAAATTTGGTAGTGCCGAAGGAATAGCGATAAACAAGTACTACGCGGACGTAGTCGCGGGCAAAACTGCTACAATGACGAAGTGCTAGATAATATATTTAAAATAGCGGAGCCATCGGGAGCCACGAGAGCACGCGCGAGCCAGTATAGTCATAGTTGTTCACAATTGCACTGTAGGTACTATGTTAACGAGGTATCTTTTTTTGGAAATAACTTTAAAAAAATATTTTATTAAATGGCACACGCTTAGAAAGCCCTTGAGTCAAACATGTTTATTAAGTAATTTGTACGCGTAAATCGCTGTTACTCTTTTTCTTATAGACACAACAAGTTAAAATAATATCTGAGTTTTTTTTTTATCGTCATAGCTCACTATTAGGTAATTACTTGAATATATTTAAGAACCAAAGTATTGAGAAGGCAAGATACTAAAAAGTATTTCTTTACAAACTATACGGGGTTTAAAATAGAAAAAACTGACAGTGATTAAAAAAAAAAATTACAACATCTTAAAGACCGTGAACTTTGCAAAATAGCAAATGTAGTCAAAAACTTACACAATGACCCTTACTCAAATCCCTTAAAACCGCTACACCCCACTTCTAAACAACCTGTATAATAAGATACCTAAAGACATTATGTTAACCTTTTCAACGCTATGTCAAATACAAAACCAGAGCAAATATCAACTTTGCCTCAATGATACTCAGGTCTTTTATGCTCTACCAATCATGACGGTAATTTTCCTTTTTCACCTTTTCAACGCAATTGACGGATGTTTCATTCGTCAATTGCGTTGAAAAGGTTTAACTTGCTGCCCCAACAATGATAACGAGTAATTGGAGTTTGAAACATTTAAGCCGGTGTCACTTACGGAAATAAACGTATGCTACATTTGAGTATTTTGTTGAGAAAGGTTAAATCAACCAGAAAACGACAACCAGCACTTCAAAAAGTGAGACACTCTCTTAAAACTTCTTGGACCTGGTCAACTCACCAATTACAGTACCGACGCTACTGTGATCCACACATCCCCACTTGTACCGGGGTTGCGTCACAACCGACCGGACGCGGACCCGATCGCCGGACGTAAAAGGAGCTCCGCCGGACACGACTTCGGCGTTCACAGCTCGGACGCCTGCCACTCGGCCGAGACCGCGCCATTCCACCTGTGAATAATTATAGAACTATATGCTGGCATTTATTACTAAGTGTTCATATAAAAAAACATTTTTCTTATTTCATTTTTGATATTTCATAGGGTTGGGATAGTGTGAATGTGTGAAATTAATTATTCAGTGTATGAATGGAATGAGTGAAACATACAGGTTGGGTTCTTTAAAAGGATTAGGTAGTGAATTACCTACCCTACAAACCAGAAGTGCATGTGAATAAGTACTTAATAAATAATAATAATCATATCGTGTACTCCAATAACAAAACACGTTATATTTATTCAGTATACTTTGAGACAACCAATCTTAATATGACACCACCTGCACCATCATCACTTATAACTACTTAAGTATATAATTAGTTTGTGTTATTAATTTAACGACCTTCTACCCTCCAAGTTACAATTTCATGTGGAATAAAACACTCTGAAAGTGATCCAAGTATAGTTCTACAGATACGGATGATGTCAATTATCAAAGATCGGAATTTTCACGGCAAAACTGCAAGACTATCGCAAAATTGCTAGTGGTAAGAACATATTTTTTATCGATATCGAGTATTATTATATAAAAAAGTCGACACCTCCATAAGACATTGAACATCATTTCATTACGAATAACGTTTTTCAGTGATAAAATATAAATTGCATCTAGATAATATTTATATCTTAAAACTTTTTGAAATGGATGTAGTTGAGATATAATACCTTAATATTATAATTATTATTCTTTTAAAGTATGTGCAAGATCGGATCAAAACGTGGCTATCCAAAAAGCAAAATTATTATTGCAGCAAAAAAGGAAAAAATATTAAATCGAAACAAATTTGATGTTTCGAATTTGGTTGTTCAGCACGGTTTTTCTGGCGGTCGCTTTAAAGATGATTGTGGTGCATTTCTTTAGATTTAGATGTATATCGCATATGGAACTACTGTTCCAAAAAGCCTGAATTAGTTTACAACTGACCTCCACTATATACTTATCACACTCATCTTTAAAGCGACCGCCAGAAAAACCGTGCTGAACAACCAAATTCGAAACATCAAATTTGTTTCGATTTAATATTTTTTCCTTTTTTGCTGCAATATGCAGTGGTCAACAGTCAATAACAATAACTTTCGTAATTTCTTCCATAAATATTTATGCTGCAACTGCTCAAAAGCGTCTCTAAGTACATCTAAATGTTCTACGAGTATACAAAAAAACTATTCAAAGTAAAAGGTAGTTAGATAACAATAATTACTTGTGGATATCTGTGGACAAAACACCAGATTTTATAGAAATATATGTGACAATGTGGTGAATCGATCTTTGCAAAAAAAACTCAGCAAATTGATCTTTTGGGGTCGAAGGTTTTAGACAAGGTCAATGGAAATGCAGTAGCTAACTTAATAAAACTCCAAGTATTTTTAATAAAAAAGAAGGTAAAAGATAAAAGTTGTTCATTCAGTAAATAGGCCACACGGGCACTTTTACATGTCGAAACTCTAATGGCGCTTAAAAGAGACCACTACTGACAAGAAGCGACACAAGAAACAGTCAGTCAGTCCTTTTTTTAAATATTGCTTTATGACAATTATAGAATTAATGAATAAAATTTAAATATATTTGTCGAATTGTGAGGGTGGCGCCACCAGTCGGCAACGATTTAATAATTTGATTATTCTTTTTTTAAAAAGCGAGTATCACCGTGCATTGAGAATTCTCTTTATTTCTTGTTAAAGCTGCCAACAGATGGCGACACCATATGACACTTTTGATTCGATTTTTATTACTGATGATGATGATGTGCTCCTGTTATCCCTCATTAGGGACATAGGGCTCGCAGAAGAGTTTTCCATACAAAAAACTCCTGGGGTCCTGATCCGGAATGGCCAAAAGTGAATAAGATGGTCATACTGAACATTCTTTCCGATAGGACCAATCAAAAAATTGCCAAAAAAACAGCTTTTCCATACATTAACGGTGAATTAATTGAGAGCTAATTAATGTATGGAACACCTGGTTTTTTTGGCGATTTCGTGGTTGATCCCATCGGAAAGGTTGTTCAGTATGACCATCTTATTCACTTTTGGCCATTCAGGATCAGGACCCCAAAATTACCCAGTAGAGTACAGTTCTTGCTAATACTAGCCGTACTCCAACGACACCAACTGGGCATCATGGTCGTAGATTATACATGCAACAGTGTGCGACAGCAACATTATACGACCATGCTGTATGCGATGCTGTATCGCTACGGTATCGCGATTGCATCTCTACAGATTCCTGCAGTGGGGTCGAGGACGCCCGAAGTTGTATGACAGACAGATGTATTGAAAATTCATAACTACATTATAGGTCTACCAGAATCTCATGGCAAATGGGGAAATAAAAAATTGTAGAAGGCAATACTGGGGAAATTGGACTAAACGGTATTGATACTGTGTAATTTTTAAACCGACTTCAAAAAATGAGGAAGTTTAAGGGCCGTATTAATAAACTCATCTCAACTCTAATGCTCGTCTCGAGATGCGTCAAAAATGACAGTGTTCTATGGTTTGACGTTTACTTTGACGTATCTTGTGACCGGCATCTCACCCAAGATGAGTTTATTAATACGGCCCTAAGATTCGACGAATTTATATTTTTTATGCTTTTAAGATTATTAACAAAAAATACGAGTATATACACTAGAGGTCTATTACATTAAACTCCCAGTATAGGATAATAATTTAATATATCTGAGGACAATTTCATACATACCATGACTCAAACTTATTAGCTCTATTCGTGAACAGATAGATTATTGCTCACAAATAAAATAATAAACACACCATTCTTTCTCACAAATTTTAATACAATGAGTATAAAAAATAACTTAAAATCTCATCCAGAACTAGAAAATAATTCCAAAAATTCTACTTCCATTTCTTGTTCTTCATCTGCTGAGGACGATGAAGAGAGAGAAGTATTTATGATAAACCTCTCTTCTAACATTTCAATTATTTTGTCTTGCTTTATGAAATCGTTTTCAATTTACCATTATTAGAGGTGCCCTCAGTTATTATTCGACGAATGGTAGTGCTGGGAACCCCTGTAATAAGTAGCATTTATGTAAGACAAAATATACATAAACCTAAAAGTATCAAAACAGTTCGTTTCAAAATACCAGTTAACTCCACAACACGCTTTAAAATCGAAGATTGTGTTTGATTTATACCTCCTTCTTCGCGTATTTTATTATACACATTGTACACAATATTCCTAGCTTGAGATCTAAGCGGTTTTCTCGACATTTTCACCAGATAACAATAGTTGAAACGAATTTCAAAATGTTAGCAACGGTAAACAAACAATTTGACACTGCCGCCAGTTGACAGTTGCCATATGAAAATCACTGTTTTTTTACTTTTAAGAATGCCATCAGATTCTGGTAGACCTATACTACACCGTTTTTGGTCAAAATAGTTAGTTTTACAGGTTGGCTTCAGTACTTACCCATCGATAAACTAATTGAGAAAGCAGGACGAAAACGAACTTAACCGACAGTGTACGATACGTATGATTATGCATTACATAATGAGCCTCTAACATACTTGGTAAAACAAAATTGATTTTGACATATTATCGTATTGCCAATGTTATGATTACTCTTATTTACTTGAAAGTAATGGCGGCCGAGTAAAAACAATACGATACCGTGTTAAAAGCAATATGGTTTTACCGACAGGTTCTGTAGCTATGCAGGATCGATATGGCTCGCATTTAGATTATTCGTCGTTAACCTATGGCTACGTGGGTATTATTGCTTTGCTTTATATGCGCAATTAACAGAACGCACCTAACTACCCTATTTTGATCATTATTTATGAACTGTAACTATGATATTAACGTTTCTTCTCCTCAAATCATTGTTTCCTTCTTTCTTGCCTTATTTATGATTCCTTTCCAAAATTAATAGTCATACGTAGTGTCTCCTTATTCTTCAGTTAGGTAACCTAAAATTTAAATCAATTAGTCTATGCATAGGTACAACAACAATTTCACAATATACGTAAGGATCGAGAATATGTAGAAAGTGATACATTTCCCTTTTTAAAATGTTACACTTGAACACATTCAAAATTCCGCCACAAACCGACTCCATCATCAGACCAGGTCTTAAATACCATAAAATAGCATTATCAAATTTTACTCTTTCAAATTTTGTGTATTGCTATACCCTCGCAATTACATACATACATAACATCACGCCTTCATTCCTAGATGGGGTAGGCAGAGCTACAGAAACACCAACAAGTAAAAATACTCGTTTATAATTCTTTAACGACATTTTGCACAATCAGGCCAAGAAGTTCACTAGTGTATTAGTGACAGGTTGCAAGCCCATCGCCTAACAGTACTACAAGCGCCTATTCCCTCGCAATCGAAAGGTAAAAAAGTAAAAAACAGTGTTAGCATTGTTGTGTTCCGGTGTGGGGATACGACAAACGGTGAAATTACTAGCATAGAGGCATTCCATCTTGAGGTATTAGGATTGCAGTCTTAAGATTATAGTGTTAAGAATTCAAATGTCTATGGGTCTCAGATTCCAGTTACCATCAGATTGCCCGAGTGCTTATGTGCCTGCTCTCCTCCTTAGCTGTGAAACCATAACAAATAATCAAACAGGCTAACAGAGTTACTTTCGCATTTATAATACACTAGTGACCCGCCCTCGCTTCGCTTCGGTTAACGTGAGTTTCTGTAATTCCCGTACAGAAAACGGAAATTATTATACATAAAAGCCTCCCGTGAAAAAATAACTGATGGTGATGGTGAAAATCGCATCAGAATCCGAAGGTTTAAAAACCGTCAAGGTTTATTTCCTAATTTCATACCTTGACTACAAACCATTTTTACTGTATATAAAATTTATACGGTATATTTAACTGCATTATAATAATAATTTACTATTATTTCAGAGACATTTGCAATTATTGTTTTTAAATTGTATATTAAAAACCGGTACAATCCTGGCAGTATGGCCTGTCAAGTGTGAAAACTAATGGCAGTTCTTAGCATTATCTGTGGAAGACTATATTGAAAAAAGTTGAGTTGACATGTTAAACTAATCTAATCTAATCCCTTTTAGCGAGTCTCGTGCAATGAAATTTTTGATTGTTGCTGTATTTAATAGTCTGTATTTTTTGTTTCCTTGCAAATGTGATGAAAAACATCGTGTGTATCACGGGCAGTAAGGGGATAACAAACTCGAGTCATTAAAAGCCGTCCGCCTTAGGTGTCGGGATTCTAATACTCTCGTTAGTTATCCCCTTCTTACTTCCCTTGATACACAATGCACTATTACTTTTCACCGATAGTGCCATGCCGCTTACATGATTAATGCAGGTCGTATTTTAAAATCAACATTTTCTCGTATGGAACTCATTACGGGTTTAGCTCATGGTCTGCATAGAGTTGCAGAAGAGGTGTGAGATAATTTTAAAGATGTGGAGGTGTTGATATCTAATGTCAAAAAGGTATTCTTAAAATCTTTAGCACGTGTTTTTAAGGAAAAATATCCATTCAATCCATTACCTCTCGTATATTACGCTCAATACTATGAGCAAAGGCAGACAGTAGAAAAATGATTCCAAGAGAACATTACAACAAAAGAACAAAACATTCTGGACACTGTTCGTTGTAATTGGAGTAAAATTTTACCGGTGATATGCAAACTTAAAGCTGTACTAGACCGAAATCATGATTATAAATACTTACAAGAAATATCCGAAAATCTTACCCAACCTGAACATCATACCAATTTAGCATATTGCTTTATTTTTCGAATGCGAAATGAGTATTGAGTTTTTATGACTTATTTAGAATATAAACCTCTTTTAGTATATTTACAGTTTACCGCAGTATATGAGTGTAAAATTAAAAAATAAATTAAACGTTTTTATTCAAATATTCAAATGCATTTATTTATTTTACTACACTTATCGAGTGACATGAAATTCGAACGTTGATACTGATGTATAGTAATAGGTCGGTCCAACTGAAGTCTGCTTTTAGTTCAAAATATTGTGGGACGCCGACTTCAGTTGGACTAACCCTCCATGGATTTACAAATTTGACGATGGAACATCTTTCCTGGAAAAAGCCTGTTATAATAACAACTAAGGTTTTGCTAACCTTAGTGTAGAGAGTTGGTACATACAATGACACTCAGGAGTCAAAAGCCGTTTTGGATGCAAAAAGTGACACCATCAAGTGGTAGACGTTCTATTCTGCATCGGCTAAACTGAAGACGAACTTTTCTGCGAGTACTAAATTTGAAGAGGTTTTTTTAAAAATATTTATGGGATGTTTTTTATTTGGTAAATAAAACGTTTTCTTTGTCTGGAATATTGTGGCACCCATTAACAATGCAAATCATCATTTTAAATAAATATCCGGGATCTGTTGACGCTGGGTGACGTGATTGCGACTGACAGTTGGCGATCGCCGAGTACAGCAATATGGTGTAGTTTAAGTCTGACGGGTTTGGTGCGCGGACTATTTTTATATGTATACTATTCTTAACTCTAGGTTAAAACTTTGGTGCAAACCTGCCTAAGTTGGAAACTATTTCGGCTAGCGTGTGAACTACTGGTTTGTTACATCTGTTATAGTGTTGCTTTTTGTTTACCTAGTAATCAATAAATGGACTTACATGCAAGAACACGTTCTGCTTGATATCACGCTCGACCTTTTGTACTTGACCGACGTCTCCAAGAGCAACCTGCAAATATATTACAAATATACTATCTCTAATTTCGATAAAACAAATTCACTTTATACATGGCATCCCCCACATTATAGTAGCGCAAATTGCGTGCTGCTTCTTTGTATATGTCCCTATACAGGGTGTTAGGTAATGAGTGGATAATCCTTGAACTACGGATAGAGGGCACTTAGGACGTTATGAAAAAAAAAAAAAATAGGTCTAGTAAAAGTCGCACAATTTTCAAGATATTTGGACTTTTAATCGGATTTATTGTCATTTTTCCTTATGTCCATGTTACGAAAAACCATTAATTTCATGTATTAATTCATATTTTTTTCACTTTTTTCTTGCATGGTTAGAATCACTATGAACTAAGGAAGTTTTTAAAGCTACATGCCAAGTTTTTTTCATGACAACTTTTTGAGTAAACTCACTAAGTTACTTTTTCCCTACTAAGAAATCCCCGCGTTTGTTTTTCACGTAGTATGGAAAAACAAACTTTGTGCTTTTACTCAAAAAGTTGTCATGAAAAAAAACTGGGCATGTAGCTTTAAAAACTTCCTTAGTTCATAGTGATTCTAACCATGTAAGAAACAACGAAAAAAAAAATTAATACATGAACTTAGGGGTTTTTCGTAACACGGACATAAGGAAAAATTACAAAAAGTCCGATTAAAATGACCAATATCTCGAAAACCGTGCGACTTTTACTAGACCTATTTTAGCTTTTTCATAACGTCCTAAGTGCCCTCTATCCGTAGTTCAAGGATTATCCACTCATTACCTAACACCCTGTATAATAAGGTAACGACAGGTAAGAAAATTAAAGTTATGCTAACCGATAAAAGGTGTTATTCTTTGTCGAGCGGACGATCGAGTGAGCGAAATCATATGAGCGCGCTCACTCGACGGACAAGATCAATTCGTTGTTGAAGCGAATCACCTACCAGACGCAGGTCCCAAAGTTTCGATGTTTACCTTTCCACATTGGAATACTTACACATTCATAAACTTTACAGCACCGCACAGTCATCCCAGGTGAGATAACATCAGACAAATACTGAGCGTATTCATCCTCAGAAGCAAAACAGCTGCGCCAACGGTATGGCGTCTGTTTCTTCTCCGCCTTCGACGTGTTCGGCTTCGGCTCGAACACGGATTCTTCTGCGCCGTGCTGGGAGCGTTCTAGAAGATACGCCACTAGCGACTCCACTGACGGCACCGTGCTGCCGCCTGAAATTGGGCCGAAATACAGTAGAGCAAGGGTTATTTTTATTAGTACTGAAGCGAAATAGATTGTAGAAAATACGGAAGATTAAGAGGATTGTCAAGCGATGCTTAAATCGCTTAGCTGTCAAAAATAATTCGTATAAATTTAGCTCCGGGCGATAACGTTTCTCACCCCTAAATCTTTTTTTTTTTTTTTTTTTTTTTTATGTTAAGGAGATATCACACGAGCACTCAGGCCACCTGATGGTAAGTGGAATCTGAGACCCATACACATTTGAATTCTCAAGACTATAATCTTAAGACCTCAAATGCGTTGCCAACCCTGAGGACTAAGATGGAATGCCTCTATGCTAGTAATTTCACCGGTTGTCTTATCCCCACGCCGGAACACAATAATGCGAACACTGTTGCTTGGCGGGTGGTTAATGGATAAGATGGTGGTAGCGATCCGGACGGACCCTGCACAGGGTCCTACCACCACTAAAATAAATAATCTAATTCTTTTGTTTTTTTTGTTTCCGTTTAAGGGGAGAAAAACGTTATCTCATTTTGTATGGATTTTTTTTGCTTCACAATCCTCTGAAGCAGCTAAACATGTGATGCGAGTATAACCTACCATCCCAATTTCTGTCACAAAAACACCACTACCACTTTCAGTGTTGGGGTTTTTGTTCAACAGTTTTTATCTGAGCGACATTTTTCTGATAATGATCCCTTGTACATCATACTTATATTCGAGAGCAACGATTTTTCAGAATAAGTATACAGACATACCTAGAACTTGCATTGCCGCAGCTACTGCGTTGCGTGAAAACCCCATTTCTACAACTTGTCTAAATTGAGGGGAGTTGCTCCACGCGTTGATATCTTTACGATCTGTAAAAAGTTTATTAGTCAAATAAGTATTATAAAATTGAAGTTAACACTAAAGCAGTTAAATTTATAAAAGAGGTTTTTACATCACAACGTACTAAGTGAAGCCGTGCTAGTCGACGGGGCGTTGTTCGACACTAGCATGACATTGCTTCTGTCTAAGACTGGAATTTCTGGAGGAGCTTCGTGATCTTTTTCATCACCTGAAAAAAATATCAAGTAAGTATAGCTTATTTCAAGTTAAGCAGATTAGTTTCATTAAACACATTATCACAAAATGTTGAAATATAATTCGATTGACCTTAGTAGCCAGGACGCTATTCCAAGCTGATGGTGGCGAGGAAATCTTCTATTGTACAGATTTGTATCTAAGTACCTACCCACCGACCCAGAACATACATTAAAACGAACGTCTCAAATTAAAAGTCATAGTTTGAAACCTCGACCTACACACACACACACACGATGCAACTTGAGCCTTTTTGGCAGTTCTTCAAAAACAACGCTTAATAATAAATTAAAAATCCTAATCGAAAACTGATAACGGTTATGAAGTATAGTCACGAGCAATAAAAAAGGGGTAGCTTAGTACAGAATTTCAATAGAAAGTGACCCGTTTTCATTGCTCCTGAGTGTAGTTGTGAAATGTGACATTATAAGCTGCATTCAATAAATTGAACAAACGCATTAAAAAATTATAGAAATTGAATTTTTTTCAAATTTAAAACCAACATGTGATATTTATTAACTCTTCTTGTTTGGTTTAAACATTTCATGTTTCAACTGCATGCGATTATAAATTTGAAGTATAAAATGTAGAGGGTCAGCGACGAACCCGAAGTCAATCGAATTGCAGATTTGACGTTGTTAGAGTCCGTCGGTCAATACTTACACATACCATGAACGTGCGCGGCCAGTTGTTGCACTATAGTCTGCGCGGCGCAAGCTAATTCTCGCGGTGAGTGAGAAGCGGCCAGGGGGCTCGGTCGCATCGCCATAGCGAGCAAGTGGCGAAAAAGTGTGTTATCCATGCCACTGTGCATTGAAGATACTTCAGGAGCTCCTGCGTAATAAAACGCTACTCAATCAGGGTTTATTTAACTATTCATCTCTTATAAACACCTGGATTAACATACTTAATTAGACGTAATAAAAATATATATAGGCGATAAATAGGCACCGATGTTAAGCGGTTACCGCAGTAGATAAAAAATACAGTCTTCAAGAAAATAACTACTTACAAGAAAATGGGAGTTAAAATTTAAAAGGAATAGGGTAGATCATTTCTGAAAACGAAAAAAAAATTGTTTGATAAAACCCATTAGAAAAGGAAGAGAACACACACACATAACATCACGCCTTCATTCCCAGAGTGGGGTAGGCAGAACTACAGAATTACAAACAGCTCTAAAAAAACTTGTTGATAATTCTGTAATCAGATTTTGCACAAACAGGCTAAGATGTAAGGAAGAGAATATAACAAAAAATACAGGAAAAATAATTTACCTAAGGGCTATCTAAGGGTACAAAATGTTTTAAAAAACAAAAAACCGCCTTCGAAAACGAAAAAAGTAACTTTTTTTAAAATTGTAGGCTACCTACTAGGATAGTCCAACTGAACCGGCTTTTTTTCTGAAAATATTGTGGTCGCCAACTTCAGTTGGATGAACCTATTAGGTAGGTGCCTACAATTTTAAAAGAAGTTATTTTTTGCGTTTTTGAAGGCGGTATTTGTTTTTTAAAACATTTCTTTTTTTAATACTTTTTAGTGATCATGATACGCTGTTACGTAGTCCCACTTCTTAGTTGATATGAAACTTTAAGTTATTTCAAGCGAGTCGCAAGCAACGCCGCGGGAAAGTCATAGTCATATTTCAACAAGTAAATATTCTTCGTTGTAGTAGCTCAAGTATCTTAATGGAGATATCTTATCGCCACCCTTGAAATAGGTACGGTTGAGGAGTTCCGGTAGCCATCTGTGGTCTTCCTTCATCATCAGTTCCACTGCACCAAGTTATACTAAAATCGCTGAATGTTTGCCAACAATATTTGAGGAGTACCCTCAATTCCTCACTGATTCCCTCATCAGATTCAGATTTGGTGACAATGGGACCACCTCGGAAGTATACTGTATCGAACCAAAAAAGGAATTTACAAAATCAGTCCACAATTGACGGAGTAATCGGTGAACATAAATAAAATTCCATTCCATTTTTTGAAGTTGGTTAAAAAACTGTTTATCTCAACTGTCAGCAAACCTGTAACTCATAGGGAAAAAAGTTAAATGGCAAAATAGTAGGTAATAAAATGATCTACAAGATACTTAACCTCAGAATGTATGTAAAAATTCAAATACCTAACCAAGTTTTTGGGTTTTTATTTTTATTTGTTACAAAAATAAGGTTTCGGTTTTCACGTTATTTGGTGAGAACTTACCTTTGTTTCTTTGCATTTTCTAAGAATATTTACCAAAAGCTCACCGACTTTTTTTTTAAAATCAGATGTTTGACGTGAGAACTTTTGATTAAAATTTAGGGTGCTTTTTCAATATTTTCTCAAAATACTTGTAGTTTGGCCGGAAATCGAGAGATAATTGTTTTTTACCCTTAACACACTCCCCTACCCCCACTTTCCACTTCATTCATTTTTTCCTTTCATTTTTATTAAAATTTTATATCAACGATTTGATTGAGGAGCTCAGCGGCATTCTTGTCGGATGCCATATCGACGGTATCTGTGTCAATAATATTAGTTACGTTGACGACGTGGTGCTGCTGGGCCCTTCGATCCGCGCAATAAGGAAGCTTGTGGCGACCTGTGACCGGTACGCAGCTAGGCACGGGTTAAAGTACAACAGCAAAAAAAGCGAGTTGCTCATGCCTAAGGCAGGTAAAATAAAACCTTATTTTGTGCCTCCTGTTGTGTTTGCCGACTCGGCCCTTGCAGTCGTTAGTAAGTTTAAGTAACTTGGGCATATAGTTACGGAAGATATGACTGATGATGATGATGTGTAGAGGGAGCGCAGGGCGTTGGCGGTGCGAAGTAATGTACTAGCCCGGAGATTTGCTCGATGCTCCGTAAATGTTAAGATAACACTCTTCAAAGCATATTGCACTTCATTCTACTCGAACAGTCTCCGGGTGAAGTATACGAAACAAGCCTATAACGCCCTGCGCGTACATTATAATAATGGGTTCAGGATACTGTTGGGGCTGCCGCGTTACTGCAGCGCGTCAGCGGTGTTCGCCGCGGCGCACACGGACACCCGGGGCATTTCATATGAAGCGGACAGGAAAAAAAAAGTGAGGTTCCCAAATTTGTTTATATTTGGTTTAATTCTTCCTCTAGTAGATGTAAAACCGGAAGCTTAATATTTTTTATATATAATGGTTATTTTAGAAATTATAAGCTTATAAAAAATTGCCCTAATTGAAATCCCGACTTTTTAAAAGTCGAATATCGAGTAAGTTAAATATAAAACTTAATATTAAACCAAGCGTTTTGTTTAGAGTTTATAATGGTCTTTACAATAAAGAAACCAATTTTGAAAAATAAAAAAAATAAAATGGTCAAAACCGGAAGTAAACATTTCAAAACGATTTTTGAATAACTTTGACCACTTTTTTTTTACTTTTTTTTATCTTAAAATATAGCCTTTAATATGTTTAAAATACACAAGAAGTTGTAGGATGGGATCTCCATTGGTTAAGGAAATAATTAAATTAATGTACATACATATCGCACTGAGTGCGACGTTACGTATGGTGTATATCAGGTGTTGGGCGATATATGAGCTAAGACGTTACCGTATTTACATATTATTATCTTATAGGTCGTATTTAAAACTTTTAGATATTTTTTAATAATACAAGTATTGGAATAACTATAATAACTAAACGCGAATACCGCCATCTATTAGCAGTAAGAAGAACTAGTTACTTATGCAAGAAAGAGATGGCAGTATGACGCCACGCCATTTTGATTTTCCGCTATTGTTTTAGTTGTTGCTGTGACCTTGCTGTGACGTGTGCACATTTTAGACAGTTAACATTTTCATTATGGCTCCGTACGGTTACCGATGTAACAATCCGTTTCATTTAGTAAATCATCGAAAAACTAAAAATTTAAGAAAAGTGTCTACGTGCTTAGTGCAAAAGTGGGGTGGTCCACCAAATGTGTATGTGTGTGCATCTTGTAGGAAACGACTTTTAAATGAATCGCCTCCAGTGCCTCCAATAGCTAATGTAGACCTTGTACAATGTAGTCAAACATCGAGTGAACTTTCGCAGAACACCCAAGATGAACCATTTATTCCTGAAGATAAATTCAAACATAATTCCACTCAAACTGATACAGACATAGAAAGTGTAGAAATTTTAAAGCAGTTAAAGGAGAAATTTAATGATCCTTCGACGTCTATTTCCATAAAAACTATGATATTGACAATAGCACCAAAATCATGGACAGAGAATAAATTAGCGGAAGAGTTTGGAACATCTAGGCGACAGGCAAAAAAAGCAAAACTACTTGTTGACCAGTTCGGTATATTGTCTTCTCCGAACCCACGTGGTAGCGGCCGTAAATTGTCAGCTGAGATCGAAAATATGGTTAAATGTTTTTATCTCCGAGAAGACATAAGTCGTATCATGCCAGGGAAAAAAGATTTTATATCTATTAAATTAGATGACAACAAAAGAACCCACGTGCAGAAACAACTTCTGATGTGTAATATTAACGAACTATATCAGAAGTTCAAAGAAGAGTATCCGAACATTCGAGTAGGTTTAACAAAGTTTTTTACCCTAAGACCGAAACAATGCATCCTCGCTGGCAACCCTGGTACACATATAGTATGTGTTTGTACTTACCATCAAAATGTGAAGCTAATGTTGGAAGGTGGAGCTATTGCCAATCTCACAGCGGGAACTGCCATGGAACTATCAACATATAAGGATTGCCTTCGCCAGATGATGTGTCCTAATCCAACACAAAAGTGTCATTTAATGACTACAAAATCCCCACCTAATGAATGAAGTCAATCTTGTCCCGGTTTAAATGCACTTCGTGAACATCTGAAAGTCGTTTTCGACAACAATCAAGTGACAGAAGTACGGTTTGAAAAATGGCTTGGTACTGATCGTTTCACAATATCAACTCAAATATTGTCTTCTGATGATTTCGTAGATAGTTTGTGTGATGCCCTGGAGACTTTGAAACCACATGCTTACATTGCAGAGGAACAGGCATTTTATTTTAAGCATCTTAAAGAGACTATTGATAAAGGGGAAATCATCGTACAGTGTGATTTTGCAGAAAATTACAGTTTTGTAGTCCAAGATTCTGCCCAATCGTTCCATTGGAATAACGATCAAGCTACACTCTTAACTTCGGTTTTTTACTATAGGGATGGCACTGAAATAAAACACGGGAGTATTGTCATGATTTCCGACGACTTGAAACATGATACAGCTACCTATTATACTTACCAAAAAATACTACTCAAGCACCTTTCAGAAAAAGGAATAAATGCAACTAAAGTTATATATATAACCGATGGTGCCTCACAACACTTCAAGAATAGATTTAACTTTGTTAATCTTATTTATTACAAGGATGATTTTAATATAAATGCAGAGGCACATTTTCACGCAACATCTCACGGTAAAGGGCCCTGCGATGGTCTCGGAGGGAACCTGAAACGTTTGGCGACGCGTGCAAGTTTACAGTTACCTCCAAGTAGATCAATCATTTCACCAATGCGATTGTATGACTGGGCAAAATCATCTCTTAAGCAAACAGCGATCTACTACAGCTCTAAAGACGATATCGAACGTCAAAGGATATTTTTGCAAGCCAGGTTTGATTCCGCAGCCACAATTCCAGGAACAAAAAAGTTTCATGCCTTTATTCCAAAAACCGACGGTCTTCTGGTGAAAAGAACGAGTTCTACAGTAGATTCTCACTGTAAAATAGTAAAAATTATAAAATAAAATGTATTAAAATTGTTGATTTTCTTATTTCATTATGTTACCATTTTAATGTACCTGCAATCTTAGAATACATGTTTTTTTACGCCCAACACCTAACATATACCATACGTAACGTCGCACTCAGTGCGATATGTATGTACATTTATTGACCAATTTCCTTAACCAATGGAGATCCCATCCTACAACTTCTTGTGTATTTTAAACATATTAAAGGCTATATTTTAAGATAAAAAAAGTAAAAAAAAAGTGGTCAAAGTTATTCAAAAATCGTTTTGAAATGTTTACTTCCGGTTTTGACCATTTTATTTTTTTTATTTTTCAAAATTGGTTTCTTTATTGTAAAGACCATTATAAACTCTAAACAAAACGCTTAGTTTAATATTAAGTTTTATATTTAACTTACTCGATATTCGACTTTTAAAAAGTCGGGATTTCAATTAGGGCAATTTTTTAAAAGCTTATAATTTCTAAAATAACCATTATATATAAAAAATATTAAGCTTCCGGTTTTACATCTACTAGAGGAAGAATTAAACCAAATATAAACAAATTTGGGAACCTCACTTTTTTTTTCCTGTCCGCTTCATATGAAATGCCCCACCCGTCATGTTCGCGCTCATGCGCAAGAAGGCGGCCTCTCTGCTGCAGTGCGTGCGCACCAGCCGCAACAGCAGCATACTGAACATGATTGCCAGCCACCCCGACTGCCCTTTCTTAACACACTTAGTCGCCAAGGCAATAGGATGATTAAATTATTATTTAATAATAATAATTTGTAATGATTTGACAAACCCACCTATTATAAATTTAAATTCAAATTATTTATTGTAGTTATATTGATGATGATGATCATGATATTTATGTGACTTAATTTAATGTAATATTTTTGACTGATTAACCTACTAACATAGAATAAGAACAATCTGTAACTAAAAATATATGGAACAAGTTTCTGAAATAAAATTTATATTATTATTATTATTATATTCTCTTCCTTTTCCAACGGGTTTCATCCAACTATTATTTTTTTCGGTTTCAAAAATGATCTACACTATTCCTTTTCCATTTTTAACGCCCATTTCCTTGTAAGTTACGGTATTATTGCCGCACTGTGTAATTTTCATTAAAGCAGTATGTTACTTGATTGTTATTTAAGTACTTGGTAAACGGGTACGAGGTACGAGTACCATCTAAAATACTATATCTATAATATTGAGAAAATATTTAATCTACCTAAATAAAGTTTAGTAATGGCATACCATTGTTGTCGGGTGGCTGCATAAGAACTTTCCTTAGGCGAGTCCTGGTGGTCAGCAGGCCACGCACAGCGCACAGCGTGAGAAGTTCTATCTGCTGCTTCCTCAGGCCGTACACGTCCAGCTCAGCTGAAACAAGAGTTTCTTTGTTTTTTGCGCTGGAATTGTGGTGCTCAAGCTGCATAGATTACTACGTATTAATAGCAATTATAACTCTATGTATACGCTTTGGCCCGCGACTCCGTTCGCGTAGAAGTTGTTTATCGATGCTCCCTTGGGAACTGTAAAAAAAAACCGGGATAGAAACTATCCTCTGTCCTTCCCCGGGACTAAAAACGTGTCCAATCCGAATTGAAATTCATCTAAATCGGTTCAGTAGTCTAAGCAAAAAGAGGTAACAGGAAGACAGACGGAAAGGATTTTCGGGACGGGAGGATGGAGAAGTCAATCTGGGTTTAACGCTGCTCGCGAGATATAACCAGCTGGGTGGGATAGGATAGCGACCTTCTAGCTAAGGAACGTATTTATGGGTCCGTCAGGATTGTCAACGTCCACGTTTTGTTATTAAACGTTTTATTAGAATGGGCTAGATGGTGGTAAAAGTCCTCTTTGTTGTTCGGTCGCCTTCACTTTAATTTCACATTATTATCATTCAAAGAGCTATAAATAATTGGAATTCGTGTTTCTATGAAACATCATTATTTAAAAAGTGCACTACGGTTGCTAATTCAGGGATCCCGAAGCCCGGGATCCCTGTCTTTTCTGACCCCGAAAATCTCGGGACTGTACTTGGCTAATCCCGGGGTTTTCGGGATTGTCACAAACAGGTCTAATTTGCAATTTGTATTACGTTGCGCCTTGAAAATGACCTTACCTATACTATATTTAAGAACTTATTACATAACGTCTTAAAACTTCCTATGGATACGATACGTACTACACAGGTGCAGTGCAGCCTGCTGCTTATGTAAGCGAACTACGCCTCCAACCGAACAGCTAACTACGAAGCAGGCATGGAAGTCAAACATTGGATGCTTTGATATTTCTGCGATTATATTTACAAAATTCTAAATTCGTCTTTTGTTTTCTATTTTATTAAAAGTATTTTCTTTTCTTTTCTTAGCTTATTATTATTTTGGGTATGTTATGTGTGCAACAATATTAAAAACATCTTTTAAGAAGTTATCACCTTTTTTATTAATTTGAGCCCAATCAAATGGCACATAACACAAGCAATATCTTCCAACTATCATTTTAAAATTAAAACATGTCATTTTTGTAAGGATTAACTATGTGTTTAATGTATGTAGGTACACGTTATTGATTTTTAAGTAACAGTGGTGCTAGTTATAAAGTTATAAAAGGTTGTCCTCTTAACTAAAACAATATTTAAAAATTGATAACGAAAATAACAAGCAGCACTACAAAATAAATGTGGTAAATATCATCATTCAGAATATAATCTTTTGAATCAATCTTTAATTCAACTTTTTTACAATACAATCCTCAGGTAATAACATATGGAAGTTCCCGCAAATAAGTCGAATTATCTTTTTCTTTATTATTGGAAATTGTTACGTAACAGATTTTGTTGATTATTATCATTTAGTTGCAAAGCCTTTGATGTCAAATCAGCTCTACCAGCCAGTCCAATGCGAAAATACGTTGCTCCTTATTAAGTCGTTTTAAAAACAAATACACTGTGAAAGGCTTAATGAAAAAAAAATCACGATCGCGTCCTTTGTGTAACGAAAGAAGAGCGACCATCAGCGATAAACAACATATGATAAGGGTAGCTGCGTTTTTCGTAATTAACGCATACACATGGTGCATATTTATTAAACACTTACCAGGTAAATGATGTGGATGCATCGGCATGGCATGCGGTCCGGCGCCCAGTAGGGCCGCGCACACACGCAAGGCACTCTCGCCGCCTCCTAGCGGCTGGATCAGACGCTCGCTCTCGATGCTTTGGATGCCAGCTAGCTCCGTCTGTGGGCAACATAACGAGTAGTACCGTACAATACAATCACAGTATTAATAGTACTCGGCTGTTTATCCCTGTCATTATCTCTCTCTGGCATGGAAACACCCTAAAATCTAATATTTTTGAATTCCAGATTAGGAAATACCATATTTGATTATCCTGAATTTTTACAACACCGTAAAAATATAAGGCCTAGGCCCGCGTATAATGATCACGAAAACCAGTTTTCCCAAAAAATATTTGTACTTGATGAAATCACAGCAGAATCGCATTAGACCGCCATTAATAAATAAAGACCGGTCAAGTGCCAGTCGGATTCACACACCGAGGGTTCTGTATTTAGTTCATAACAAAATTAGTATTTTCTAGAACGTAATTCTACTTCCTTATCGTAGAATTGGTTTTTGTTTATGAACTTTATTTTTTATCTTTTATCGATATCTGACGGTTCAAATAGTCTCTATCAACGCATAACTAGAATTAATAAAAGTTGCCGCCTTTTAAACTTTTTAGCGTCTTATCCATGTTTACCCTTGGTTTACTTATCTTATATACTCTTCTTGCTTGTCATGTGAAATGCATTATTTCTATGAACACTCTAATACCCTAACAAATGTTTTAATGAATATACTTATCCACAAAATAAGCGACTAAGCGAATAAAGACTTGTGGTACTGGCAATGGGCTTACAACCTGACACTGATACACTTGGTTAGCGTCTTGGCCTGGCTTACTTGTGCAAAATGTGGTTGCAGAATCATCAAATTAGGTCTTTTTGGAGTTATTGATATTTCTGTAGCTCACCCTACCCCACTCTGGGAATGAAGGCGTGATGTTATGTGTATGTGTGTGTGTGTAAAATAAATAGGGTTCTAGTTGCGGTTTTATCACATATTTATTGATCTTTCACGCATCATCACTCATCAGTGTTGAAAACTTTAACCGCACAAACGTGGTTGGGTTATACCTTTTTATAGTATAATAACTTTGTCAATGCCATTATCTGTATTGAAATTTTCAGAAAACTTACCCTCACAAGCGTATTATCATCATAGACCAGCGTGACCTTGGCTCTCGGCGATATTTGTGTGACGATGGCGTTGCGCGGGGGCGCGCCCGCCGCCACGCGCTGCCCCAGGCGGATGCGCCACTCCATGCCGCCCACCACGCCCAGCGCCCCGGCTGCAGGGAAAACTGTACTTAAAAGACCATGTCACAGTGAGTTTAACATAGACAAGATATTTTGTTTATTTTTAATTTGTTTGTATTTTACTGTTTATTTTTATGAGTGTTATTAATCCATGCACCTGATGTGACAACCATATGGCAACAAGTATACTTCACAATGCAACGTAGCGTGCGTTAACGTCCGACGACAAATACAACTGTCACTCACACGTCAAATGTATTTTAACGCTATGCTAAATTAAACTAACTTCATATACCTAACAGAAAGCCTCTATTAAACTGTACCTGTAAACTATAAGGGTTGGTGGCGTTGAAGAGGTTAAATTTTCTGCATATTTTCTTACTCTTTTAATATTTATATAACGAAAAGACAAAGTTCGCTTATTAAAGAAATACAATAGGTGCTCAAAATAACTTAGCATACAGTTGGTACTACTTTGTGGAAATATATAAAGATGACAGAATTTAAATAGTAGTTTTGTAAAAGTAGTTACATGGGTAAGGCCGTAAATTTTGCCACTTTTTTAAACCAAAAAATGTCTCATAATTTGACTGCATATAAAAAAAAAACTAACAAGTATTTTATAATAAATGAAATCTTATTATGTTTTGTGGCTTCCTAAGTATTACAATTTTATCTCAAAGTTAAATTACTCCACATAGTTTAATAACTAGAGTGAGTTTAATTCGTCTAGTCCTCAAAATTTAGCAAAAAACTTGCTGTCTTTTTAATGCATCCAGCCACTCGGAACAACCTTTTTTTTATTTTTTTTTATTGGAAGTCGAATTCACTAGAAAGAACATAAATAACTGAAAGTTAAGCAACTAAATCGTAATTTTGATCTTTAAAAATAAGCGGTTTTCATGAATTTATCGCAATTTAAAATGTTGTCCCAATATTTTTGCTTCTACGTTACAGTTTTTTACGTTACCACAATTCCACCTGTAAATAATATTAAGCTCTTACGTTCTATTTTGTATTGACACTGGCAACACTACGCATCAAAGCGAACCAGTTAAAAAAAAAAAGACCCCATATAGTTGTCTGTGGATTCGATCAAAGTTGCGCGCATGTGTTTGGTCAAAGGATTTTGAAGTGAATTTGGACGATTTCAAAGATAAATAACAGTTTTTATTACACACATTTTATTTAAATATATCCATAAGTGCATAAACCATGCGCAACATGTGTTTTTGTTTCAAATTTAGCTCTAATTATCGATTTATGGTAAATTATAACCTGAAAAATCTCGCTTCTACGTTACTTCTAAGTTACTTCTACGTTACCGGTAACGTTGATTGTATTTTAACGTAACGTTGAAGTGTTGTAAGGGTTCGTTCATATCGTGTTTATTTTTGTATTTATACTTCGATGATTGTTTGTTGTGTAAATACACGCCAGCAACAATAAGTTACTGTTTTCAAGAAAAAATATAAACTTATTATCTTTTAAAGTGTAAAATTCATAATTATTTTTTTATATCGGAGTAGTATGTATGTAAACTCCTTATTACACAAACAGAAAATAACAAAGTTTTACCTATCCGCCCAGCGCAGCGGTAAGAATGTTATTTTTTTTGTTTACTTAGTTTTGTTATTGAAATTATCATTTTTTGTTTTCTGTGTATGTTATTGCTAGATTTTTTAGAGGAAGAATACCTTTATATTACTAGAAGTTTTGGAAGAACAAATTGTGGTATTTGGTACAAGACAATTTTTTATTGTTTTTTTGGTATTTTTTCGTACAGCGTTGTGTTTTATGCCGAATGATAAAAGACTAATTTTTTATTGTTTTTGTGTGCGTGTTTTATCACGAAAAGATTAAGAAGAACATTAACAATTTTGTTTTTCACTTAGTCAGTTTATTAGGCGATTAAAAAAAAAAGCATTATAACAGAGATTGGTTTTATTTTGTTTATTTTTTTCTATTACTATCTTACAAGACTGTTTGTTATCCATGCACATCATGTACCAAAAAGGTGCAGTATGAAATCGGCCTTACATACTTTACTCGTTACTTTCGTGTTACTTCTACGTTACTGTAACATAGAAGTATCTATGTTACTCTTTGTTACTAAGTGGCAAAATATACGGCCTTACCCACATACTATTAATTAAGATAATGAAGTAAGTGGTAAAGCATCAATTGATTTTAGGTATACTAATATAAGGTTGAGCAATGGGTTTGACGTGTTTTGGTACTGTTTCAACCTCGGCCGCCATAACTGTTTAGTAAATAGGAGTTATCAAAACGTTGTCTACATGAAAACACGTCAAAGGCAACATCGGTTCCAACGTGTACAATCTCAGCCCTGTAGAACATGAACAATAACTATTAGATAGTAAGCTTAACTGGATCTCTCAGCAGTACCTTAAATATCATCATCGATTTATCATTTTTAATGCTGTTACATATTTGGTTGTAGAGTCGCGCTCCTTCGTATAAGAGGTTTTTTTAAAACTATAATTCGTTCGCGGCTTGATAAAATAAAGATCAATCGCATTTCTTGCGTTACGTTTCAAAAAAATCTTTTATATTTGGGTAAGGACCAAATAGTTGGACCATAGGTAAGCTTAGTTAGCCATAAAAACAAAAAAAAGTGAAAAAAGTTCCGCTGTGACACGAAAGTTAATTAATTATTAGGTAGCGATTTATTTACCAACTGCAAATCAGTGGCGAAGCGTTCTAAAAAAAAACTTTACATTTATTCATTAAATTGGCCACATGAGGGCTCTTGTTACACATCGGTAACTATCGAAATTTGCCTTAAGTTAGACTACTGACTTAACCCTTAATATCAGATCAATTTACAATAAGCTGAAATTAAACTTTACTACCCACATTTTATGATACAATATAAATTGTATTTTCCTGAATTACGGTGATGTTCATCTATTATTTATTACTCTTGAGAGACTTGCGATCCGATCCATGACTGTATTTGTTTCTGAGTCTTGGAGGTTTTCTATGTACTTAAGTATATATTTCTCTATATAAGTAAGTTTATTGTTGTCTAGTACCCATAGTACAAGCCCAGAGCTTAGTTTGGGACTAGGTCAATATGTGTGAAATTTTCGCCTGATATTTATTAATATATTTTATTTATTTTATTTTGGTCTAGTACTTTTACTTTAACGGGGCCTTATGAAGGTTTAAGCAAAGATAATAGAATCTTACTATGTTTTATCAGATCAAGAAACACTCCAATATCGACACACTTGTTAAATAAAGCAGCTAGATAAGGTGCAGTTAACTCAGATGGACTGTAGTACTTTTACACAGGTTCCCTAGAACTCTTCAGTCTTTTTAGATTAAGTGACCTACAAATTCAAATAACAACATTTGGAATCACAGGATGAAAATGAAAGTCAAAACGCATCTGTACATTCTTTCACATTTCATCTTAATAAAGTTTCAGCCTAATCAGAATATGATTTAACGATTTAGTGGTATCTAAGGGATATTTGTAAAGAACCGCTCTAACTCTTTTGCTACATCAAGGTCAGAGTTGACTAGAGTATCTTTTGACTCGATTCCTACCGGCATCCCTAAGAGTCGAGCACTAATTCCCTATGCATAACCAAACGCACCAGTAAGTAGCTGATTGGCAGTGACACGTGGTGAAACCGCGTAGAAAAGCTTCTCAGGGAAACCGAGACCATTCGGCTTTTTCCATTCAATTGTAAACTTAATTCGTATGCTGTCATAGTCGTTATCACCAAACCCCGTTATCAGTGTTACAGATCCATTGAATACGCTAGGGTTGGCACTGCACAAATTATTTTTAACGTGTACCCACCCATATATAATTTAACGCACCTCGTCTATGTTACGAAAGAAAAATTAAATTATCACAGCATGACACAAGTTTCTGCACTTTACCCAGCAGGTTCAACTAATAGCTAAAAGTCTTAAAATATTACATCAGACATTTTAATATTTTATTGAATGACAAAATAGTACTTTTGTTATTTTCGTAGTTCCACATAATATAATTATTATCATTCTAAAAAAATACTTCTGACTAGGAAGTTTGCGGGTGGTAGGACCTTATGCAGGGTCCGTCCGTATCGCTACCACCATCTCATCCATTAATCTACCGCCAAAAAGCAGTGTTCGCATTGTTGTGTTCCGGTTTGGGGATAAGACAGCCGGTAAAATAACTAGCATAGAGGCATTCCATCTTAGTCCTCAGGGTTATTTGCAGTCTTAGGATTGCAGTCTTGTGAATGCGAATGTCTATGGGTCACAGTTTCCACTTACCATCAGGTGGCCTGTCTCCTCGTTTGCCTTCTCAATGCCATAAAAAAAGGAACCAATAACATTTCAAACTTTAATGTACGAGTATACATGCAATATTATTAAATACCTAATCCATACCTACAACTTCTAATCTTTTTTAAATAGCTTACAATGCACTTTATACAAAGCAATATTGAAAACTTTTTGAATTTATCAACTTTGAATTTTTTGTACGGCCTTAAAAGGGGTTTTATTCTGTTTTTTAAACTCCACTTATTTGTCCATAACGATTAATGTCGTATACAATTCGTATATTTCTTATTCAGATAAAACCATAGATTAGCTGAATCATCTCGCTGGATCCTATCAGTTTACAACAGAGCTGTTGGCGCAATTGGAAGTAACCCGAATGCGACGCGGAAATGGTTCGAAAATTTAGTACATATAACTGTGTAATAGACAGCAATATTTTCATTACAAAAACGTTTCACATACTAATATGTCACATTGACAACGAAATAAATATTGTGCGACAACCCTATGACTTAGTTTCAATGGATCACCGTTTACTATTTTCGCACGGACACGTGGCGCCACTGTCGCGCGTGACCTCGAGCCGCGACTAGTCAAAAACCCAAATATATAATCAAAAGATAACACTTTGCAGTAATAATTTTGGTTCTCTACCTTTTCGCCGACCAATCTTTGACAAATGCATCGTTTCGCAAACTATTCATTAGCTAACCCCCTTTTTTTTCTGTAACTACAAATATTTCAGGATTTTGTAAATAACCAACCTAACTTAACCCTATAGGGTTCTACACGATAATCCTGAAATAAATCTAGAATTATTTACAGTTTTGAAAAAAAAACGTGGGTTGCCAGATGATAAGTTTGAGAAATTAATAATTTGTGAAATGTTGGTTATGAAATGATAGGATACCAATAATTTTTCATAATGTACGTCATTAAGCGTCCTCTTGCGTCAAAACGTTAGGTGATGCTTTAAACTTGTTTTAAATTGTGTTTTATTGAATAGAGTAGAAATAAGATATACAACGCTTACAAAAATATATTTACACTTCTCATGCTCGTAAAGTCCTACTTTATGCTGGGTATAGGCTGCATAGAATCGCATTTTATGCAATAGAAGCGGTAGGAGGTTGTAGTCTCGTTTTGAATCATTAATTAGTTGTTTTCTTCGCACAACTTGTTGTGTTACGGAATTTTGTTAATATGCTGTCAAGCGAAGAGGAAATAATTCTCACACCTAACACACTAATGGTTAAAAATGCAAAAGAACTTATTGAACAGACATTGCCGCCTACATCCAAGAAAAAGTTTTTAGATTATTACTGTTTTATTTTCTCGTAATCGAAGTGAAAAGCAGAGTGTATAAACGGGGTCTTAAAACCCATTTTATCCTCATAAAATGGTTCATTTTATGCTCTTGTTGTAAAATCTATTATTAAAACAAATGACAACTAAAACTGACACAGTAAAATTGGCGTTGCCCCCCTATTCAGCATATAAGCGTCAACCAGAAAAATATAACTTGTTTAGTGTAGGTATTGTCGCAGTGTTGTGTGTATGTGTAGTTTTGATGTGATTCTGTACAGTGGTGGAGGCGACAGAGGTTTGTTAGTTTACTTAAATGTAGGTACAAATGGTCGCATAACCTCAAATAGACATTTATCTTAGAAATTACCCGAGTTATCAACTGACGATGGTTTTCTGTCATCTTTTGTTGGGAAATGTTTAAAGTTTATAAGATTAATAAATTGACTGTAAAGCCGTTTCCTACTGGTTTCAACTACGCTTCGCCACTGCTACGAGTACAAATACGTTTGAAATAGCAAAAAAAAAAATGTGATGGAGCAACAAATTAACATTTTTTTTTTCTTTCACTTGTGCTGTAAGACTTTCCTTCTTGCAAAAGGCCGTAGCAGGATAAGGGAAGGGAAAATGCCCCTTTATGATAATAAGCTAGTTTTTTTTTTAGTTACTTACATCTATTAGTACAGTCACGGATTTTAATTGTTATGCCATTGTGAAGTTATTTAAATTTGCAGTATGGCATCCACGAGCATTTACGAGATTACACGATTAATCACGAATACATGACACCGCGGGATAATAGTTAAACGTGATTAAAATATTGACAACTGGCATTTTAGAAATATTGCAGGATCGTTGTCATAATGACATACAGATCAAGTTAAGACGTCATTATTATAAATAAGCAAATTTAAAGAAAATAAGATGCCACCAGCAATTTCTACGGAAACTCGTACCATGATTGTGACTTTGCACCAAGAAGGGCTAAGTTTGCGAGCAATAGCAAGACAGTTGTTAATATCGGTGGGTTGGTTTCTATATTTATTATGACGAGTTTCTGCCCGCGACTTCGTCCGCATAGAATTAGTAATTTTGTCATCGACCGTGAACAGGAACAGTGATTTATGCTTATAATCTATGTGGTCACGGCTTCAAGCTGTCATAGATAACGAAGGTGCATATACACGATATTAGGCGAGTGTAATGTCGGTTTCGAGCACATCGCCTTAAAAAATAGGAGAAGGTTCTCAATTCCGCTGTAAGTTTTTCACTCAGGGGAAAGATTTGTTTTTTTAGAGGAGATTTTTTGTTGACTTTCAAATTGGTTTAGTTTTTTTCAAAATCCTGTTGTGATGATGGAATCCATGAGGAATTCGAATTCATGTGGAAACGACATTCCTGTCTTTGCACCATTACTCCCCAAATGTTAGATCTAAATGTTTGCTTTTTCTTGTTGCGGTTTAACATATAAAAAGGTGGTCGTTAACAGCTCGACGCAAAAAAATCTGACAAAATCGTGCAAACGCATTGCTGGATTTCTTTCATGCTGCTTCTTCTCAACTATCTGCGGAATATACACTACTTAAACCTGTATTTTATAATTTATTGACCGATTAAAACATTATGTAATGTATTTTACGTTTTTATTTTATTAAATTTTACGCTACTTGTGAGGCAGTCAAGGACTTTAATTGTTATGCAAATATGGAACCCTGTCGCATAACGTTAATCATTCATTTTGGCGTAATTTCTTTCATGTGGTTTGACGCTGTCATTATGACAGGGTTCTACAGTGGCATAACAATTAAAGTCCTTGACTGTAATGCTTCAATCAGCCATAGTTATGCAGAAAGAGACTAAAAGAACTAGAATATTTAATAATTTTTAAATTTAATATCTAGTAACACTAGAATAAATATTTTTAAAAGTTTGACTATTTATTGCCACGATTAGTCTTTCGACTTACACGCTGACTAATCATCTCTTTTCAAGATGGTGGGTTTTGACGTGTTGTTTATATTCAGATATTTGCAACAGTTATCACATTGTCATGGATGCCAAACTTTTATTCTATATCACCAATAGTGGCTGTTGTTTAAATGTAACCATAGCAACTAGACATGCAATGAGACTTTAGGTGAATTCACTCTGTGGTCTGATTGGTAGACTTGGGTCTCAGGTTAGCCAATCGTTAATGTTGCATGTCATTTTGTTCTTCTATTATACGAAGACGTGTGAATTTCCTTATCTCGATATACAAGTACACCCGACTGAACCCGATTTGTATTACACGGCTAAAATACGAACAGTGGCAAGTGGCATAACAATTAACGTCCGTGACTGTACTATTGTGCCAAGTTTTGTTGAAATATTCCCAGTGATTCAGCCGAAAAAAAAACCGTAATAATGAAATATCACTTTTCTCTAAAACTATAAAACTTTAATATACCATTGTTTTATCATTTTATTTTTAATAAAATGTATGTTTTAAGAGAAAATGGTCTCTTTACCTTTAACACTTCTGTAAAAAACAGGTAAGGCAATTTATTATTTTACTTATAAAGGAGCTACCACTCCAATTGCTATTTCTAAATAAGCCTTACTTAACGTTCTGTCCCACATATTAATTTGATAGATTAAATCGGAAAGCAATTGTGTCAAAATTAAATAAATAATTGGGTTGGATTTCATTTATTTAGTAAGCTATTCTGACACCGGCGAATAACCAAAGCATAAACCCACTTTACAAATAAATAAGATCAGAACAAGTTTTGACAGTTACAATGATTTTCTGATTACTAAAAATTACACCATTTTAGGTACGGCCTTTCAGGATACTAGGTCCAAGGGAAGTACAATTTTGATTTGCTCGAGTGTCGAAATATACGTTTTTGTACTCGTCGATTAAAATCTGTGTATTAAGATTTCATAGAGAATACTGTAACGTCACTCTTTTCATCGTTGAATAGTCTATGTTACTTCCGAAACAACCGAAATAACTATTAAGATACGCTCTAGACAACCGAAAAAAAATGAAAATAGAATTTCGTATTTAAATAATATTTGCCCTTGTTTAAGGAGAACCAATGCGGTACAAAATTGACAATGTATGGCGTTTTGGAACGTAGCAGCATCGCGTCATCTGTCAAAAATCTATTTAAACTTGCTGCTGTATCCAAGGCATAAAAAAAAACCGGCCAAGTGCATGTCGGACCACGCACAGTGAAGGGTTCCGTAGCTGGAATGAACGTTCATGGTTAAAATTCAATATATATAATTTTTTTAAATCTCAAAAACTACACAGCGTATACGCTCTATAGAGTTCAAAACAATTTTGGTTGGAAGTATTTCGTATGTTCTACTACTGTAATTTTTGTTAGAATGTTCTATTTAACAGTTCAAAAGCTACCCACCCAGACAGAATTTTACTACATAATTGTATAGCGGTTCATAGAATACATCTATCCTCCAAATTTCATTTATACCTATAGTGCCAATAGGCTCTGAGTAAAATGGCTGTGACATACAGACGGACAGACGGACAGACGGACATGACGAAATTATAAGGGTTCCGTTTTTGCCATTCGGCTCCGAAACCCTAATAACTGCGCTTTGTGATTGGCTAGTATTTTTAGCTTGGCACAGTACTGCAACATTACGGACGCCGGTGGTGTGATGATAACTTTTCTTTTCAAAGCTAAGAAGTTTACGTTTTTTCTGTGGAAATAAAAATAAGACCTTAAGCTTAAAAAGTTAAAATATAAACTACGAGTAAGAAAATGAGTAGTGACAGTGACGAAACATCTTGAACTCCTCAAGAAATAACTATTTCAATTATCTTGTGTAAAAGAAGTCGGATAGTAGAACTAGACAATACATATAGTACTTACGATATTTCGTTTTCTTATATAGGTACTCGTATTAATGACTTAAATTAATAACTTTAATGAACTCGTACAAAAAGTATTGTTCACAATAGTGTCATAATCAAACTTTTTAATCTCGTACCTTACTTAGGCCACTCAGCAAGCTTCGTGGCCTAAACACGGTACTCGACTAAAAAGCTCTCTATTATTAACACGATTGTGAAAAATACTATTTTGCAGCATAATGGCCATATTTTTATTTTTTACTACCTACAAATGTGATTTGCTTTTGGGGTACGGAACCCTAAAAAGAAACGAAATAAATACGGCTTGTTTCTGATCAGGATTATTTGCAACTGATGTGTACATACGTGCAACGTAAATAAAATGAAGTTTGGTCGTACCTATTAAGCACGTCTCCAGACTAGGTGGAATAGGTTTGGACGTGCGCCTCATTTCCAGGTTAGTGTGTGGCCACCAATGCCAGTCGCTCGTAACCTGTGTAAAATTTCGCCAGAATACATATTTAGGTATTTTTATAATACAAAAACACAGTATAAATGTCTTAATACCTACATTGGTTTGTTCAAATAACGATAAAGGGCAGTGTGTTCAGTCTTAAAGTGTTGACACATATTGTTAACTATGAATTGAAACCAAATCCTAAAATGCAATGGCGACTATATTCATGTAAAACACAACCAACAAGTTTTAGAAAACCGTAATTATTGTTAGCCCCTGGAGCGTCAGTAATATAAACTTTAATTCATTAATACGGAACTTGCAGCAATGACGCAGCTCCCACCGACGTCCGCGGGGTTAATAGTCACCAATTGGACGTAAAGGGAACCAGACACTGGACGACAGAATGGTACATTGTGCATCAAGGCAAGTAAGAAGTTTGTTATCCCCTTACTGCCCGTGATTCACACAATATTTTTCATCACATTTGCAAGGAAATGAAAACCTATTAAAGAAAACAACAATAAAAAATGAATGGCACTCGAATCGCTAAAAGAGATTGTCAACATGACAACTCAACTTTTTTAAATATAGTCTTCCTCAGATAAAGCTAAGAACTGCCATTAGTTTTCAAACTTATCAGGCCATACTGCCAGATTGTACCAATTTTCAATATAAAATTTTATAAAAATAATTGCACAAGGTCTCTGAAATAATAGTAAAATATAAATATAATACATTTAAATGTATCGGCAAGTGTGATGAAAAATATATAGTATTTAACCTCTGGAAATCCATAATGTATCAAGCACATGATACTGTTACGTACGTGGGGGTAGGTAACTGATAGAAATGCACGAACACACCAATAATTAACAGTTAGACTTTAATTAACACACCCACTTATTCGTTACAAACAATTATCGCACAATAAAATTACATGATCGCTCGGTTCACTCGTAGGTACGCACTGTTCACTCTCCAAGTAAGGAATGACTCGCCGCACGCACGCCTCACCGATTTATGCGTGTATGGACTATAAGGAAATAGGGCGAAGTATAAAAATGTCCACTTGAATAATTTCGTCCCTGTATAATTTTGACAAAGTATAAAAATGTCCACATGTATATTAGACGACATATAAAGATATTGCGACAATAGACCAAAAGAAAATATGACGACGTATAAAAATACTTAGATAGTAGTCATTTTTATATTACGACTTGATAAGACTTAAACCTTATGAACTATTGGCTTTCTAATACTCAGACAAATTTATGTTTTAAAGGTAGACATTTTTATACATCGCCATATTTCCTTATAGTCCATACACGCATAAACCGCCTCACCTTTTATACACCCAATCACCGAATGTTCCAGAATGCCTTCTCGAATGACCGATGGACCTTGACCCGTCGGGGACGTTCGATAATGGAAGGTTCTACTCATTGCGGCCTTGTATTACACTAGCGACGTCCTTGGCCTTAAACTCGATTGAACCCGTTAACAATAGAGGTGTCCTTGAGTCGGCGCGTCGATTCTAATCTACCTACCTACCTAACCATACCTCCTCGTAACAATACTAACGCAATTATTATTGCTCACGCTCCATAAGTCATGTAAAGTTGGTTTGTGGTTGGTTGGTTGGTGAATCGTTCACCGGTTAAAATTTGTCATTGTACATTTATGGCTAAAACTTTGTAGATTGTATATAATTGAACTACTCGTATTGTTAGCACGTCCAACAAGTTGGTTGGCATATGGATCTCAAATACCACTTTCGTTTAGGTAGTCTGTGTACTAATTTACCATCTGGCCAGCCAGCTGTAGCTTGTCCAGAAGCAGCGCGGTGATTGGTCCGTGCCACTGCGGGGTGGCGTGTAATTGGCGGACGAGCTGCACCAGCGCCGCGCAAGTCGCACCCGTGTAGCTTGCCGTAGCCGGTGCGCGCCACCTCACGTCTAAGAAAGGAAACGGACGGTATGTCAAATTAACGGGTACACTACATGACTCTTGATGAGTTATAATTGGGATATCCTAAAAAAAAACTCCTGCTTCTTTTTCTTTGATAAAATAGACTAATCGAAGACACTCATTTCGTAGTTTTTGCATTTAACAAAGTAGTTAATTTATTTAAATTTTTAAGGAATTTTGTTATGACGTCACTTCAAAGCTGGTTTGTTTAAGACATGCTTTAAAACTATTGAATTCATTTCAGTAAACGTTACTGATTGTTGTTTTGCCTGGCAGCACTGTGCGTTTTTGTCAGATCGTACCACCCACAGACTAGCCTACAAGCGAAGGATCTAACCGGACTTATATATTGATCATTCCATTTTTATAAAGATTTTCCGTTGTCATTTTTACATACATACCTAGTGCTAAAAAGGTAATCTATACCAAACGCGTTTTTTGACCGAATTTCATTAGACCGAAATAGTTTAGTTTCATATCGTTTGTCCAATGACAGGATTCGTAATTGTTTTATTTCACTATTTGACATTAAGTTAACATTTTTTTTTTTTTTTTTTTTTTAAACAGACTTTAACAAAGGAGGAGGTTCTCAATTCGTCGGGGTATTTTATTATTATCTTTATTTTTTATGTATGTTCCCCGATTACTCAAAAACCGCTGGACCGAATTGTTTTTTTTTGGAGTGTTTATACTTTCTAGTTGGTGCTATTTTCAGCACGTCAAGATCTGAATGGGATCTTAGAGAAATCGAGAGAACTCTTCAAATATTATAGGAATACTGTAGCGGTTGAGGTTTGGTCACTTCATTAAAATAGGCAAAATCCACGACAATGAATGTATTATTTGCGAGTTGAAGGTATACACATAAAAATACTAGCTTAAGGGACGTGCGGCGAGTGCAAATGGCTAATGACGACTGGCTACTTTTTTTTAAAGACGGTAAAAATTCGGGCGTATCCCCCCGCGCGCCTCACTCTCGCCGTGGGTCCCCTAGCTTTGACAAGTAGAGTTTTAAGTAATAAACTAACACTATTAGGTCGTTAACATGCCC
This sequence comes from Acleris holmiana, assembly GCA_949316455.1. NCBI lineage: Eukaryota > Metazoa > Arthropoda > Insecta > Lepidoptera > Tortricidae > Acleris > Acleris holmiana. The sequence goes on from OX438762.1 coordinate 26,260,086, forward strand.
CACCCCAGTGCTGCGTCAGCGGCACTCATCACCCATAGGTATCTGAGCTACACGGGAGACGGATCGGGTAAGCACATCTCCTTTGGTTTTTATTTGAACCATTCTGATCCGTCCGTCTTTCCCGGGGTGAACCTGTTTAACAACCCCTCGAGGCCACATATTCCTAGGTCCAATAGGGTCTACAACTAGTACTAAATCTCCCACTTGTAAGGGCCTTTGTTCTTCATGCCACTTCTTGCGTGGTATCAGGTCGGGCAATACCTCTTTTACCCATCTTTTCCAGTATAGGTCTGCGAGTCTTTTGGCGATACGCCACTGTTTACGAAGGTAAACTCCGAATCATCGAAAACGCCCATGTGAGGTGAGTTGGACGATGAACCTACCAGGAAGTGATTTGGGGTCAACGTCTCTTTACTTTCATGGTCTACCGCGACATGGGTAAGGGGGCGACTGTTAACAATATGCCTCGTGTTGTAGTTTTTTCTTGTCAAGTTCATGAATCGCCGCTGGTGGTGAGCCACCCGAGCCTTAGGTAAGTCTCCCATTATTGGTACTTCCGGTTTACACTTTCTGATTCTACATATCATGCATTTAGATGAAATATTTTTTACAGTAGGTCTAAGCTTCCAATATTTTTGTTTAATGTTATTCACTACAGTCTCCTGGTTCTCGTGAGCGGCGTTTACATGGTAAGATTGGACTAACAGTCTTGTTATGTAATCCCGCCCGTCGAGTATCGCAGGTCTTTTTGTTTCAGGCAACACGTCGGCTAGTGTGTGTGCTAGCTGCGCGCTTATGTTATACAATAATACAAGAACACAGAATAAAGCCCGAACGCCGAACTTTTTGGAGTGATTCGACGACAGTGCTACATTGGATTAGAAACGACACGCGTAGATATAAATGTTATGTAGCGCACCTTCTGGGAGAAATTGATAGCCTGACGCAAATGAATTAATGGAGATACGTACCTACGGCCTGAATGTCGCTGATTTAGCTACCCGAGAGACATATGATCGTTCAATATTACCTGCTGAGTGGATTAAAGGCCCTCCCTTCTTATTAAAGTGCGGGTCGGAGTGGCCAAAGGATATATTGAGCACTGAAACAAACATGGGCGAATTAATATGAGCGCTGACTACTACGGAAATGAAAACAAACTAACCGATTCCCGAACCTACAAGATTTTCGTCCTGGCTACGTTTGCTCCGAGCTAGTTACAACATGTTGAAATTTATAAACAACTGTAAACTTACCAATGAAGATGACGGCACTGTAATGGAGAGGGCTGAGAGGTTACTGCTGAGATATTCTCAAGCCAAGTCGTTCCATGAAGAAATCCAAAAAATAAAAAGTAACGGGTTAATACCAAAAACTAGCAAATTACTTACCTTGTCACCTTACCTCGATGAGCACGAAGCCTGCAATTCCAGCCGCGGCACTGAAATGGGTTTCACTGTGGCAACTCGAGCCATGCTTGATGTACTACGCCACTATCAACCCATCGCCAGTAAGCTACTGCGCATATTGACAAAATAGAAGCGTCGCAAAGAACATGCAATTCTAGGTTTGAATAACAACCCGGCGCACTCAGAACAGGTTCTTGCGCCGGCCCCGGCGCATTGATAACAGAGCCTGTCTGCTTCCCGCTCGCACCTGCGACAAACATCCCCAATTCGCTCGCACTTGCAGCGGCGTGATAATGTCTAGGAAGACGTACTTCACTAATTGATTTAAGTTGAGAAATCCATTTTTGCCACTTTTTGTACATGTTATCTGGTATTGTTCATCCCAACTCAAATTTATTTTCCAAGTTTCTTGTAATAATAATTTTCCGTTTATTGTAAACGGCGCCAAAAATCCTTATACGTCAAAAATCGACGGTAAAATGTCTCTTTTCGTTGGCCTTTGTTTTCCGAGAACAATATCTTCGGGAATTTTCTTTATCGAGACATCGAACCCTAGCGTATCTTCGTTAGGCTGCCATAACAAACCTAGTGTTCGCTCGCCTGCGTACTCCCGCTGTTGTCCAATTTTGAACCATACTGCCATATCCTCGAGAGTCTCTTTTGGAATATCTTTGATAATATTTTTTCTGTTTGTGTTCCAGTTTCGAATCCTAAAGTCTCCTTGCGCGTGTATATAGGTGACGTCGCGAATAAGCTGTTTGGCGGTTTCTTCATCAGGTAAGCTATCTATGTAGTCGTCCATATAATGTTGCCTGCATATAGCATTGACTGCGGCCGGCATAGAAGACTCGAAACGTCGAGCATTTTTATTCTTCACAAACTGCGCTATGAATGGGGAGCAGTTTGCTCCGAAAATAAGCGAAGTCATCAGATACGCATCAACCGGGTCGTCAGGCTTGGTATAAGTAGCGTTAAGCTTGTTGATCATTAGGTTTTATTTTAATTCTGAGAAACATGTCCTTGATGTCTCCAGTCATGGCCACTTCGTGTTCACGGAACCGGAACATTATTCCCATGAGTGACATCAGGAGATCGGGTCCTGTATACAGGTGGTCATTCAGTGATAAGCCGCTTGTTTTAGCAGCGCAATCAAACACTAATCGGAGCTTCTTTTTGTTCAGGTTATCGACCCCGAAATGTGGTAAGTACCAGGTCTTCGGTGATTCAACTGATCCTTGCAGCTTCTCTGCATAGTTATTGTTCAATAAATGATGTATGCGTTCTTTGTACCTCTGAGCATACCTACTCATAATTCTACTTAAATTTTAATTCAACTCCTTTCAGTCTAGATAAAGCATTGGGGAAGGAGTCAACCATCACGCAGTCTAGTTCCCTCCATGGTAATTCGACATGCCACTGGCCACCAATTAGTTCGGAGGTTTGTTCCAGGTGTTCCTGGGCCCGTACGTTCTCCGAGTTCTGCTTCGGCTTGGCCAAAATACCCATTGAGTCAATTGAAAAGTAACGGCGAACGTCTGCTTGCATCTCTTGTAGTATAGCATTATTTTCTTCATAACTTTTGTCTTCGTGACAAATATGTAACGTCGACTGTATGTCCGTATGTGTCGTCACACGTCGAGGTGTCCTTCCGTGTAGACACCGACCCAGGAGCGTGCGAGTAGCGCACGGATCATTCGAGCCACCCGTCACAACTTCTAGTGGTACAAGTAAATTACAATTGTCTGGCCCAATCAACATTTCTGGTTTTACAGTATTATTGCATAAGTGACGTTGTATTGCGTGTGAATATTCATAGTTCTTACAATTAACTAAACTGAGGTCCTGTACAGGTAGATTAAGATTACTAACACTGCACGCACTTATTGAAAACATTGTCCCGTTTTTATTAGATAACGAACAGTCGATCAGCTGGGTTTCCCAAACCAGTTCTGTACTGTCCCAAGCGCCGCGCACACATAAACACTCACGGCGGCCGCGCAGGCCCGCGCGCTCGGCCAGCGATGCGCTTATCAGAGTCACTGTTGACCCGTCGTCAAGCAGAGCGGTTGTGCTTATTGATTTATTGACCGTTAGGGCCATGCATGTTTACCGGCACGACTTTCAGTCTGAGCTTCATTTTCTGTCACTGGCACTAAATTACTATTGTTTTGACGCGAACTTTGACTTGGCACATAGTGTAGGAGCAGATTCTCCGCACCCCTCCACGTCGCAAACGGCAGCGGCGCACGATTGTCTGTCGTGGTGCGATAATAGGCACTTGTAACAGAGACCGAACTTTTTGACGTGCTGCCACCGATCCTTACGAAGCGCTTTCTTAAATCTCTTGCATTCCGTTAATTCGTGTTTTGACATTCTACAATAACGGCACTTTAGATCACTCGTTCCACTTTGTACTAATACAGTGTGTGTATTAGAGTCATTCTTATCGTAAAATTAACGCTTGAAACTGTCCGGTCGCTGATTTAACAACACAACACTGCACTTAGAGATTTTTAGAGCCTCTTCGTGAAGAAAGTTGGCTAATAAGTCAAACTTACATATCTTCTCTTCATTGATGCGTGCGTAGCTATAATCAGACCACTTAGACAATAGGATGTTTGGAAGCTTCGATAGTATGATAGTGACTAAACTCATTTCTTGTAGGTATTCTTCACACTTAAGTGCTCGTACAGTAGCGACAGTTTTTTATCTTGTTTGAAAATATGATAATATCTTTGTGGTATTTAGGAGACATCGTATTTAACTTTTTTAAATCGTAAATTATTCGAAACAATATGGCGTCACTGTTTCCGAATTGTAGTTCCAATGTAGATAGTAAAATATATGGCGATGTGGCACTGACTAGTAAGGAGCCCTTGGCGGGTCCACGGAGACAATTTCTCAATCGCCATAGGTTCTCCGTGTCACTGAATTTGCAGACAAGGGTGGATTCATCGTACGCTGCTTTAAATTGAAGCCACTCCATAGGTTCGCCAAAGAAAAGCGGCAGTTCCCTCGGCGTGCTAAGTCGGCTAAGAAGGTTAGTATTTTGAGCGTTGGAGACGGAGGCGGTAACAATATCCTTAAGTGCGCTTGCTAACTGTTGAACTGGGCCATCGGTGCCGGAGACCACTGCTGCCGGCGGACACAGCAAGCCCTTTTTATTTCTAGTCTCGGGGGCAATCTGTGACTCCAGTTTCTGTTGACTGCGCTCGACCAACCTCGCGACAGCACTCTTGATGGAACCTTCACTGGCTTCGGTTGGTGGATTGTATTCGTCGTCGTCTAGTTCGGCAAGATCTGCCTGTAGCTTTTTATCGATTAAGTCCATTTGAATGCGAGCTTTGGCCTCAGCTGCTTCCAGCTCCAGCTTCTTCCTTCGTGCCACTATAGAAGATGAAGATGATTTCTTTGATCCTGTGTGAGTACTCTTGCGAGAACAATGCGGTTTCAGATCATCCATTTTTTGTACTTCAGATTTCACAATACTACCTACATCCAAAACAATAGTTTCATTTTTATTTTCCATGTGTTTAGGCGTCTGTGTCCTGGTTTGTATTTTCCCTTTGTTCATCTTCAACTTTTTTCTGTTGTTCCCTTCTTGTAGTGCTACGTGTATTGACCATTTTTGCTGGTGTATGAAACATTAAGTTCCGGTTCCAATGGACCACTTTTGTAGCTGTTGAGGTCTGGTCACTTCATTAAAATGGGCAAAATCCACAATAATGAATTTATTATTTGCGAGTTGAAGGTATACACATAAAAATACTAGCTTAAGGGACGTGCGGCGAGTGCAAATGGCTAATGACGACTGGCAACTTTTTTTTAAAGACGCTAAACATTCGGGTTTCCCCCCCCCGTTCCTCACTCTCACCGCGGGTCCCTTAGCTTTGACAAGTAGAGTTTTAAGTAATAAACTAACACTATTAGGTCGTTAACAGATACGTATAGCAAATATACTCATAACCACGGCCTGAAATATAACACCTTAAAAAGTGAACTTATGGTGTTCAGGTCGCAGACGAATTGTCGTATGAATGTGCCCCCTATCAAACTAAATGGAGTGCCATTGTGAAGGGTTGCTGAGGTCAAGTACCTTGGTCACATGGTGACGGATACTACGTTTAAACTACGTTGTTCCGAGCATATTGCACAGCATTCTACACGAGCAGTCTGTGGGTAAATTACAGCCAAAAATCGTATAGCGCTCTCCGCTTTCAGTACAACAACGCGCTCAGGTTGCTGCTGCGGCTGCCCAGATTCTGCAGCGCCTCGGGTATGTCTGCGAAGACTCGCGTAGATTATTTTTTGCCACCATCCGCATACGCTGTGCTTCTATGGCACAGCGGGTGCGGGACAGCCGCAATGGCCTCCTGGCGGTCGTGGCTGACAGGCCCCTTTATGAAGCAATGGATGCTTGTGCATGCTCCAGTACTCCCGTCCGCGAGGCAGTACTACGTTTATTTTCTTTATTGTGTTGTATAATTGTATCATTAATAATTACTTTAAATATGAAATTTTGTAGTAACTATAGTTATTTATTAAGTTGATTTTAAATGATTTTACTAACTCATGGATGACATTGTCTGAATAAAGAAATTTAATAATAATAGCGATTTTAATATTTTCAGTAATTAGTATTTGCATTCAAACAGTACGATCCGGTGAAGTGGAAGTAGTGGAACTGATTATGCAGACCACTGATTGCCACCGGAACTCCTCAACGTCCTCCTAATTTCAAGGGTGGCGATAAGATATCTCGATTAAGATTGTTGAACGACTATGACGAAGCAATTCAAATGGTTTAAACATATGACTATAACTAACTTTCGTTAAAGCGACCTTCAGTATGTAAGGCGAGCTCCCAATCCAATGGTCGGTCTGGTGCGTACCTATCTCGTCTTCTTCGGCTAGGGCATGGGACTGCCTGAGCGCCGGGTCAGCGGGGTGCGTCTCGAGCCAAAGGCGGCCGGTAAGCGCGAGCAGCTGCGCGCCAACCGTGTGCCGCCACCCTTCGCGGCCCGAGTGTTCTACCAGCGAGCGACGTAGGAGCCAGATCGATTGGATCTGTTGTGACCAAATAGGTTAAACATAGTAAGCACACATAGATCATGAATGTGCTAGTGTGAATTGATACGAATGGATACAGCCTTAAGGATGAACTGGGAAGAGGTCCCGCATTAATCTGAATCACTATTCTTATATAGAATCTGAGCGGTGATGAAAGAAAGACAGAAAGCAGATTTATTGCAAAGATAAATAATAATACACCTTTAATCAAAATAACATAATAGAGACATAGAAACCTACTCAATATTGCCTGGTAGGTCGAACTCAAAGTTAAATAGCTAGTAGAAAAGTTTTCCAATTCATTTTCAACTTTCAAGATATGAATTGCACAAAAATGAATTAGCCTTTGATATTTTAAAAAATCAATATTGAGTACGCGTTCTATAGCTGCTTCTTACCTGAGTGTAAATGAGGTCCTGCGAGATAAGTTTGTCGGTCGCCGATATGATGCTGTAGCACAGTTCGAACCACGAGTCCGTGCAGAATAGCACGCGCATGTCTGGACTGTGCGCGCTCGCTGCAACAAGATAACGCTACGAGTTTAGCCGAGTTGATCGTAACCATGCCTACGAAGCAAGCGGTTCAGGGTACAATTCCCGGTATGGACAAATATTTGTGTGATGAGCGCATTTGTTCCCAAGTGTTGGATGATTAAGTTTATACCCTATACATTTAAGTATGTTTATCAGTGCTCACATATTACAAGCTTAAAGCTTTGTTTGGGACTACTAAGTCAATTTGAGTGAGATTGTCTCCCAATATTTTACTTGCTAAGCAGTATTAATATATTTATACATACACTAATGCCCTTGGCAATAAGGCCATAAATATTTAAATTGTAGATTATTCACTTTAACTCAACTTGCTGTACAACTCAATGTACAATGTTTAGGTTTTGCAATTTATAGTTTTAAATTGAAACGGTCTGTAGAAATCCGAGTCCAGGCATTCCTAAGACTGAAAATGCGTTGCCAACCATAGTGGTTGCCAAGGTATTCGTACTGACCTCTCAGCAATGCTAGCGCAGTATGGCTGTGCGGCGCAAACGCTGTGGGCGGCGACGCGTCGTGCGCGTGCGCGAGCGCCAGCAAGCGACGGTGCAGAGCGGTCACGTTGCGGCGCGCCACCACGCTGTCCACGGAGCTCAGCGCGCCCGCGCCCGCACACAGCAGCCGGAGGGCGCACATGCAGCTCGCGCGGACCTCGCCCACCGGCCACCAGTCGAGGTTGTCATCACCTGAGAGTATTTACATTACGATTATTTGGTGCTTAACACTATACAAACCTCGGCCGGAAAGGGCGGTTGCTGGACTCGGTTATAGCGCGACCTCGACGGCGTCTTGGCCGGCCTTATTTTCCGGCCTTTGCAGAAATGCACCAAGTTGTATTTGCAATACTATCCAATAAATGTAATAAAATCAAACCCGTAAAATAATTATGTCAATAATGATTAATGTGTGATAGATAAGCAAGTCCTAGTAAAGATAAATAAGATTAAATCACTGTCCGCACAGTGAACTTTGCTATTAAAAAAGTCACATTGAAATAAAAGCGGTAATCTTATGGGAGAATTGGTTAACTTTATTCGTAATTAGTGGAATACTTGCCGAAATTAGTTTATTAATCATTCTCAGATTTAGCAATTAATTATATCCTTCCACTTAAGTCCAAGGAAAGATACTTGAAGACGTACGAAAAATAACTTTTTGTACTCGTCGATTAAAATCTGTGTATGATTTCACAGAGAATACTGTAATGTCACTCTTTTCATCGTTGAATAGTCTATGTTATTTCCGAAACAACCGTAATAATTAATTTCGATACGCTCTAGACAACCGAAAAAAAAATGAAAATAGAACTTCGTATTTAAATAATATGTGCCCTTGTTTAAGGAGACTCGATGCGGTATAAAATTGCCAATGTATGGCGTTTTGGAACGTAGCAGCATCGCGTCATCTGTCAAAAATCTACTTTAACTTGCTGCTGTATCCAGGGCATAAAAAAAAACTACGCTTTGTGATTGGCTAGTATTTTTAGCTTGGCACAGTACTGCAACATTACGGACGCCGGTGCGGTGGTGTGATAACTTTTCTTTTCAAAGCTAAGAAGTTTACGTTTTTTCTGTGGAAATAAAAATCAGACCTTAAGCTTAAAAAGTTAAAATATAAACTACGAGTAAGAAAATGAGTAGTGACAGTGACGAAACATCTTTAACTCCTCAAGAAATAACTGTTTAAATTATCTTGTGTAAAAGAAGTCGGATAGTAGAACTAGACAATACATATAGTACTTACGATATTTCGTTTTCTTATATAGATACTCGTATTAATGATTTAAATTAATCATTTTAATGAACTCGTACAAAAAGTATTGTTCACTATAGTGTCATAATCAAACTTTTTAATCTCGTACCTTACTTAGGCCACTCAGCAAACGATTGTGAAAAATACAATTTTACTACACCTTTCTTTTATACAATCTATTTACTTGTTTTATTTTTGGGAAAAGCACTATACATGCTTCGACCATTAAGAGCCATCCTGGACTCGTTTATATAAAAGCGCTCACTTACTGGTCTCTAGAGTAATGTACAGTCAGCATCAAAAGTAACTTGTGAATTCAAGCGACTTTTCTACTTTATCGCATTAACACATTAGACAATCGTGTTTGACATTACTTATGTGACAGTAAAGCGACAAGGTACTAAAGTGATCAGTTACATTTGACGCTGACTGTACTATATACATTTTTAAGAATCTGAGACGTTATGATGGACTATGGCCGGTTAGGTAAGGAAGCAGCCTATGTAATAAAAATGATATTATATGATATAATCGATATTAAAATCCACTTACTATCTTCATTAACAGTCTCATCGTCCGAGGGCGGCGGCGAGGGTGTCCGCGCCAGCTTGAGATCGTATTTGCCCTCCTTTCCCATACGATAAGAGTTTGTGCCGCCCGCGTCCCAAGCTACGCGCACCCACCCATCCTCGCCCAGATCGCCTATGACTCGGCCTTCGGAGCCAGGCACACCGTCCTGACAAATAATATACAACAATGTACAAAGGGCCGTAGACCCAACCGTTTGATATCAAATTCTACTAGATGCCTCAACGCGTTACTAAAAAAAAAATGTTTAAAAATAAGATAAGACAAATTGACATGGGTTAAAAAAATGTGCGACGCCGTTTTCAGTTTGACTGTCCTTTGAGCATTTGAAAAGGAGTTATATTTTGGGTTTATGAAGGCGGTTTTTTTGCTTTTTAAAACATTTAATTTAATTTTATATTTTTAGTGATCATAATCCCACTGAACTCCCACTTTTTACCCGACTAGGGCGAAGCAAAAAGGACGGTTACGATTTTGACCGGTATGTATGTATGTTCATCTGTTCCCTCATAACTTCTAAACAACTTAATTATAATAATTTAACAAATGTTGTATTGTTGGAAGCGTTTAGATGGACTGCCGGTTATAGGCTATGCGACGTCACATTAAATTGAATACAGCGCCCTCTAGAGGACATAAAGTCAAGAAGGAATATATATATTGTTAGCTGCCTACCTAAGTATCCTTACATTGACGGTCTTTGTTTGTCTTTAATTTGAGTGTATTCGGATTATAGAAATAACACATTGTATGCGTTTTCATTTTCATTAAAAAACTTTTTCACCCCAAAATAATTTAAATTAAATAAAGTACAAAAACTAAAACCAGACTACTAAAAAAACTCTCTGAAAAGTATAAAACAAGAAAATATTCTCATCTGAAATGTATTATAAACTATTTATTCAATATTTATTGTCTACTAGCTGTTGCTCGCGAATTTGTCCGCGTAGAAGTCGTTTATCGCTATTCCCAGTGAAGTTCAGGGGATAGCCGTGGTCGTATGCCACGTCCACTAATAAAACAATACATCCTAACGTTAGTCAGCGATCATAGTTTTCAAGCTAGTTATTTAAGTCGTTTATGAACCATTTGTTTTTTTATATTTGTAATTCAATTTCTCTAATTTAATTTATTTCAATCTATATTAACTTCTATGGATCATACGAGTAGTTCTCTGAAATGAAGGTTATTTAACTTGATTTAATTTTATAATCAGCTTTACAGCTAAAAGTATCGCGCTTACCTGTACCTAAAGGGTACTATAATTAGGACCATATTATATCCTCCTAAGGCCCAACTAATAATTCAGCATGTAGTCACTACGGCCCGTAGTCCTACCAGTAGTAATATTATTTTCACTTCTCATGCTATTAAAGTCCTTCTTTATGCTGGGTAAGGGCTGCATAAAATCGCATTTTATTCACTATTGCTTAAAGTGTTGACGTCATCTAGACACGCGGTGACTGCATTAAATAAACTGGCTATTTGAATATATTTACTTAAATTTATTTGCATCTAACAAAAATGAAATTTAAATCAATTAAAAACAAGAATTATTATTGTTAATAATGCAAAATTTACAAAATCAACGTATGACTTGGCAGTATTACGTTCGACCTAAGTTAAAAGTACAAGAAGTAATTAAAAAAAAAGGTTTGAAAAGAAATACAGTTGCGGGAAAGAAGTTTTTGTCTCATTTTCGACTATTAATTAATTGTTTTCTTGGCACATCTGGCAGTATTGCGCTTGACCTAAGTTTAAAGTTACATGCATAAATAAAAAAAAATAAAAAATCTATGGCTGGAACGAGATTGTTGTCTCGTTTTGGAAGACCTGTTTAATTAGTTGTTTTCTTGGCAAAACTTGTTGTGTTACGGAATTTTGTTAAAATATCGTCAACTGAAGAGGAAATAATGCTTACACCTAACACACTAATGGTTAAAAATGCAAAAGAACTTATTTAAGTTTGAAAACAGTAATAATATAAAAAATCTTTTTCTTGGATTTAAGTGGATCCAGGAACAGATTTTTTTAAATTATTACTGTTTTATTTCCTAGTAATCAAAGTGAAAAGCAGAGTGTATAACTCGGTCTTAAAACCCATTTTATCCTCGACTTAACTATCCACCCTCGCTCACCGGCTCAGATGGATACCATAAGTCTCGGATAAAATGGCTTGTTTTATGCCCTTGTTGTACAATCTACGATTTATACTCATTAAGACCCAAGTACTTAAAAAACTTTTGTAAAATTTATTGTGCTTGTTTAATCATAGCGTACAACGGTCTTAGCAGTAGGATTTCTAGTAAGTCCTACTGGTAGAACCGTGGTACGCTATGACTACACAACTGTCGAAGGAGCTGGGTCTGAATGACAAAGTTAGTAAATAGCACTTACTAGGACCTTGTAGGGTAGGACCTTGGGCCTTAGGAGGATATGAGGTGGCATACGACCGGCTATCCTCTGAAATTCACTGGGAATAGCGATAAACGACTTCTACGCGGACAAAGTCTCGGGCAACAGCTAGTAGACAATAAATATTGGTAAAATTGTACGTAATACATTTCAAATGAGAATATTTTCTTGTTTTATACTTTTTAGAGAGAGCTTACTTTAGTAGTCGGGTTTTAGTTCTCAATTAATAAGAACCACCAGGTCCCATTGAGGAGTTCCGGTGGCCATCAGTGGTCTTCATCATCAGTTTCACTATCTGCATGCAAATGCTAGACTTGTTACTGAAAATACCAAAATCGCTATTTGTATGCCTATAGTATTAGTATTAGACGACACGTAAACCTTGTTGGAAGTGAAACCAGCTGCCATGGATTGAAATCCCGGTAAGGGCAGATATTTGTGTGATGAGCGCATTTTTTTTTTCCCGAGTCTTGGATGTTTTCTATGTATTTCTCTATATAATTATGTTTACTACGGGTACTAATAGTACAAGCCTAAAAGCTTAGTTTGGGTCTAGGTAAATTTGTGTGAGATTGTCCCCTAACATTTATTTATTTATTTATTTATTTGAGGAGTTCTGTCAATTTCCCATGGATCCCCACATCAGATACCAACTTGGTGACAATGAAACCACCTCCTATATACCCTCTGACAAAAAAGAATTTTCAAAATCGATCCACATTTGAATTGATAACCTGATTCTTTTTTGAAGTCGGTTAAAAAAGGTCATCACTAGACCCCGTTATCGGAGGTGCATTTTGGTAGCTGGACGTTCGTAGGTATGGGTAAAAATATTTATTATGTTGATATCGATCGATACTCTTGGTTTTTTACAATTAGTTTAATAAACAATTTTTTAAACAAAAATGTAACATTTTCATTTTGAATTCCACGATAATATTGATAATAAATGTCATTTGAAGCAGAATCCGCTATCGGTAGAACAAAAATAACGGGTGATAACAAAAAAGTAGTCTTAAAAAAAATATCTGTTGTCATAGACAAAAAAGTTGTTCATGAGGTTATTTTTACCTCTTTTGAGATTCTTGATTTTCATTTGTTTTATTTTTTCAATCATTTATAATTGTCAAAATGACGTCGAAACAAGAAGCTCTGGGAAAACGCGTTGTACATTTTTATAATAAAAATATAAACACGGGGAAAAAGTACACAGTAGATCATTTTACCAAAGAAAATGTATCAGTTTCTACTATATATAGAATTCTTGCATCCTTGACGACAAAGCTCGCAAACGTGGTAGCGGCCGACCAGCTAAAATAATGACCAAGGGAAGACTGAAGAAACTCCATACCACTTTCCTACCTTTCATACCGTTTATTCGCCAACATCACCCTGATGGAGAATATGTATTTTGGCCAGATAAGGCATCGTCGCATTACGCCAAAAAAACATCGCAATTCCTGGAAACCCATAATGTGCCATTTGTACCAAAAATCCGAAATCCCACAAACCTTCCACAATGTCGGCCTATCGAAGATTTTTTTGGTCATTTGAACAGTCTGGTTTATAAAAATAATTGGAGAAAATTGTGCCGAACTAATTAAAAGGATCAAAACTTGTGTGCGAAAAATGGTCAAAAATGGATTTATGAGTGTATGGACTAAAAGGAAATATGGCGATGTATAAAAATGTCCACTTGAATAATTTCGTCCCTGTATAATTTTGACAAAGTATAAAAATGTCCACATGTATATTAGACGACATATAAAGATGTTGCGACAATAGACTAAAAGAAAATATGTCGATGTATAAATATACTTTGAAAGTAGTCATTTTTATATTCCGACTTGATAAGACTTAGACATTTTGAAGTATTGGCTTTCTAATACTCGGACCATTTTTTATTTTATATGTAGACATTTTTATACATCGCCATATTTACTTTTAGTCCAACGACGCATAAATCCAACGGTCTTGTTCGGGCATTATGTCAAAACTGCGTCGAACAGCTGATCACGGGCCTTATTGTAACGTTCATTGATTATTTTGTAAATAGTTAAATGTGTGTAAAAAAGTTTGATAAAATGTTACATAAGTATTTTTTTACAGCTTTGCAAATAATTCTCATTTTTTTGTTATCACCCGTTACTATTGGTTGCTATTTCACTTTTTTTTTCGAGGCGCAGGCCAGTGCATGAGATAAACAAAATAAACTCAATTATTTTTCGTCTAATACAATCGTTATGGTAGACATAAAGTTTCGACATTGCTATTGTTACGAGTAGGTATGGTAAGGGTAGGGAGGTAGATTAGAATCGAGGCGCCGAGTCGAGAAAGTACCTATTGTTAACGGATTCAATCGAGTTCAACAAGGACGCAATGAGTAGAACCTTCCATTATCGAATTATCTAGAACGTCGGTTAATTGGTCATTCGGGAAGGCATTCTGGAACATTCAGGGATTGAGATTATAAAAGGTGAGGCGCGCGGCGGCATCAGTAATTCATTACTTGGAGAGCGAACAGTGCGTGCAAGAGCGACCCGACCGATCATCTAAGTATTCGAAGTTTATTGGGCGCTAATTGTTTGAAACTATTAAATGAGCGTGTTAACAAAGTCAAGCTCTTAATAGGCTATTTGACAGTGTGAAAAAAATATGTTCGTTCTAGGGCATGAATTCCGAGATCTCAGAATCTCGAAATCTCGGAATCTCGGGCCAATTCTCCCAATATTACAATTCCGAGATTAGACGGAGCAATACCGAAACAGTTTCAATATCGAAATTGAATTCCGATATTGGTCCTATCAATATCGTAATTCCGGTATTCATTACCTTTTAATTCCGGTATTTTAATATCAAAATTTTCGAAACAAACGTAGTATTTCGACGTTATCTGTGGAGTTGCCTGGTTTACTTTCAAGCTACAACACATAGATGACAGCACCTTCTATGTATCAATGACATAAATCTTTCCTTCGATTATAGATTAGCCACTTGTAAATTTGTAATCTGTCAGAAGGTTTTCTTATACACTTACTATTTGTTAACGTAATAAAGACTAAAATGAATTATACAGGGTGTTAAGCAGATCGTGTGCCAAAATAATACGGCGGGTAGGTATGGTTGCATCTCACTTTATGCTAATTAACATTCATATCTTTTTTTTGCTTACTATAGGAATGCAAATAAGATGTTAATAGAATAAGCAAACATTTGAGATATAAAAAATACAAATACCTTTTTGCTGTGACATTTAACAAAAAAGATAATAAATAAAACTGTGAACTTTTGGAAAAGATCGAACTCAAATTTTAAAAAATAATTTAAAAAAAAACCGTGGGCAGGATGAATGTTAATTAGCATAAAGTGAGTCGCAACCATATCTACCCGCCGTATTCTTTTGGCACACGATTTGCCTAACACCACAGGGTGTTAGGCAAATCGTTGAAAAAATAAATTATTCATTGTAGTCTTTATTACGTTAAAAAATAGTAAGTGTATAAGAAAACCTTACTTTAAGAATTATTTTGTTTTTCAGTCATAATTTAGTCTTTATTATTATTTAAATAAATACGATCAAAAATAAATTATTTTTCTTTTACCTTCAAAAGTGTGTTTTTCTAATAGATCCCCAATTCCGATACTAGTATCGGAATTCCGATATTGAGACACAATACCGAATTTTAATTCCGGTATTGGAAATAGGCAATATTGTATGCCCTGCGTAATTCCGAGATTCCGATATTGAGGTTCAATACCGACTTTCAATTCCGATACTGGAAATCGTCCGATACTGCATGCCCTAGTTCGTTCGTATAAGTTATGAGTTTTAAAAGCCATTTAAGTAATTCTAACTAAAAAGGAATGATCATTTATCCAAGAAAACAGGATATAACTTGATATTTTTTATCTGTAGAAATTTTATCGATAGCGTCGCAAAATCTATGATGACGTCACAGGTCTGTAAATATTACATATTTCACTCATCACATTCATGTCGTTCTTACGTTCATTGGTGTCTTGCGATTCATGCTAATATTTCGCACATTTAGAATTGTAGTGACCCAATTCAAACATTTTCAGCTTTCGATTTCGAGTCATAAATTTAGTATTATAGAGACCTAAGTCGAAAATCAAAATATGTGTATTAGGTCACTATAATTCTAAAGATGCGATTTATTAAAATATCGAGCAATATTAAGTTATTTTACAATTTGTACGTATTGATTTCGTTATCTATCTCATTATGGAGAGCAACTTAGGAGAAAGCAGACAGCGGAGACCTGCCCCTGTAAAGTTCATGCTATTATGGACGGCGTTTTCTTTAAAAAATAACTACAATTTTTATGCAGCTGAGATTCGAAATGTGAAAACAGCAATGTAAGTATCCTACCAACTTACTTAGTCACCTACCATAAACCTCTTTAAGTAAAATAACAGTGCCTAAAGATTAAAACAACACTAACGGCAGAATGCTAAGCGATTACAGACCAGTGACGTCACTGATTCCTGTGCGACGCCATATTGCCCAAGATACCGTTTTGGCGACATATTTTAAAAGTGAATTTTTATTTGCTTTTTAAAAAAATAAATTTACGAGAGAATATAAAATAACCACTTACGGAGTACTCGATACACCAACAAAAAATCTGAAATAGTTTTGAGAAACCTGTCAAATAGCCTATTATCGGTGTGTAGGTACTTGCAAATGCACGAGAGTAGGTAACTCTTAAAGAAATCTATCAGATACCTACCCCCACTTAACTAGCATTTGGTGCCAGAAAAGCGATAGAAAATGCCTGTAACTCCGCGAGATAACGAGCAGGAGGGGGACAAAACCCGAAGCCAGTCTGCAGCTGAGGACTCCCCGAGTACCGCTGGTACATCTACTACAACTAAACAGGAAAGTGACCTCATCGTGATTTTAATCCTCTTGAATGAACATGCTAAAGCCCAAGAGGAACAATCGAGTATTATCCATGACGAGCTACGTAGTCAGAAGAAATTCCAAGAATAATAATCCAGAGCCCAAGAGGAACGATCGAGAACTATCCAAGACGAGCTACATAGTCAAAAGAAATTTCAAAAAGAATTATCCAGAGCCCAAGAGGAACAATCGAGAAGTATCCAAGACGAGCTACATAGTCAGAAGAAATTCCAAGAAGAATAATCCAAAGCCCAAGAGGAGGACGTTATCGGACAGGCATGATTCCACCAGTGGTGATCTCATGTTGTACAACTCCAGTTCTCCCAATATCACCGTCGTGCGCAGAGAAAACATTGCTATAACGCAGCAATAAATTGCGCGTCTTCAGGATTTCTTCCTTGTTGAGACCATTTTGGCAACCATCCAATAATCCTGTAATGTCTACTCCTGTACTTGCAGATTTTTCGCTTTCATTCGATTCCTGTCAACTTCTTATCCAAGAATATAGGCGTATTTAGTATCGCCAAAGTTTAGGACCCTTACAAACGCTGCAGATGATGTTGTCACAACGGTGCGGTCTGATATCCACGGTTGACTATCTTTAATTTTGGCAACTAATACGCAGCGATGAGGTCCCCATCCCATATAGTGCGGTAATTTCACTGGAACAAGGGCCTGAGGACATTGTTTGGAGAATGGTCCTTCTAGCACAGTAGACTTGTCCACTCACTCCACCTTTCATGGGGACTTTATCAACCCCGAATTCCAGGACTCCACCTTTCAAGTCGATTTTGCAACCATGTTTTCTCATAAAATCCAATCCAATAATGCAATAGTCGATGATGTTAGCGACGATGACTTTGTGCCAGAAGTTCTTTTCACCAATTTGCACCGCCACTCCTTGCTCCACCAGGACGGAAATATACTGGCCGGTAGCCGTATACCGCTGAAGATGCTTAGGTCGGACTAGATGATCTCTGGTTAAGTGTTTCAGTAGCCGAGAACTGATCACAGTCCGAGAAGCTACAGTGTCGATAGTAAGGTTACATGGTATTCCACCAATTTCTCCTTCGATGACCAGACTATTCCCATCATTCCCCTGAGAGATCATTACTCGTCCCTTAGTCTGGGCTCCTACTCGTTTCCCACGTGCTGCTCTGACGCGTCAGAGCTTGCTGGCCTCTCCGTTGAGCCTGGATCTCGGTCTATTTCTCTTCGGGCATCTGGATTGCAAGTGTCCGCGTTCTCCACACCCGTAATACGCAGCGATGAGATCCCCGTCCGTTGGTCCACATTCACGTCAGCAGACGGCTCCCTGGTCGAAACTTCTCGCATCCTAAAGGGCCTCGAGTCCTGGCGTACAGCCAAGCCTACCTAACTACACCGCGGGAACTCAGAATTATTGTCGAATGGATACTAGTTAGTTGCTACGATACCAATCAACCTGTCAATCTTCTCTTATTATATCACTATGGAAAACTGCATGTTTGTTTTTATATTATAATCTCAAAATACTCATAGGTCATGGCCCAGAATACGAAATTTTCTGTTACCAAATTGAATGGACTAGATGATTACACGTCATGGAAGTTCGCTATTAAATTGCTACTAATTCGCGAAAAATGTTTTACCACGTCAGTCTTACCTGATAAAAGAGATACTACGAAACTCGAAGAGGATCAACAGGCATTTACCTTAATATGTCTACATTTAGAGCCTCATCTTTATCCGTACGTACAGAATTTGACATACGCTAAAGAAGCTTGGGACGCGTTAGCAGCAATCTTCGAGGACAAAGGTATTAATAGGCGTATAAGTCTCATGAATAGCCTTTTAGATGAACATTTGGAAAAGCATAGCTCTATGCATGAGTATGTAGCAGCGGTGATGAATCATGCACAGAAACTCAAAGAGATTAATCAAAGTTTCGATGATGATTTGATTGCGGTGGTGCTTTTACGAGGTTTGCCTGATGTTTATAGACCGTTACGTATGACTTTGGAGCACTCGGGAATGAAACTTACCTCGGAAAACGTTCGGCGAAAGCTTCTACAAGAGGACTCTAATCAGAGCTCATCCAATGATTCCTCGAATGTTAATTCTGCGTTGGTAGCAAAGAAACAACCTCAGCCCTCAGTACCAAAGGTCAAGTGTTATAAATGTGGTAAGAAAGGCCACAAGAAACCAGACTGCCCGAAGCTGTTAAAGGAAACAGACGGAGAAGGCGTATCAACAGTTTCTACAAAGTCGAAGAAAGTTGTTCACTTTATGCTGTTCACTGTCGGTTCACAAGTCCTTCAGCCCCTCGACGTGGTATTTAGATAGTGGAGCTTCAAATCACACGAGTTTTCAAAAACACTGGTTTACAGACTTTAAGGTTACTGATAAGAATGCTGTGACGTGTGCGAATGATGACAAGATATCGGCCATAGGCAAGGGTGACATTATTGTAAGTTTGAAAGGAGTTTTGTTACCTATAAAAGATTGTTCTTTTGTGCCTGATTTGAAAGTTAATCTTTTGTCCATAAATAAATAAATAAATAAATATCTAAATTGCTACAGAATGGGTGGAAAGTGATATTTGATTCTGAAGGTTGTAAGATGTTTCATCATTCGATAGGCCAAATTACGAGTAAACTTGTGGTTACTGCTAGTGAAGTCTCAGGTATCTATGCATTGGATGATTGTTTTCCGATTATAGAAGGGGCTCTAGCTACTGTACAAGTAGAGGACTCGTTGTCACTTTGGCATCGGCGGCTTGGGCATGTAAATTTGAATGATTTACGCAAGCTTTCTAACATCGAATTAGGGAAGAAAAGGGTAATGGAACCTTGTGTCGCTTGTATAAAGGGTAAGGCACATAGATTACCTTTTCCAGTAGGTGAAGCACGGAGAGCTACAGAAAAACTCGGCTTGTTACACGCTGATCTTTGTGGTCCAATGTCAGTACGTTCGTATGGGGGAGCTCATTACATGTTCGTCATAGTCGATGATTTTACGAGGAAATTATTTGTTTACTTTCTCAAAGAAAAATCGGAAACGATAAGTTGTTTTGAAAAATTTGTGACACATGTGGAGAATGTGACAGGCTTAACGGTTAAGTGCCTGCGAACGGACAATGGTACAGAGTTTGTAAATAAAAAATTTGATACGTTTCTTTCTTGCAAGGGAATAAAGCGACAGTTAACAGTTCCCTACACACCGGAACAAAATGGCGTGGCAGAGCGAGCAATGCGAACCATAGTAGAGATGGCACGAACCATGCTATTAGATAAAGGTTTAAATCAGAAGTTTTGGGCGGAAGCTTGTAATACAGCGGTGTACGTCAAGAACAGGTTGCCTCATAACGCAAACAACGGGAATATTCCGGAAGAAATTAGGACAGGGAAATCGCAAAATCTGGATCATTTGAGAATTTTTGGTTCAATTGCATATGTTCATGTTCCTAAGGAGAAAAGAAAGAAATGGGACGCAAAAGCGAAGGAATATCTTTTCATTGGTTATTGTGAAGAAACAAAGGGATATCGCTTTGCAGATCTGAGCAATCCTCGAAATATCATCACAGGACGAGATGTTATCTTTACTGAAGATTCTGGCGTGATACGTTGAAGATAATTCTTCTCCGGAGGCTGTTATAAAACCTGAGGATGCGGTTATATGGCACTCTTCAAATAAAGTACCAGTAGCAGAAGATTGTTTTGAAGACGCTATAGAGAGACAAGATGCAGCTGATACAACTTCTTGCGGAGATACTGAAGATGAGAGTGATCAAGGAGAATTAAATCAATGTTCTAAGGAACCTGACATTGATATAAATGATGGAGAAAGCAGTTCAGCTCAGCATATTGAAAATGAAATGGGTCCTAGATATCCATTAAGAAATAAGTTACGTGAAAATTGTAGTGGTTTATTTTGTTACAACAGTACCTGCAAAATAGAGGAAGAACCGCGGACGTACAAAGAAGCTTTATCTAGACCTGACTGTCATGAATGGCAAAAGGCAATGAGACTGGAACTGGAGTCCATGAAAGAACATAACGTTTGAAAAGTAGTGGAAAAACCGCCTGGAGCAAAAGTAGTTGGGAACAAATGGATCTATAAATTTAAATATGATGTTGATGGTAATAAAACCTTTAAAGCACGGCTTGTCGCAAAAGGTTTTACCCAGTCATATGGTATTGATTATTTTGAGACATTTTCTCCTGTGGTAAAAAGGTCGACTCTACGATTTTTATTAGCTTTGGCTGTAGAAAAGGATTTACATGTGCATCACATCGATGTAAACACAGCTTTTTTAAACGGAGACTTGCGTGAAAAAGTTTACATGCAACAACCGGAAGGGTTCGTCGAAGGAGATTCGAAAGAGAAAGTTTGTTAAACAAGCTAGTCGCTCTAGGAACGAAAAAGTTAATGACGTACTTCTATCAATGTCATTTCAACGTTCGGACATTGATAATTGATTATATTTTAAAGGAAACATTTTTATTTGTCTCTATGTCGATGATTTTTTAGTAGCTTTTCAGGATTTTAACGACAAAAAAGAGTTGTTGGATGGCTTGAGAAAACACTTTAAAATAAAGGATTTAAATGAAGCTCGACAATGTTTAGGGATGAGTTTAGATCGAAACTCTGAAGGTTCGTTTTCCTTGCGACAGAGGAAGTTTATTGAGAGTCTTCTAACGCTACACAATATGGATCACTGTAAACCAGTGAAAACCCCACTGGAACTGAATCTACATAGAGTTTTGGCAGAAGGTATGGTGAGGAGTTGAACCGCCAAGACCAATTGCGATACCAGTCCCTAATAGGTGGATTAGATTATTTAGCCTGCAACACGAGGCCTGATATTTCAGTAAGTTTTCTAGCTCAATATAATTCATGTTGTAAATCTACGCACATGAAAGCAGCTAAGCGTGTTCTACGTTACCTAAAAGGAACTTGTGACTTAGGACTAACATTTCAAAAGTCGAAAGGTGATTGTAGTAATAACTTCATTACAGGTTACATTGGTATGGCTATTATTCTAATTTCCGATGTTCCGAAAAATCCCGGAAAATTTATTAGTAAAATTAAACTGAGTCCGCTTCCATATTAGTCAACATCTACGCGATGTAGGTACTGAGCCCGAAGTTTAGGTATATTAGCTCCCGATTTTCCGAACCCTATTTATAACACATCCTTTAGGTACCTGAGCCTGCTTAACTTATGATCGATATACATATGCATGCTTAGGTAAAATCTTATTCTCCCAAGAACTTGATTAACTACGATAATCTTTGTAACTAAGCTATTATCACAACAAAGTAACCGCGTTTAATAGCGTGTTAGTATGATTTTTACCTTTCGTTAGTAATCCTTTGACGTTTCGGATGTTACATTATGTCGACAGTTCCTTTAAGATCATGGACGTAAAGCAACGTCCGAAACATCGAGGAATTACTAACGAAAGGTAATAAAATAAATCAAATCATCAGTAATTTCATCAAAATACTATTATAAATAAATATATAATTCATTATTCAATTACTGTGTTACTCGTCTTTTTGTATTAAGCCATCCACGTCAAATGTTAAAATACTTGGCCGCGTTCCAGTAAAACTAGTAAAAAAAATATTCTCAAATAAAATGCTTGTGTCAAAAAGCTTGTTACCAATTGCAGATATTTGTCTTTCAAACGGTATAAAACCTTACTGAAATAACTGTCTTCTCAAACGTTATATCAACATTTGACATAAATGACTTCAAAGCTTAACTCAATTTAATAAAATAAAATATTGAATATTGCATTGACTATCGAAAGCACTCGATGATACACAAGATCGGTCGTTTTTGTTTGACGTTACCCTTCTTTACTTATTGTATTTCGATGGGTTTGATATGTTTACATGAAACAAAACAGATTGATATAGCGCTATTCGGACAAGTTTTGAGGGGTCAAATTAAAATCAAGTTTTATAAAAAAAAATATGATTAAATTAAATAATTAATTGTCACATATTTCTAAAATCTTACTACAGTAATCGATTATAGAAGCCAAACTTGTTAATCCTTAGTATTATTTATTGCCGAAATAATCTGCACAAAATACACACATCAAAACTCCAGCTACAAAAAACCTTTTTCACTTCTCATGCTCGTAAAGTCCTTCTTTATGCTGGGTATAGGCTGCATTAAATCGCATTTTATGCACTATTGCATAAAGTGTTGTCGTCATCTAGACTAAAACAATTAAGCCCTACAGCCAGACATACGAGGTGACTGCACTAAATAAACTTGTTATTTGAATAAAGGACATGGCAAGAAACTGCCCTAAGCATGTATAGAAATGTCTTAATAGCTAGTAATATTCTAAAATTAATTTATGAATTATCACATGTTTATTTTTCCCCTAGAACTTTCGTGAAATAATCAAGTAATTAAAAAGTGTTAACATGGATTTTCATGGTATTTGTTAGCCATCGAGACCTGACAGATAAGTCAGATAACATAGATTATGATGATCCGTTTTACGTAAAATGTGAACAATGAACTTGCATTTAAAGATAAAATAAGCAGTAGTAATAATTATGTTATTATTTTATTATCATAATACCTACGTCTTAAGACGTAGATTTATTTAGTTGCTTTCATCGGATTTATAAATATTATTGAAAAAAGAAAAATGCCAGTGGCCCGTTTCACGAAGCTACAAGTTACAAATTACAAGCGGAACTCTCTTTCCAGCAAAAGGAGTTAGAAAGAGACTTCCGCTTGTAATTGTTACTTGTAGCTGCGGGCCTCAGGTGTCCATAGAAGATTTCGCTAAGAAAGTATTGTGAGGCATAATTATAAAATTGGATTAGTTCAATGTAGAAAATTATTTAAAACAATAACGAAATCTTTTTTTTAAGCTTCTGTTGTGTTTGTTATTTAGAAATAATTACAAACAGGTTACTCGCAAGATGTCCTTTTTACCAAATATCTCAATAGATGGCTCTGTCAGTATGCTACACGAAGAGAAATTATAAATTATCAACACTGGATATAAAATGAGCCAGTTACTTTGAATCCGTAGCGAGACTTTCAACCGTTTTAAGTGTTGACCCATTCACTATAATATATACCTAATAGATTCATTCTTAGACTACTGCTCAGGACTATTTTGTAACATTAAAAAGTTCTGGCGAATGCCAGTCTTGCCTTGATAACCCCATGTGGTTGCCGGGTTGGAATAGTGCCACTCCATGTCCTCCCGTGGATGGCGTAAGAGGCGACTAAGGGAATAAGGGCTTGTAGTATCTATTGTTAGGTGATGGGCTTGTAACCTGTCAATAATACACTAGTAAACTTCTTGGCCTGATTGTGCAAAATGTGTTTGCAGAATTATAAACAAATCTTTTTAGAGTTATTGATATTTCTGGTAGCTCTGCCTACCCCACTCTGGGAATGAAGGCGTAATGTTATGTAAGCATGTATGAAGTTGATCTTACACATGAATGCACAATTTAAAAGTTAATATAATATATAACTTAACCGAAAAGACTTAGTTTTTGACAAATATTCAGAAATCTGCCCTCTAGGTTTATGAGAGAGCCATGGAGCGTAATATTTTGGGAGTCAAATTACACACCGTCAAACTGCAGACCGCATCAGGAATACAATAAATACTACGCTGCAAAACTAAAATACCTGATGTAACTGAAACAGCCACCAAGCTCAAATGATGGGTTGGGTATGTCTGTCACATGTCGGAGGAATTGTGGGTGTAAAGTGTGTACCAAACGGGTTCCACGCCATACAATTCGGCGTCGTGGCAGACCAAGGCGACGTTAGCGAGATGAGCTTGATGCCTTTTATCAAGACTGGTGGGAGACTGCCCAATATCGGGCTACGTGGGAGGAAGGGAAGGAGTCCTTTGCCCAGCAGTGGTACATTATAGGCTGTTTAATAAAAAATAATTGTGGAAACAGTCACCAGCGATAATATATTATCCAACATTGGCCTCAAAAATATCGTACCTACACGCTTTTATGCGTCCAGTAATAAAGACGTGTCAGATATTTTAAAGGCCAATGTTGGATAGTTATATTATTGCTGGTGACTGTACCAGTACAAGTGAATTTTATTCAAGGTGCTGTTGTAGTTCCATCAAGTGCCGACAGTCGTTAGTATACATCATGGCAGAGCCTGGCCAAAAGTTCATAGCAACTTATTATCTTACGAGTACATTATTGCATTTTATATACGAAGGGGTTTCTACGATTTGTTTTCAGGATTGTAACGATCTGAAAAGTTCCTGGAACTTTTCTCATGCAGAATACTAATATTCAGCTATTCAGCATTACATTTTACTAGGTACAATGTTTATACATTGCTAGGGCAGTCGCCCACACTTCAGTTTAGCCATGTCCTTTACTTTAATTGATTTGCCTTCAATGTTGCATCTAACACAAATTTAATTTGAAACTATTTAATAGTTTAAAACTTAATTCAATAGTTCAATCTGGTTAATATGTTGTTAAGTTAATAGGAAAAGAGGTTTTATGCCTTTGTTGTACAATCTACTATTTATTTCTAATTTAATGTGACTCCTTTGCTCACCTGATCTCCCCACTTCCAGTCTTTGCCGCGGACGACCCTAGTGCCGATCTTCATGAGCGATGCCAGTTCTGGCCCGGTGAGAGACGCGCCGCGTGCGCGGGCACCCAGTCTCTCGTCTTCATAAATCAGAAGGCGTTCCACTGTGAAGAAGCAAGCGGATTATGTTCATATCATATATCACCTTAGCCTTGCATTTGCATTGTGTAACCGAACACGTACCGGTTGAAGGATGCAGAGGCAGAGTACTCAAAGTAGTTAAAAATCCAGGGTCCCATCTTTTTCCTTCTCGCTTTTCTCTTTTTTTAAGGGCCATATAGTTGTCCAACCAGGCTCCCGAACCACACCAGCCTATAACACCGAAGTAGATTAACAAAAATATTACAAGGCCAAGGATTTGTTTATAATAAATTTATGAAGTAGTAGTCATAGTACAGGAAAATTACATTACTCGTTGCGTAGCTCTGATTTTTATGCAAATTTGTTTGGTATGTAGGCTCAATTAATAGCCTAGGTTTTCGACCATGAGCACCGAGCGCAAACTAATCTATATTAAAAAAATATTTACTTTTTATAGTAGGGGAGCGTAAGTAACAAAAATATGCAACTAGCAGTGCCCTCTACGCTAACAAAAGTTAGTCTATTCAAACTACGAAGCGTGTTTTATTTGGTTATGTGCCCTGGCACTAAATAAATCAACTTTTATTAGACAAAGCGTTAAGTACTGTACGGTTTTGTGCAAAAAATTACGTCGAATTATATAGCTAACGTCCCTAAGTTGCACGGCCGTGAGTATTAGGAGAGTTGGTGTTATGCGGTCCAAAATGTGTTGGTGTTGGACGAGTTGGCGTCAGCCATTGTAAAACAGTTACCAACACTGGCAAGTGAGGCGGAAGAGAAGGAAGACGCCAAAGTGAAAGCGAAACTCGTATTGACCATTGATCCATCGCTATAGTGGCGACAGTGTATGATTTATGGGGAACAAATTAAAAACATGTTTGATGATTCTGCAACACAAGAAAGATAAGTTCGCTCACAAATCTCATCAACATTCATCTTGAAAACTGCGATTCCATGACGCAGTATGTGACCCAGATAATTGAAATAGGGCAGCGACTTCAAGAAACAGGTTTCAAGTTAAAACAAAATTCATGGATATGTGTGCTGAGGTTAGTTCCGTTTCCGGTTCGGTAAATGCATTTGTAGTAAAAAGGAACGCACCGTGTGAAAAATGGGAACACAAGGGCGGCCATAGATAATTACAAAAAAATACTGTGTGAGATTGTAGGAGATTCAGAACCAATTATCCTATTAAATGATATTCAGAGTGCACAGAAATTGGTTTCTAACCAAATTTTTCATCGCAGATCTAACCATCCTACTAATATTATAAAAGCGAATGTTTGAATGGATAGATGGATGTTTGTTACTCTTTCACGCTGCAACTGCTAGACGGATTTGGATGAAATTTAGAATGGACATAGCTTATACCCTGGATTAACACACAGGCTATTATTATCCCGGAAAAATCAAAAGTTCCCGAGGGAAAAAACGATATTCTAAATCTACGCGGACGAAGTCGCGGGCAGAATCTAGTATATATAGTATAAGATATCATTTTGTCAGAGAAGCGGTTACCAGTAATTTTGTAAAAATAGCTTACTTCGAGATAGCTGTAATGCCAGCAGACCAAAAGTTTAGGGTCTGTTAAGCACTTATTTCATGAAAAAATTTGGTATTTTACCTGTTTCCTAGTTGTTTTCCTATGTTGCATTCTGTATTTTGTAAAGCGGAGGTAAGTAACAAAAATATGCAACTAGAAGCGCCCTCTATGCTAAGTTTAATGAGCATGTATGTACCTACAACCCTACAAAAAAAGAAGTATATTTAAATCCGGAGAACTCGGGGGGCCATTCATTTGTTGCAAGAAATCCGTTCAATTGGCATGACACCACGCTTGAACTGAGTTTGCCGTATGGGGTGGAGCTGTCTTCTTGAAAACCATAATAGTCGTTCCCAAAAATCATTTTTAAATTTGGAACAATTTTTTTTTCCAAGACTTCTGTTTTATAGTATTCGGCATTGATATTATCATTTTTTCGTCGATAAATAATGTCTTCTAACGAGGAGGTCTCCTTGTATCTTCTAATTGTAGCATCAACTTAGTTACATTTAATTACAAAAGGTTTTAATGCCAAATGTGGTTATAATAAATATTAATACATTATAAATTATAAAAAATGGATGCTTTTTTAAGGTAATGGATTGATTTTGAACTGAACCTTATTACTGTTGTTTTAATTTTATGAACAATAGTTTTAAGTAGCTGAAAAAAAATATTTTTGCCCATTTTTCCTAAAATTGTACCAAGTTTATAATTTTTATATACAAAATGCGACTTTTACAACTGTACATTATACATTTTTTCATACCTTTAAGTCGTCAAAACTATTAGTGAATATGCGATATTCTAAACCTCTTACAGCAAAAATAACAAAACAGTCGCCAGTTTTGGGTTGATTAATCCAAATTAAATAATAAAAACAAAAAAGTAGCTCATGCAGTCGTTCAAATCGAAATTATCTTTCATGTTGCGCATTGAAATTTGTAGAAGTAAAGTATAACAACTGTAAAATCACGACTGTAAAATCACGTAAATCAGCGAAATCGACAAAATTTCGTATACGGCCGTAGTATAGTGGAATCCAGTTGCCACCTTCCGACTACATCATGAGATCAGCTCTTACGAATATACATCATAATATTTCATTGTTATCGGATTTACATAGGTATTCCATATTGACACATTCCAATAACGAGAGATGCGGGACCCAAACATAGGCGTAACGTAGACAAAGTAGGTACAATTACGCCTGGTAGTATCAGGATGGTGCGAGACAGTCAGAGATAGAGAAAGGTGAGAAGGGAAGAGAGCCGTGAAGTGGGAAATACATAGTTCTCAGCTTACGTTCTTTAACTACTTCGGCTTGTGGAATCGTTAACATTGAATAATTTGCTTCGAAATATAAAAAAGACCGCGCTCTTGAATGTCCAGGTGACGCTTTATTTTTGCAACTTTGTGTATCTCCTATTTTTTTGTCACGCGCAAATCACATTGTTTTTTAAAAAGCCATGTTTCAGGAAAGATTTTCTATCTTGAACGACATCATCACTTCTTGAATCGTATCTTTGAGATCGAAATCTCAAAGTTGGAGTTGACGATTTCAGCTCAAAGCCTGGCGCCTCTACCTTTTCATAATTTTCATAAATTATATTTATTAATGTTTTTGTTGTTAAGTAGGTACCTGTATCTTTTTGCAGATGACCTTAACTGATTCCATAGCATTCCAGAGGGACCTAAACAGATCGTCTGACTAGTGCTGAAAATAATCTCATTTTTATTAAAAAAGTGAGCCAAAGAAAGGAGTAAATAAATAATATGTTTAGCACGAGAAATATCTTAATGATCTCGAGTGTATAGAAATCTATAGCAATACGTCTCCGTCAGCAGCCAACGTAAAGTTGTCCGTGCGAAAAACACGGAATGTCCAAAAGGATTCCGGCCACTTTTCACGTTTGTCCTTGACACTTATTTATGGTGAGCTGGGGTTTCAAGGGGAGCTGTAAGCGTTTGAACTGAAAAAGCAAGTTTGATGGGATGATAGTGATTCGGGGTATCAATACCGTTTCTCCTTTGGCCCCACCGGTGATTATGACGGCCTGCATGATGTGCCTTTTTAGTTCTGTGATGCGTAACCTGGTGCCATTGCACAATCTTAGTACATCTCAGGTTACGCATCAGTATAACAGGCATACCCACCTTTAGCTGTAACGCTGGGACGGCACTCCCGACAGCTCTAATGAGTTTAGGAACTCTACAAGATATATTATGTTGATGTATCGTGACTTGTCATCACTGTATCGATTGACAGGTAGGTGGTCACCTCACCTGGTACTTGTTCAATATTTTTTCATGAATGTTTCCCATCGATTGGTTATTAGCCGCCATGATTGTTTCACAACCACTCTTCATTGCTTTAATTTTGTTGTAAGCTCGGAAAAACCTCATTAAAAAGGTTGTCTTCTGAGTTGACAACATTGCAAAAGCGGCTCTCAAATGTTATTAAGTAGGCCTTCTGCCAAGCGGCCTTCGCCAATCTCGAGGAGGTTTTGAGCAAAGAGCCCCGACTCTTGGTCGTTGCGGAGGTGGACTCTCATATTAATTGCCAGGTGCTCTCCACCTTTGCCCACATCGGGGAAGCCTTGAGGCACGCGTTGATCTCCTCTGTTGCAGTGCCTCGCTCGATGACCGGCAGCGTCTGCCGGAAGTCACCTGCAAGCAAGACGACTACTCCACCCATCACCATTCGGTTGCCGCGGATATCTTGCAAGCTGCGATCGAGCGCGTCTATCGCATGCTTATGTAACATCGTGCATTCGTCCCACACGATCAATTTGTACTGCTGCAAAAAAGCGCCCCGACTACTATTTTTATTTTTTCTCACTCGCAAGGTTCAGCGGAAGTTTAAACACCGAGTGAGCAGTTCTTCCACCAGCGAGCAAGGTTACAGCTATCCCAGAGGACGCAACAACCAGCGCGACATTCCTGTCCTTCCGCAACTGCGCCAGCAGCAAATTCAAAAGGAATGTCTTGCCAGTGCCCCCTGGTGCGTCCAAGAAATAATGAACCTCTTCTCCGCTCTCTACACGACTCACAATTTTATTTGAAATTTGCCTTTGCTCAGGTTGAATAGATGGGGTTCTGTTTGAGCGACTTGAGCTGCCAAGGCTACTGTGTCGTAACTAAGCTAGCAAATCGGTGGTAAACTCTCCCATCCGTTGTGGGGTGGGCATGCCGAAGTCAGACAGCAGTTTTCCCTCCATCAAGAAAACTTTTTCTTCAATATATTTTAACGCTTCGTTAAAATATATGTCGTCGTTGGCCTGCGCGGTCCCTTGGTGCCTGCATGCGATATATCTTCCGAATAATCGGTTTTATATTTTTCCCAAAGCTGCAAAGGATTCGAGCTACGATGGATCTTAGCATCCCAGTGGCCATCATCTTTCTTCTTCTTCATCATCGTTTTTGTTCATGTATAAAGAACTTTTCAAGAGGAACCTTTTGAAGTTAATTGCTGAAGTGTAGTTAAAAATTAGAACTCAAGTTCATGTCGTGACTGGTGACAGTTACATACATACATACATAAATCACGCCTGTTTCCCAGAGGGGTAGGCAGAGACCACTTCTTTCCACCTGCTACGATCCTGACAAAGCTCTTTCGCTTCTTCGACATTCATACATTGAGTCATGCATGCACGTCGGTTTCGGGTACTTAAGATTCGGCCCTTTTCCAGTATTTCCCCGATTTGATTCAAAAAAGTACGCTGGTCACAGTTTTCATTGTTTAAGTGAAAAATAATGACCATAGCCACAGGAATATTACTGTTATGCTGGAATTACTCACGTATCCTTATTTCATGTCCAGTCACTATAGTAAAGTGTTTGCCCACGACTCCATCCGCATAGAAGTCGTATATGGCTGCTCCCTCGGTAATTGACAAATTTTTCGGGATGAAAAGTAGCCAGTTTTTAGGGTTCCGTAGCCAAATGGCAAAAAACGGAACCCTTATAGATTCGTCATGTCTGTCCGTCTGTCCGTCCGTATGTCACAGCCACTTTATTCCGTAACTATAAGAGCTATACTGTGGAAACTTGGTAAGTAGATGTATTCGGTGAACCGCATTAAGATTTTCATACAAAAATAGAAAAAAAACAATAAATTTTTGGGGTTCCCCATACTTAGAACTGAAACTCAAAAATTTTTTTTTCATCAAACTCATACGTGTGGGGTATCTATGGATAGGTATTCAAAAATGATATTGAGGTTTCTATTATATTTTTTTTCTAAACTGAATAGTTTGCGCGAGAGACGCTTCCAAAGTGGAAAAATGTGTCCCCCCCCCCCCGTAACTTCTAAAATAAGGGAATGATAAATGTAAAAATAATATATGATGTACATTACCATGCAAACTTCCACCGAAAATTGGTTTGAACGAGATCTAGTAAGTAGTTTTTTTTTAATACGTCATAAAAACATTGATCAAAGCTACAACGAACTTTTATATTATGTTACTTGCTGCTACGGAACCCTTCATGGGCGAGTCCGACTCGCACTTGGCCGCTTTTTACTTATTTAATGTCAAGTCACTATAGTAGTGATTGAACGCGTATCCACCCGGATGGAAGTCGTTTATTATTATAATTATTTATTTAATATAAACAGTAACAAAACATTAAATCAAATGCAATATGCAAGGTTTTACCATACATCTGGATAGGTACAGTATTAAATTATTTAATTAATAACTATATTATAACAATCGAAAGTGCTACTAGACCAAATAATAGTATTTAATTTGTCTAAGCTATTTAAGAGGCCGTATACGAAACTTTGCCGATTTCGCTGATTTACGTGTTTTTACAGTTGAAATACTTTACTTCTACAAATTTTAACGCATGTTCACGAATCGTTTTAACGTCTAAAAGGTATGAAAAAATTACAATTTATTTCTGTAAATGTGACACTTTTTACCACCTTGATATATTTATTGTGTAAAAAAAATAATTAACTTGGTATTTTTTTTTAGAATATGGGCAAAAAAGGTTTTTTTTCGGCTACTTAAAACTATCGTTCATAAAATTAAAACCATAGTAATAAACCTCAGTTCAAAATCAATCCATTACCTTAATAAAAACAAAAAAAAATGCAATATATAATGTTTTAAAACAACCTAAATCTTGCATTATAACACTTGTAACAACAGCAAAAACGTATGCACAGCTACCCACTTCATCCCACGAATGCAATAACCTATATTATTGTGACATCACGTTTGATTGCTCTGAGGACCTTTGTGAGTTACAGCAGGCAACCAAACATGCAATATGTATAAATTATTTAACACTAATATATATTTTAATATTATGTTTCACTATCTATATTATCTAAATGGATTACTAAATCTTTTTTTTTAATCTCTTCACTACTACATTCTTCCATATCTGGGCTCAGTTGGTTAAAAATTTTAGGTATCATGTGCCTACGAGTTATTTTTCCATAGTAATTAGAACTCGTAAGCATATTTCATGATGTGCATTAAAACTTATAGAAACTAGAGTATTTTAACTGTAAAATCACGAAAATAAGCAAAACCGGCAAGATTTCGTATACGGCCTCTTAATATTAAAGTAGGATAGAGCCGCGCCAATATGAGCGTCTTCTCAACCACTCTAGAAAGGCGATGCGGTTACGAAACAACACAGAAAAAGGCTCATAATCTTAAAATCTGTCACGCAAGCGTCTTACTCTGACGCCTCATGTACAGGATGTTTGTATTCACTTTGTGATCGCAAAGACCAAGGCAATACTTTTTTAAGTATTTTTTATTTTTCTTAGGTATTTGGTTTTTATTTAATTCTTTTGGCAAAGTATTTATGAGATAAGGTACCTATGAGAAAGTTATTCGTCCGCCTTCCATAAGAGTTTTTCGTTTTTGGTAATGTTGTTTTAATATTTTTCTTGCTTCTTACTTGATAGTTTCCGGTATTGGTAGTAAAGTAAATTAAGCTAACATAGTTATGACAAAAAATAATGTTTTGTTTTGCCATATACAGGAATAATTTTACAATATTTATATAGGTTGCCATAGTCGTTCCTAAATGGCTCTTTTAGTACACGCGGTACCCTCGGGAAATATAAAATTTTCCGGGATGAAAAGTAGCCTATGTGTTAATACAGGGTATAAGCTATCATCAATTCAAATCCAGATCCATCCAGCCATTGCAGCGTAAAGTAGTAACAAACACACACACACACACAAACTTTCGCATTTATAATATTAGTAGGATTAGTAACCAACTAAGATTAACTTAAATAACTGCATTTAACTCTGTTCTTTTTTTTTGTTCTACGCATGCGGTGATCTTCCGTAAGAAGTAAGGCGCTTAGCTAGTAAGACAGCAGAACATCTCAGTTATTTACGCAACAGTGTATGTACTTATTGTTGAAGGACCTAATATAAAATCTAATATATAAAATTCTCGTGTCACGGTGTACGTTATTGAACTCCTCCGAAACGGCTGGACCGATTTTAATAAAATTTTGTGTGTATATCGGGTAGGTCTGAGAATCGGGCCACATCTATTTTTCATACCCCTAAGTATAATAACATGCAAGAAACAAAAAAAAAAATTGCAGCGGGCGAAGCCGCTGGCGAGTCGCTAGTATGTATATATAAATTTACTGTGGTTTACCCAGGATGGTTGGTTCCTCCTGGAGCTAATTACTTTAACCAACATTGCATGTGCATACTTTTCAAAAAGTAGAAAAAATGGGCTTTCTAAATATGTAATTATTTTCAAATAATATTATAAACAACAATTAAAATAATTAAAATAATCATAATCTATTTATTGTATTTCCATTTTTTACGAGATTGTGTAAATTAAATATCAAAAATGAATTAAGCATATTTGCATTACGCGCAAATGATACTGAACATGACCAGCATGAGCATGAGCTATAGGTACAAATACCATTAGGCTGATTTGCATGGTCACAAACTTGAAAAAATTACATATTTTTTTTTCATGGATCCCCTTCTTAAATCAACCTTTGGCTCATAAGTATGAGCCCTGTAAAAGGAAATCTATAATTCATCAAATGCCGTGAAATGTTATTTTTTGTCTTGTACAGACGCAACTACAGGAATCGCGCCGCCTCCGCTCTCAGTGCGTGCCTTAACTGAACATGTCGCAGATTTGTGGTATTTTTAATTTTGTCTCGAATCGAAAATTTGGATTACACCTTAGGCGAAGACCCAAAACCACTCAACAAAAAAATCAGAGCTACTGGATCTAACGCAAGACTATTTTACTGGACACAGTTAACAGTTTTCGGAAATTCAAAAATTGCTTTGTGTATAAATATAAGTAAACAGATTTCGCTATCCCAACGTACATTTGCATTTACCCCCGTTGCCGGCTAGCATCGAAATCTGAAACGGGTCGCCACCAATTTGTTTTAGCAGGGTAAGGCAGGAGCTGAGCGCGCCGCCATTGATGAGCTGTTCCAAATCAGGACCCTGGCAACCCTCCACGAGTAACGTGAGGAAGGTTAGCAGAAACCTGTGGAGTCAAATGGTGATTGGCATACCTAAAAAGCTGTCTCCTAGGTTGATAGGAATGAAAAAAATATACTTCGTTGGTGATTTCGATTTTTTTTTTTCGATTTTACAGAAACTTTAGTTACACAAAATTTTCTCGGCTCTGCTCTGAAATATTACTAATGTTCTAGCCCCGAGTCAGAACATTACATTTATATGAACAGGCGAAGACTATTTTACCGGCCTGTTTGCTGATTTTAGTCGACAACAGACCAATTCAGACGACCAATAAAAAAATTTAAGTATGATATCTAGTAATTACGAGCAAACCACACTATCGAAGGATCTCGGGCCTATCCACGAAATATCTAACTAGTGGAAGGGCTCTTACGCTGCGTTTAAAGCAGAACCAGTGTCACCAAACTCACACATACGCAATTCAAATGCTAATTAACAAAACTACTTAGGAAACGCTTTTCTCATTGGTTCATACATTTCATTTTAAAAAAGCCTAACTGTAAATTCAGTGGCATGCATAATTCGCCTTAATTTTTCAGCTAGGATGACATAATAGTTAAATTATGAGCATTCTATTTTCAAGACAAAGCTATGTCAATGTTGTTCAAGTTCTGCTATTCGGCAAGAGATGGTACTTTTCACACTGCTACTTGTCAACAGATGAAGCTTACGCTTTGCTTAGCTTATTCTCTTGAAATAGGGTCCACACGAAAACTGATAGAGCGGACCATTGCGTTCGTTAAATTTAGTATCGATATTGATCGTAAGAAGAAGTATGCTATCAACTTCTCCTTACGATCAATTTCCTTCGGGCAACTAAAAATACGACAGGGTTACATCTTAAGCAAAAATAGAAAAAACAATTGATTTTTATCTTACCTGATTCAATTAAGGTTATCGTTTTTCGTTTTAAAGCATTTTGTTTAAAATAATAGTAAAAAACTTCTAACAAATCATAAAAAAAACTATAAATTTATCGATATCAGTTAGACTACACGTCTATGTGCCCGAGTGACAGAAAGTTCAGAACATTTGATTCAATGACGTGCAAAGTAATATAAACTATTTCATTATACACTAAACCCTCATTTCACCAAATTTCGAAGAAGTAAATTTACAACGATATGCTTAATCAGATAAAGTTTGGTTTGTGCTATTGTCCCAACGCGACAAAACTGTGCAGTAAGGCATATTTAATTTATAAATGAGCTTATTGTGAATTGATCTGTCAGGTCTTGTCAGTTTCATGTACGCCATACGACTACGTCACGTGGCGGCTCGCCTATGTCATAAAACCAAAGAGCGGAATTCTTCATAGCAAAAATCAAACTGTCAGAGGGATTGACCTAACTGTTTTATCGACTTATCGATTTTACGGAATAATATCGCATTAGGTATCCATAATCAACTTAAAAGATTATTCTGTAACATTTGACCTCTTTGATAAGCAACTTGCATCTCCATATTAAAGTAAATCATGTCAGCGTCACATATATTATGTCATTTATGTCACTTGAGTTTTCATGAGTGATTTCCGTGCCGTGCTACTAAAATGGTTAATCCTAAAAGAAAAACAAAAAAAAAATGGATACAGAAAGATTCTTCTCTTAGTTTCATAGAAGATTCTTCCACAATATATTGCTCTAAATGTGACGTTCATTTACATCAGCTAAAGAAACATTGTGTAGATAGTCATTTAGTGAGTAAAACTCATTCGTCACAATGCTCAAAAAGTACGAGTTCAGACACATTCTATATAGATTTAATCATATTTTTAGTTTCGTGCAATATTCCATGGAAAAAGATCCACAGTTGTAAAGAGAACCACAGTTTATACTTTTTTTCCAAAAATATATTGGTTGTTCCTGTACATCAAAATCACTTCCGGATGAATCATTGCTGAGAAAAGTATACTTACAATTAGATATAGTTTACCAACAAACAGTTCAAGAC
The DNA here is from genome assembly GCA_949316455.1 of Acleris holmiana. NCBI lineage: Eukaryota > Metazoa > Arthropoda > Insecta > Lepidoptera > Tortricidae > Acleris > Acleris holmiana. Next base: position 26,296,511 of record OX438762.1, read on the forward strand.
ATACGCAAGAACCTGATAGAATAACAGTCGACGAAAATTATTGTTGCAAATCTTACTTAATCGAAAGTATTTTTTTTGAAAAAGTTGATGGTAGCTCAGTAGCTGAATACTTAAAAAAGCAATTGCAGTTTATTTGGCACAATTCATATAATGAGCATGTTAGAAATGTCCTTGTTTTGAGCACTGATAGTGCCGCGTACATGCTAAAGGCTGGTAAAATCTTAAAAGCTACATTTCCAAATCTACTACATGTTACATGTCTGGCACATGGATTACATAGAGTCTGCGAGCACATACGATCTCAATATAAAAGTGTTGACGCCTTAATATACAACTTAAAAAAATGTTTTTAAAGTCTTCACATAGAGTCCGCTTATTCAAACAAATTTGTCCATCCGTACCATTGCCTCCAAAACCTATTATAACTAGGTGGGGCACATGGCTTAATGCAGCTATATATATTATGCAGAAAATTTGGAATGTATTACAGAAGTAATTTCAAACTTAAATTCAAAAGAGTCGGCTGCAATAAGAGAAGCTAAAAGAGTTCTCAATCACAACAATTTGAGAAATGATCTGTTGTACATAAAAGAAAGTTATGGCATTTTACGTGACGCAATAATCAAATTACAAACATCCTGTTTATCCTTATTAGACTCTCTTCTAATACTTGACCAGGTGAGAAGTATTCTAAATTGGTGTCTAATTCTTTAATTGGTATTCTAAACTGATCTCAGACAGTGCCAATAAAACTTGAAAAAGTACTAGATAGAATTCCGGACTACGACATCATACGCAAATATGCTGATATTATAGAAAAAAGTGATTACAGCCAAAACACCGTTATCGAGTACTACAAATATGCTCCTGTTACTTCAACTGAGGTAGAACGCTCGTTTTCATCTTATAAATTCCTAGATCTACAATGAAAAAAGGAGTAATTTGAAAGGTGAAAATGTTGAAAAAATAATGACTATTTTCTTTTACTACAGGGAAGATGAAGAAAACATATTTAGTACAGATTTAGATTTCGACTTTGTTATTTTGAATGAAGATTAGTTACCTACTTACTCTTAGCAATATTTGTTTTTAAATTTTAATGATAAGTTTCATATAGAAAATTAAAAAAAAAGTATTTAATGTTTTATTCTTTACTATTATACTAAAGTACAGTGGCGGTCAGCTAATTAGGGACACCGTTAATTTGTTTGTTTGTATGTATATCCAAAAACCTGATTTCATTACTTTAACTTTGTTTCGTTAAGTGACAAATATTTATCGATAAGTCGATAAAACAGTTAGTTCAATCCCTCTGACAGTTTGATTTTTGCTATGAAGAATTCCGCTCTTTGCATATAACGCTTACTTGTGGCGACAAGGGAACGCCCACTTCACCTTTCCACTAGTTTAATAATCCGTGGGCCTATCAATGTAAGTCAATCTTAATAATACTTTGTTATCCACTTGCCTGCCCCTCGCCGGTCTGTTCAGCAACGCGTGGGCCCCATAATTTGCACTCATTTTTAACGGCAGCGGCTGGGCCGGCTCGCCCTCTAGCACTTTCGCCTTCAGCTCAATCAGTACATAGTTTACGAACTTTGATTTCTCCAGAAGTACCATGTATTTGGTATATGGTAAGACAGATTCAATGCCTTTAAGGGGCGGTGTTAGGGGGTAGTTTGGTTTCAGGGTAGCATACGGTGGAGATTCGTACACGAGACCTCCGAGCAAGCCCGTCAAACTCGCATATTTGATGGCCTCAGACATAGTTTGAGCAGCACAGAGGAGTTTGTTTATAACAACGTAGCCGTTCATTCTTATTTCGGCTCGCTTTATCTGTAACAACAAAGCGTAATAATAATCAATATAAAGCATGTTTTCATGAATGTATGAAACGTTATTGTGTCATTATGATAAGCGAAACTTTTTTTAGTGTTTCTTTTATTTTAGTTGCATTTAAATAAAATGAGTTTAAGTAACACTACAACATAAATTAGGTTATGCTTTTTAGGGTTTTGTAATTTAAAAGGTAAAAACGGAAAACCTGTATGTGTGTAACGGAAGAGCTGGCACGAATGGATTGAACTTAGGTACATAAATAATGTCACTTGGTCCTATGTGAGTGCCCTTCTTATACAAGGGCCTCCTAATATTTTGTAATCAACTGAAACTTCTTCAGTTAAAAGAAAGTTACATATAATCTGCTCATTATTAGGACCAAGCAGGTAAAATATACTTATGGCAGTTTTTTATTGCTGATTGAGACTTAGGATTTAATTACTGACTGCGGATCTAATGATACGAAGCATGTTGCACCAGTCAAAGTTATATTAAAATTTTCACTGCGTTTTTTTTTACCTTTATTTGTTTATTAATTAGGGATACCAACAGTACTTTACAATTCATAAATGAGACAAACACAGTCAAGACTGACATTGATTGATTGATTGATTTGTATAAGACAGGATTGTCTAAAAACACGACTTATTTAATCAATCTGTATGTAACCATTTTCGTGAAGGACACATAGGTATTATCATTTATCATTCGTGCCAGCTCTTGTGAATCGACCTATACTAGTTAACTTTCTAAAAGTAAATGTTTGTTTTGGGGGCTTTATATGCTATTATTAGATGGTTTAACGTGTTGGCAAGGGCCTCCTGACAGTAGTTGGTGCCGGATCCACGTCCGAGCATCGAGTGCGGCCCGTCCGAACGTTATCATCAACCACAAGAGCCGAGAACGGAGCGTCCAGGGTCGTTTGCCAACTTCCAGTAGCAGTTAGTAGCAGTTTTTGCTGTGCACGTAGGTGAATCACTATAAATTATATGCTTTTATTATTCTTTCTTCTGCGGTAAATTTAGAGACAGTAACCTAGAACTTTCAAGAGACAGTAGGGTGTTCCTTTCATTCCTAAGTTTGAAGCAGCTTTGCTGTTCGTACATATTATTGTGGTATTTATAAAACCCGTGTGCGATGAGTGAAAGAGTTGTATTCAAACAGAAGCAGAAAAAACCTATGACATATTAACAATGTTTTAGTTTTATTTATTCAGCCCGAAGCAATATCTTATCGATTTCATTTGCGCGAGTCCGTTGCCTTGGCAGTCTTGGCACTCGTAGTTATTATAATCACAGGCATTTGATTTTCCTCCGGGTTCGGCAACAAGGATTCACGATCTAAGGATCTTAATCTAAACAAATTCTCATGTGCTGAGCATATTAACTTTGTTTAATAATTAAACATTTTCAAATCTTACACTACTACCATAGACAAATGCACTAAAAAAATTGCGTTCACAGAGCGTTCAATATCATATTGCTCGTTGTAACGACAATTTTCAATGAAGCATTTTGTAAAATACTTGCTAAAGCGTTAGAGTTCATAATCTACTGAAATTTCAAGGTAGATGTAAACTTTATTTACGATGCACGCTTTTGTTATTAATCGCGTGCCGCAATACATTTTTTTTTAACTCATTTACTGTTGACCCGGATACGACAAAACCAAAAACGGAATACTATACCTGACAATAGAGCGCTCTTTTCAATATGTCGATATCGCAAGGAGTCTCAGACATAACGAAATCGACGATGGAGGTAGTTATTTCTTGTTGTTCCGCAGTAACTTCCTCTAGCATCCAATAAACATCTGAAAGACAAATAACACGTATTTTTTCATTTATTTATTATTTTGTTTTTTTTTTTCAATAAATATCATATACGTTTTTATTATGTTCAAAATATGTCATAAACAGAGATCGGACATACTTGCATCATTGCTCGCGATAGTGTAGAGATGAATCCTAAATTAATCAAATACGTAATCATTTAATTAATTTCTTACTTGACATATAATTTAATTCCTAGCCAACAAATACAAAAGTTTGTTAAAGTATAGATTTATTAAAGAAACAAATCAGTTTTTTTTTCTGCTGTCAGTCTATTTATTTAAATATACTTAAGTGCTAAAAAACTACGCTCGCAATCCACTGATGTTAATGGGGCAAACTTAAGTAGTTTTATAGGAATATTATTATTCCAGTATAATTCAGAGTTTATAATTTGTGAATATTTGGTTTTAATTTTGAGTCCAGCATTTAACATATAGCTTACCGAATCACTAGCAAACAAAAATATTTCTTTTAAATTGTCTTCAGCAAGGTCTTTCCATACCCAAGTAGCACACTGGGTGGGAAAAAGACATGATATGGATGGTTCACCTCCCGATACGACACAACATTGGCCTTCTGTCTTACTTGGGTGAATTAGTACGCCTAGGTCTTCCTCTTCCTCTTTTTCCTTCGTCTTTACCTTCACAAGAAACTATCAACAAAAACACAATAGCTACTTATTTATAAACGAAGAAATCAGAAGAACATGAGCCAATTGATACTTCTTATAAAAATAATTTCTGGTTTAAAAACGTTTCTTTATTAGGGTCCGTTTGTCTGCCGTTGACATTTCTCTCACAAACTAAGCCGCTCCATATTACGAGGGCAGGATGATAAGTACTAACAATTAATCACTATAGTTAGTGTATTTTTTATAATTACTTTTCTACATAATCTCCATTAAGCTCTACGCACTTGGTCGACGTTCGCTCCAACGCTGTTATACCCTCCATAAAATGGTTTTTCTCAAGGCCTGTAAAATGCTCCTCAACAGTAGCTATGACCTCTTCTTTGTTTTAAATTTCTGTCCCCCCTAAAAAAAGTTTTGAGTTTGGGGAACAGATGGACGTCTGACGGTGCACGATCAGGTGAATAAGGTGGGTGGGGCAACAAATCATAATGCAATTCGTTAATTTTGGACATGGCCTTAAAGCAAGTGTGTACTTTAAAAAATAAATTAAAAGTTGTTTATTCAGTAAGTAGGCTGCACGGGCACTTTTACAAATCAAAACTCTTCTGGCGCTTCAAAGAGACCACTGCTGAGAAGGAGTGCCACAAGAAACTCAACAGTCAGTCATGTTTTAAAAGATTGCTTATGAAAATGATAGAACTTAACCTAGCATTATACAGGGTTATTTGTAAAATACGAATAACCTCTCAGGGTTAAATTAATTACATCATAAACAACAACTTCTGTTCGGAAAATATACAAAACGTAATACAGTTCCCAAAAAAATACTTTCAAGTTTTTGTTGTACTATTTGGTACCTTTTTAGATCTGTAATTTTAATACATAAATAAATATTTTTAGAGTACTTTGCGCTCACTTCACATTCCACGGCCTCGTTTCTTGTTAAGGCTTGTTTACACTCTGTGAAGTAGCAAGTGCAGGTGAGAACTACAGGTGTAAAATGATTAGTAAAATCAACGTGTTAACGGTCACGCTGTTAAGTGACAAGTGTGAGTGCGAAGTAAAGTGAATGGACGCTCGGTATTTTTGTCTGTTAAGTAGTTATCCCCACACATACCCGCGGACTCCCCGCACTCGCGGTACGTCCTAACTAAACACTGCGTAAACAGTATCTTCTTGTTAAGTGTGTCTACCCGCATTATCGGAAATCGACGCACAGTGCTCACCTGCGCCGGCGATTCAAAGCAAACGACTGCGCAGATAATTAGGTCAAGGAGTCTTGCCTCCTCACCCCTTTCCCCGCCCGCCACTGCGTTTCGCACTGCATTTGTTTATTATCTAACGGTATTCTTTGGCTACCGTAGAGTTACTTACATTTAGAGTGATTAATTGAATTAATATATTTTTTGTAAAGGTAAAATATGATAAAATTTAAGAATGTATTAAAAGTAACAGAAAAAAAGTTGCTTATGATGTGAATAATTTAACCCTGAAAGGTTGTTAGTGTTTTACAAATAACCCTGTATAAAACATTTAATAAAAAAATAATATGTATATGTACATGCGTAGTTAAGCAGGAAAAAATGTCTTAACTCCTAATAAACACAAGAGCAAATAAATAAAATAATAATAATATTTATATCTACCCATGACGATGCTTAACTAAATTAAATAAAGTTTCGATACGTTCTCCTAAAGAAACCGTGTCACTAGACTAAATAGGTACTAAGCTCTTACATTAGGTATCTTAAGGTTGTTAGTGTTTTACAAAAAACCCTGTATAAAACATTTAATAAAAAATTAATATGTATATGTACATGCGTATTTAAGCAGGAAAAAGTGTCTTAACTTCTAATAAACACAAGAGCAAATAAATAAAATAATAATAATATTTATATCTACCCATGACGATGCTTAACTAAATTAAATAAAGTTTCGATACGTTCTCCTAAAGAAACCGTGTCACTAGACTAAATAGGTACTAAGCTCTTACATTAGGTATCTTAAGGTTGTTAGTGTTTTACAAATAACCCTGTATAAAACATTTAATGAAAAATTAATATGTATATGTACATGCGTATTTAAGCAGGAAAAAGTGTCTTAACTTCTAATAAACACAAGAGCAAATAAATAAAATAATAATAATATTTATATCTACCCATGACGATGCTTAACTAAATTAAATAAAGTTTCGATACGTTCTCCTAAAGAAACCGTGTCACTAGACTAAATAGGTACTAAGCTCTTACATTAGGTATCTTAAGTCAAGCATTTATGTCTGTTGTTTTTGTAAGCTTTAGACATTATTGACTTTTTCAAGTAAATTTTAAGTGCTGAAAATGGTAACTTTAAAACTGCATCAGGTCATTTATTATAAAAAGAAATGCATTGACCTACCAATGATTTATACAGGGTAATTTTTTAGTAGATGCACAAATTTTAATATTTGCTTCGCTATTGTTAATCAATAACACATGTTGTGTTATTTTTACTCGAGCTTAAAACATATTAGAGATATTGCCGATTCAATGATTCCACTAACTTAACGATATTGATGGACCCTCTAATGCAAGGGTGCGAGGAGAGGGGAGTGTTGTTAAGTAAGTTAATAAATGAAATTTCAATTTAGAATATCAGTAGGAGAGGGGTTTGTTGTCTGATAAGCTGTACATGTAATTTAAAATTTCGAATATCAATACAGTGTACCTATCGCATACCTACAGTTTGACAATCCATGTCTTCATTTCTAGTGTGACTTTGTGTCCACACGAGAAGGTAAAAGCGAGATAATTTGCAACAAAAAAAAGAAAAATAACTTGTTTTATTGTCGTAATATACTATATTAACTATACAAAATCATATGTTAAAATTTGTGCACTGATAAAAAAATTACCCTGTATACTTTGCGGACACGAAATTTTCTAATGGCAATTTTATTTTTATTTCTAGTATTAAAATTATGAATATCGCAATTTTTAATAAAAGAGTCATGGTTTTCAATAACATAAATAATATTCTCATAAATAAATTGTGACGCTACACTAAAAAAAATTCTTTAAATACTTATTACTTTAAGGAATCACGGGAGTTTAAAACAGTAACAATTTATTTGAATGAAACAAAAATAAGGCTATCAGTACCTAAGCATTGAATAAATATAAAAAAAGAAATTCTCTCAGAATGACCGCCTCTTATTTTTATACAGGCTTGTAAGCGTGCTGACCAATCGTCAATCGTCGTAGCGGCACGTAGGTACCTTTTCTATAGGGATTCGTTTCGATTCACTGACTAGCGTGCGTTTTAGGGACTGAAGTTTGGACGTGACTTTTGGCATGCTCTTAGCTCCAATTCTGTCCACAAAGCGTAATCTAACGGGTTTAAGAGGCCGTACACGAAATTTTGCCAGTTTTGCTTATTTTCGTGATTTTACAGTTTATATACTGCTTTTCTATAAGTTTTAATGCACATTATGATATATAATTTCAGTTATGATCGAATAAATGAGTTACGAATGAATGAGCTACTTTTTTATCTTTGTCGAGAATTTAAATTCGGGATTTAGTTTATTTAGAAACATTGTATATTGCTATTTAATTTTTAATTTTTGGATGTGTTTTTATGGTAATGGATTGATTTTGAAATGAAGTTTATTACTGATCTTTTAATTTTATGAACGAGTGTTTTAAGAAGCCGAAATTTAAAACCATGTTTTGTCCTTTTTCTATAAAAAAATAACAAGTTCATATTTTTTTTACACAAAAAAAATATATGAAGGTGGTAAAAAGTAATTCATACATTTTTTAGACAACTTTTACAGCAATCAATTGCTATTTTTTCATACCTTTAAGACGTCAAAACGATTCGTGAATATGCGATATTCTAAACCTCTTACAGCAAAACTCACGAAACAGTCGCCGGTTTCAGGTCGATTAATCAAAATTAAATAATAAAAACAAAAAAGTATTTCATACATTCGTTGAAAGTCGAAATTGTCTTTCGTGTTGCGCAATAAAATTTGTAGAAGTAAAGTATTTCAACAGTAAAATCACGTCTGTAAAATCACGAAAATCAGCGAAATCGGCACAATTTCGTGTACGGCCTCTTAAGTCGGGGCTTGACGAAGGCCATTCTTCAGTACTAATAAAGCTTGGTAAATTGTCTTTTAGCCACTTCTGTGTAGATTTCGCTTATGTGACGGCGCAGAACCTTGTTGGAAAATCCAGTGTTTGCCAGCGAATAGGGTTGTAGATAAGGCTTTTACGACTTTCTCTAGAATATCATTCTGATAATTTTGTGCCTTGACTTTGACCCCTGTTGACAAAAATGTAGTGGAGTAACCCCTTCATATGAAACGCCCCACCAACCCATGACTCTAGCCGGGTGATGGGGACGTTGGACGTTTCGCACGTTAGCTGGGATATCCTTCGAGCTTTTGGCATAGATTTTGTAGATTTGTCTTTAATTTTTTTATTTGATTGTACATTTTTTTTTGTCGGTAAATAAAATGTTTCTGGGATCGTGTATCCTTAACAGCATCCGACATCGATCAAGCCGCATTTTGCGAAGGCGATCATTTAAATAATGCACTTCTCTCCGAATGTAGGCCTTAAATTAAGATCGTATTTAAGAATTCTATTTACCGATATGCGTGATATGTAAGTTTGAAGAGCCATTTTCTTCTGCGTGCGACACGGATTTCGACGGAGTCGTTCCCTGATCAATTGAATGTTCACTGGAGTCCTTACAGATCGCGGACGGCCGGTTCTCGGACGATCATTTATTGATTGGGTCTCCCTGTACCTCTTCAAACTATAATATACAAAATTGCGACTAGCTCCAATACTTTTTATTTGATTAAAATCTCCATAGGGTTTGCACCAGCTTCGTACGACGAAATCACCTTTGACCGTAACTGTTTCTTTCCCGCCATCTCGATAAACAATGACAACTAATTGGCAAATACTTGTTTTTCTAATAACGAGGTTCCAAATTCAAAATTCGAATCACTCGAAGCAAGCTGCGGGCATGTTCTTATTTCAAATTTCACTATTTAAAGTCGTCTCAAAACTTATGAACACACGAGGTATATTGAACGAATGGCCATTTTTTGTAACACGAATATAGTCTGTATATCAGCCGCTTTTCCCCAAACTAGAATACCGTACGACATAACACTATGAAAATAACTATAATAAACTAAGTGAGCTGTCTCAATATTGGTAAGTGCCTGATTTTCTTAACAGCGAAAGCTGCCGAACTTAATTTACCTGCTAGTACTGCTATATGATCCATTGCAAGTTTTTGTCTATAGTTATCCCTAAGAAAAGTTTCTTATCTACCATTTCTAAACACTCGTCATTCAGAATTATGCTTGATTCTACCGGTCTAACATTAGGCAAAGTGAACCTAACGCATTTAGTTTTTTTAGCATTGAGTAGTGTAAATTGTTACAACTAAACCAACTAAGTACTTTACCTAGGGTGGCGTTTATCCTACTGTAATCGACGGATTTTCGGTCTACCTTCAAAATTAATAATGTATCATCAGCAGAAAGCACAATATCACAAAGTGTATCTACCGTTGTTGGTAAGTCATTAATCACCAGAAATAAGAAAGGACATAATATAGAGCCCTGAGGAACATCTAATTTAACTGCTGCTCCAACAGACTATGTTTGGTATAAAACAATTGTTTGTGTTCTGTCACTAAGATATGAAGACATAAAACTTAGAGAATTATGTGACAGACCATAATGTTTCAATTTCATTACAAGAGTCGCATGATCTACGCAATCGAAAGCATTGAAAATATCACAAAAAAAATCCTATTGCATCACAAGATTTCTCCCAAATGTTATATATATTTAATGAGTACGGATGCTGCATCAGTCGTGGATTGTCCTCCGGTCAAGCCGAACTGATTACTGTTAAGCAGTTTATTTCTATTGAAGTGACCTAACATATCTTTTAACATTAAGTTCTCCAAATCTTAACAGGTAAAATAGAAATGGGACGAAAATTCGTTAAATCACTCATCTCGTCCGATTTAAAAAGAGATTTGACTTTACTATATTTCATAAGATTTGGAAATAACTCTCTAAAATGCAATTATTGGAGATTAAAGCTAAGTGAGGTGCAATGTTATCTATAACATGATGGATGGCTTTAACTGATGTTCCCCATAAATCCTCGGTATTTTTTAAACTGAGCGATTTAAACACCTTAATAATAGAAACTGAATCTACATGGCTAAAATTAAAGATCATATTAAATTTACCTACATTAGCACAAAGTAAAGTTTGAGCTTCAATCGCGGATGATTGAAGACATTTCGTGGTATTAATGGAAGCTTTGAATATAAAACTTAAAAAAATTACTTAGCAATTAAGCAAACTTTCTTGAACATCCTCGAATAATCCTTATCATAATCTACGAAGTCGGCGTTCTTGTTCTCCTCCCTCTCTCTATAAGGTTCATAAAGCCTATTTCTACTTCTATGAATGCCTACAGTAGCCCATTCACTAAACTTGGTTTTTGACCCAGAAATAGTTTTCATATTAAAATTGTTATTAAATTGATGAAGAATTAAGCCAAACAAGTCTTTATAAATACTATTAGAATTATTATGTGAAAAGGATAGCGCACAGAGATTATTCTGAATATTATTTTTAAATAATTCCAAACGATTACTAGTTATGGGTCTGTATGTTATTGTCTGTGGTTCTTGACAAAAATAATTTAAAAAATAAGGTTTTTGACCATTATGATCAGAATTAAAGCAATAAATTATTTCCTTATCCAAACATTTGCAATTACAAAAAATATTGTCTAAACAGGTAGCATTAGAAACACCTATCCACCCGTGTAGGTTCAAAGAACAATTTACTTAAGTTAAAAGATTTAAATAAACTTAATAGCTTTACAGTATTTGTTCGGACTCCTAGCGACACCTGTGAGCAACCTACGTCAAGCAACCACATATCGTCACACGCTACGTCACACATTTGTTCCACTCATACCCCTATCCTCGAACTTTGTAATATAACGATCGCACGAATATAAGCTACACGCACGCAAAGCTTTTGATTTTTATTTTACCAACGTTTCGCAATTTTATACAGTAATTAAGCAAATTAAGCGCCTGCTATCCAACAGTATTATTTAACGACTCCAGTAACTTAATATTAAAGTCTCCACATACAATAACATGCTTTAGGGTTTTACATGCTAATTTTAACACATTTTCCATAGTAGATTCAAATGTGCAAAAGTCAGCTGATGGTGGTCTGTAAACACATATTATTATCTGCCTAATTAGTTCAACGCAAGAAATTTCTACAATCCTTTCTATGGATAGTCTTACAATATCCTTCCTTTAGATTTTATAGTACTTTTAACACTTATAAAAGAACCACATTGAATGGCAGATTTTCTGGCAATAAAAACTAACTAATTTAGAATTAACAAAATCAAACAATAATTGGTCTTGTCTAAGGCAATGTTCAGTAACACACATAATTTGTACGTTTTCAGAATCTAAAAATAAACCTACTTCTAATTCTTTGCTGGAAAAACCTTGAATATTTTGATATTATATTTATATGATATTATATTTATACTCAAAGGTGTTTCCGCTGTCCTATACTTTAGTTTAAATGATTTGGAAAGGCATTAGTGACACTATTATATTTCTGTGGTTCTATATTAAAAGCTAAAAGTTCTACCAAGTTCAAAATATATTTCTTTGGCAAATATAGTTTATGAGTTGCTAGCGTGAGCGTGTTGGCGTGATGAATTTATTTAAATAAAATAAAAGATATTTCCCATTGCAACATGTAGCATTATACATTAAAGGATTAAATTGTGCTAATTTATTATTATAATTATATGGCATACTTTGTGAATATGGTAGTGCACAAAGTATAATTTTACCACGACACTAGGCCACCCTAGTTGAGAGTGACCCTGCCTCCGAAGCCAGCGGACCTGGGTTCAATTACCGGTAAGGGCAAATATTTGTGTGATGAGCGCGAATATTTGTTCCTGAGTCTTGGATGTTTTCTATGTATTTAAGTATGTATTTCTCTATATAAGTATGTTTATCGTTGTCTAGTACCCATAGTACAAGCTTAGAGCTTAGTTTGGGGCTAGGTCAATTTGTGTGAGATTGTCCTCTGATTTTTATTTATTTATTTACCTACGCCTGCCTCTTCAATAATGTTCAATGTTGACATTAATTTATCTACACTAGACTTATCAACACTAAGACTATTTCCTACTAGAATGACTAGTGTAGTAAAGCTGACAAAACGTTTCTTGGAGATGATATCACGTAATTGCATTATGATAACAGTAATTTGTTACATTTTGTTACAGTTTATTTTTTAACATGGAACCAACCCATTCCAGCCCCTATCTGATCAGAATAAATAATAGTTTATTATTAATGATTAGTCTAGGGGACTTTTTTAAAACTACTTTTGGGGCACAAGGCTTAGTAGTATCAAGAGCCACATCCGGCATAACCACAGCAGTTGGTGGAGTTCCTAAACAATTACAACTACCATTATTAATTAAGGAATTAAAACGCTCTTCATTATACCTAATATCCTCCAGCAATTGTGTGAATGCTAGAATGTGCTCCTTGATTTCATTTTGAGTTATTGAATATTTTGATGACATATATTGTAAGATAACGAAGAAATGAAATACTACTTACACAAATGTACCTATTTTTTTACTTTAAGTGCCTATATGAAGTAGTTGATTTATGTTCGTAACTAACGGCACCTTATAAGCTTAAATAACAAATAAAGAAATGTTTAATAAGGTGTCGTAATTTATTTATTTAATCGTTTGGCGAAAGGTCAGTTATAGGTATTTATAAATCTATATTCAGGTTACGCAACCAGTCTATAGCCCCTTGTGGCAAATTTATATAGAGGTCAATGTGTCATAATAATTTTCCATAACACAAAAAGGACATTGAACTTTTTGGCAGTTATACATTCAAACTTAAGGGGGCACCGAGCTTTTTGCGCTCATTAACTTTAGGTATTTTATGCACTCTGTGTATGTGTGCGTATAGCACACCAGCAAGGAGCGAGCTGGAGCCATGCGCCAGCCGCGCACCGCGCCTGACGAGCCGTGCGCCGATCCCTAGGGGCGGAGGTTGCTACCAATGTTTACAAAATAAAAAAACATAATCGATTCCGAATACTTTTATTAAAATATTCACTTTTTTCAGCCTACATTTTTTTTTAATTTGTTGTTTACTGTCGGTAGGTAAGGTAGGATTAAATTACTTGCATGAGGTACAGTCACATCACGAGATTGTTGAGCCACTCTAGAACCCACTCACAGATAAATAGATAATTTTTAATTAATGTCGTTTGTACATCTAAGGTGTATTTAGCTAGTGTTAAGTTATTTATAATATTTATTGGGCAATTGTTCGGCTAAAGAGAATAAATCATAAGTAAAAGCCGTACATCTTCCAATCGGCCATCTTCCCTTTCCGAAGGTTACCGGGAGAACCCTTTCATAGAAAGTTGACGGTAAATTTTGACGTAAATAATTTCTTTTGCGTGACTTGACGCTGTCATTAGGACAGAGTTCTATGGTGGCTCAACAACCCCGTGATTTAATGTGACTGTATATTGAAATGAAATAAAACCTAATTACCTTTATTGACAATATTCTAAGCACAAAATAAAGTGAACTCAATACCTAATGTAAAGTAATAGAACGGCTAAGTAGGGCAAAAATCCCAGTCATCGACCCTTTCTTCAAGTTATTATTTTTAACTGACTTCAAAGAAATGGAAGTTCTCAGTTTGACCTGTATGTATGAATGTATGTATGTTTGTCCGCGATTATCTCACGTTTGGCTGAACCGATTTTAATGCGGTTTTCAGAAAAGTATTTGTTTCACATAGGAGCAGGTTTTGGTATTTTAACCGTCTTTAAAAAAAGGGTCTTAGTTTGACCCGTATGTACGAATTTTTATCCATGATTATTTCCGCATAAACTTCAATGTCTGATTCTGATCACTATAAAGTATAAAATTAAATTGATGTTTTAAAAAACTAAAAACTTGAAGCCGCTGTATCAATCACATATTTAGAAGTTCCTAATTAATGTATGTATGTCTATAATGTAATGAATAATCTACGCAGGTATCTTTAGAAAAAAATATTACGACACAAGAAACAACAATAATCAATGTCGGATTTTACTTCACGGCATTATTTTGTCTGTGTGAGTAAGCAATGTCATTGTCTATTTCTCCATCCACTGAAAGACAAGAAATTTGGTCCATTGGCATCCTGTAATAAAACAGAACGTTTTGATTTAACTATAATTTATTTATTAACAGAATTGGTTTTTGGATGAAATTTTATAATCCTCATTCTATAAAAATAATTCGTATTTGGGACTTACAATTCCATTGTGTGATAAATTTTATAATCGATGTCAACCAATTCATTTACTCTGTAAAATGAAAAAATATAAAGATAATGTGGAAATTCATACTAAATGTATTAAAATGTTTCCCTATACATCTCTTACTATTTTTACGCATACCTCACCGGTTCATTAGGTTACTCTTCGTTTTGTAGCGAAGTGCCAACAACTGGAACATTAACCCTATAAATAAAAAAATATGAATAATTTTGCAATTTTACTCATTTGTTGAAATATAGTTGTTAGGTAATGAGTATACTTACGGAGTATTCTCTTTGTCTTCAGATTTCTGGAGATGTCTTGCTCTAGAAATATTGAAACCATCCCAAGAAGTAACAATATTATATAATTAATTATAGTAAAAAAAACCTCGGGTCGTTCTAAGAAGCCTGTTTTGCCTGTAAATGTGTTTTTTTAGCTAAACTATTTTTATATCTTGGTAAATATTAACCATAGAAGTGTATTTTTTATATACCTACTAATTGAAAGAACTTCGCGTGTTGTTTAAAATTACTTGTGTAAATAAACCAATTTTGGCCCAAAACATCAAGACTACAACTAAACGATTACAAAGTCTTAGTAATACAAATCGATACATCTTGAAAATCAGTCTATGTTGCTACCGATTTATTTTCTCCTCCCTTAGCGTGGCATTTTGACAACTGTCAAATCAGGTTTCTTAGAACGACTCCACTATCAGTAGGTTTACGATTTTAACTTACTTAATTTCTTCACGCCAGCGTTTAGCATTGTGCTTTTGCCGACCCCTTCTCTTCCTTTTTTGGTTGTGTTTGTTCCCCATTTAAAATAAAGTGAATAATCACAAAAATCGCGATAAACGCAACCAACCAACATGCGACGCAGCCTCCACGTCCGACGGCCGAAGCAGGACTAATGCGGACATGGGGGAAACGTGACGGCTCTGGTTAAAATGGACGAAACGCGTGCGAATTTAGGTATTTCCTTCATATTAGTAAAATAAAACACATTTTAAAAATGTAAAGTGTAGACGTTATAGAAGACATGTAGTTTTGTTGTAAATCCAAAACTGATGATCTTCCGTGAAGTAATTATGCCGTACTAAGTGTTTATTTTGTTATGTAGAGGTATCTTTGGATGTTTTTTCTATCGAGGGAAGTACAAGTAATCGTGTTTTTAAAGTGTATGATCGATAGAGTGATTCCTTAAATATCTTACATATGAATTGCATAACTAAAGCTTCAGTAAAAACAATGCAGCAGGCGATCAAACGAACGCCGTTTTTTTCGTAATTACGTATCGTTGCCTCGGCGCACTCTTAAGTACGTTACTTATATCAAGCGAGCATTTTGTCAATCACACCTTTTGTTGTACTTGCAGTTTGAGATGTGTACCATTTGTCACTTAACCATTGTGACCACGATGATATGTACATTTTGACACTGGGGCATTTTGACGTTCATACTTTTTGCCACATAGACAGCCTGCCCGTATGGACATTTTGACCCACGCACATTCCAACCGTTGAACATTTTTTCACGTTGACTACCCACTCCCGGAATGGTCTCAAGCTTATTTCTTTAACTACTTATCTCAGCATTTAATTTCTTAACACCCACAACAATGTACAATGCTGCACCCTATTTTTCATTACTGACAATTCTAATTTCATTTTAGAGTAGTTTTTAATACATTTTTGACTTTTTATTAGTTTCTGAGTACGCTTTATGTACTTATTTAAGTTCACATATTTCTTTAACTTATTATTACTATATATATATATTGCTTTCTTACCGTCCTACTCTTGCATTGTCTGGTTTATTCGACTAATGTCTATATTGAAAAATGGCGAGGTATAATAATACCGATTTTCCAAACTTAAAAAAGTCGAAGTATAAAAATGTCGAGTAATTATAACGACGAAGTAAAAAAATTACGAAGTATAATAATGTCACGATTTGAAATAAGAGTGTCGACGAAGCTCAGCTACCGCTCCGCTCAGCTATTTTTATACCTAGTCATTTTTCACTATGGACATTAGTCGCCTAAATCCATTGTCTTAATGAAAAATATTTTTTTTTCGAGCTAAATTTGCAGACTTATTGCCTAACGTATTCGCAATCGCGATCAACTTAAAAGTCAATAGCGATTACGATTACGAGCGCCTCGAAACATTGGTATTATTTACCAGAATGATCCTGTTTATGACCGAAATCGCCTTCATAAACGAAACAAAAATGTAATGAGACGTTTTCTTTTCTACCATTTTTATCCACTGAATAACCGTATTCATTTTTTTTTTTTGGTTAAATGCAACAAAAAAAATATAAATATTTTCATTAATAACATGAAATAATAAAATTAATAAAAGAAGTGAATTAAACTAAACGTGAAACTCAGCCAAGCTTCGTAAACGTAAAGTTGTAAACTTCTTTAAAGCTATCTTAGTGAACAGACAGTGTGTCTGGGCCTCTATTCAACTGCGTTAAAATGATATCGTGTTTGACGTGTTTTAGAATCGTTTATGTCACAGTCGCCATTATTGTAAATGACATAAAAGTTATGAAAACGTTGACAATACTGAAACACGTCAAATACGATATCGTTATAACGCAGTTCTGCCCTGCTAAGCCAAATAGCAGTATGTCAAATAAGTCTCCTGTAGCAATCAAAACCTTATTACTAACAAGAGAAGATTGAATCTACTTTGGCAATTGAATCTGACATACTGTGTTTTAGCTTAGAAGGGCAGAGTTGAATAGAGGCCCAGCAGTCAGTACCTACTGTCAACTACTGTCAGTCAACGTTGTAAATTGCTGGCGATTGCCGAGAAGGAGCGTCTGAAAACGCAAGTGAAGGTATTGAGGCGGCTTCTGAGGCTTGCAAGCAATCCCTTGGAGATGTCCAAAAACTTTTCAATGCATATTTCAGGCTGGCAAAGTCACAATTTGTTAGGTTGTGCATTGAAATTTGCCTTGCCCTCAAAAGATGGCGGCGCAATACAGCCGGAGCTGAAGGTATTTTTACAAATTTATTGAATCAAGTGATTACTTAGAGCCTTAACTCCTGGCGATTTGCGGGGGAGGTCAAAGCGAGGCAAGCGCGCAGGCTGCGCGCCATAGTACAAGCAGCAAATTCGAATATTCGAATAATTCAAATATTAGGTTCTTTCTGATATTCGAATAATGCGGTGAATCGTATTCGAGTATTCGAATATTTATGGTTATTCGGACAGACCGATGTAACATTGCCTCGGCACTAATCGGAAATTATTGGGGATGGTCGGCTGTCTATGTCTCACTCCCCATCCCATTCACCCACCTCCAACCTTTTCTTCTTCAAATTCCTCTCCACTACTGGAGGTTGGCAATCAGCTCAGCATACTACTTCAAAAAAAAACAACCTTCCAACCTTTTAATGTAGCAATATTATAAAGGTGGTTGATTTTTTTTTGTTTATTTTATTAGATTGTTTGATTGATTTCACTTACTTGGTTTTATTTTTTTGTTGATTAGTTGTTATAAATCGTTGCTATTTGTAATATTATTATTTTTTTTTACATTGTAAAATCGTATGTAATGGTTCAGTTCAGTTTAAATGTAAGGTAGCCGAGAGAATTTTCAATCAGCAAACTTACATTGTACTGTATCACGAAATTCACTAATATCATTATAGGTTTGTGTTGATTACATTAATAATTTAACACACATATATTTCACCATTTTAATTATTTTCTTTTAGTTTTGTTGTTGATTCCGTCGTTTTTCAATGGAAGTACCTTCATAATATTTTTGCAATTGATACTAAATCGTTGCTGATCATTCCTTCTGCAGTTGTTTTTAACATAATAATATTTAAATTCTAGTTATTTTTTATTCATTCTATACAACCAAGTACTTTTTATTTATTTAAAATATTCGTGTTGATTTTTTGAGGTTTCAGACTGATAATAAGTGAAAATGAGCATCCGTGTGGTTGCCGGGTTAGAATAGTGCCACTCCATGTCTTCCCGTGGATGTCGTAAGAGGCGACTAAGGAAATAAGGGCTTGTAGTACTGTTAGGCAATGGGCTTGCAACCTGTCACTAATACACTAGTAAACTTCTAGGCCTGATTGTGCAAAATGTGGTTACAGAATTCATACAAGTCTTTTTGGAGTTGTTGATATTTCTGTAGCTCTGCCTACCCCACTCTGGGAATAAAGGCGTGATTTTATGTATGTATGTACGAGCATCAAAGCCTGTATTTTTCTTTAATTTTCAGTATATTCGAATAGTATTCGAATTACTCGTATACATTCAAATTAAAAGTCGAATATTCGAATATCTGAATCTATCGAATATTTGCAAGCCCTACGCGCAGCGGGTTACTCTCAAAATTCCCTTTTCGCCAAATGACAATATAGCTCAAACGTCTGGATTGTGTAATGTCTTTGTTGCTATATAGACATGAACGCTAAATGTATCTTTAGCAAAACGTCTGGATCTTAGAATGTTACAATTAAAAATACACTAGTAGCGAAACGTCTTTATCTTAGAAAGGTCTTTATTAATTAATACACATAAAAGCTGAATGGCCCGGTAGCGAAACGTTTGTATCTCAAAATGTCTTAATTACTAAATAGACATGAACGCCAAATAGCCCGTTCGCAAAACGTCTGGATCTTTAAATGGCAAGTGTTGATATGACACTTGATAATTTCCAACTCCTTTCCACACAATCAATTATTAATATTATTATCTATTATTTAAATCCTGGCACTCGTTCTGTGGTCATGATGACAGTCAACTAATTTTGCTTTCGACGAATTAAATATTCTAAACATATGGACTATTTTAATTTCCAGACGTTTTGCTAATAACCCCTTCTATGTTTATGTCAATCAACTAATTTTACTTTCGGTTAATTAGGTATTCTAATCACACGGACTATTTATATTTCCAAACGTTTGGCTACTTGTTCATTTCAATTCTGTGACGTCCTGCTAAATTGACACTTTGCTGACTAAGTATTCTACTTTCATGACATTCAGCTGAATTGACTCTTTGCTGACTGTGTATTTTACTCTTATGTCATCTAGCTGAGATGGTCCTTTGGCGAAAAGGGAATTTTGAGAGTAACCCCGCGCAGCGAGTTCGCAGGAAGCTCGCGGCGAGTGCTCCGCATTTTGGATAGAGCCTCATCACACTATGGATTTGTAAGTGAATTCAAAGCGAGGCGAGCGCGCACTGATTTCGCTAAGCGCTTGTTTCGCTTTGAACTCGCTCGCAAATCGCCAGTGTGATAAGGCTCTCACAGAGACAGTGTTCGCGTGGTACTATTTTCTGTGCAAATATACAATCGAATGTTTTATGTCCATGCAGCTAAGTTTGCACACGACATTTTGAGTGTATAATTACTATTATACTCGTACTATTGCAGGTGCTAGCAGCCATCATAAGGGGGGCTAAGGTCCTTTGGTCCCAATGCGCAACAACATTTCTGAGCATTCAGGGTCTGCAATGGAAATGGCCCCAAAGGGCGCAGACGTAGCTGTCTTTGCACGTTTGGCACTATAATTGGAATAATCTTTATATAAAGTAGACATTGCATTATAAAATAAACATACTGTAAAATGTCAGTTTTATTTCAAATAAATTATTTGCTTCATCTATTGTTTGAGATGTTTTATTTTCTTTCAATTGGGTTTTTTACAATCAATATTTAAGTATAAAATAACAATTCAAATACAAAAAAAAAATGCTATAAAAGTGCTGTTTTCTGTATCGGCCCTTGATCTAGCCATCTAAAGTGTCTTAAGGTGTTGGTTGGCCGAAACTCTTCGCTATAAGACCTTCCGCCAAACTATCTATCGGGAAAATGAATATCAATTCAAGGAGAAGCGGCATTTGAACACGATATGCAGTGCAGTAAGATTAGTTCATCCCTCTGTGGCCCCGTAATATGCTCGCTATTTTCATAGTTCGATTGAGTCCATCGCATGCGGCGGACTGCACCACCGGTAGCGCTCGCCATACACTCCGCGGATGCCCCGCTGGCCCGGCGCGTGCCGGCGGCGGTGGTCGCGGCGGTCAAGGCGCCACTGAACTCGCTACTGTCGGACGCGGTGGCAAACTCGTCAGCCGAACAAGAACGGCGAAGAGTTGGACGAGGCGAGCAGAGATGGAGGGCGTGCGTTAATTGTATCCGCGTCTCTATAATGCCTAGATCTTATTTTCATTTCGGTTTGGTTTATCTAGTTAAATATCGAGGGCGATCCCGAAGGTTTTTAAAAAGAATAAAAACGAGTCTAATCGGTACGGTGTTTAATTCAAGACTAACTTATGGTTAATACAAAATGTTCTTAATACTATTCTTGTCTCTACGGGTTCGCGGCACCGAGAATTAGACATAACATCCAGCTTGCTGGGTCAGCGGCGCTCGCCCACGCAGTCCTGCGATCAGCAACTTGAAATAGGGCTAGGGTTGCCTACAGCCGGCATAACTCCTCGCCCTCCAGCTTCGAAATTATCAGAGGGATTATTAATTTGATCGCTCTGATTATTTCGATACAAACATTTAAATTTCTTATACTCATAAAATATAAAAAGGGAAATAGAAATAATTAAGATTAAATATAATACTATAGTAGCGACACTAACGCTTCTTACTATAATAGCCTTTTCACAACTATTTTTCACTTCACTTTCACTGATTTTTAATAAATTGTTTAAATTCTGGAGATTCGCCAAATCGCTGGAATCCAAATTAATGGGTTCTCGTTGTGATTCCGGCTCGATGACGGCAACTTCTGGGAGATTGATTATTGGCAGTTTCATGAACTCTACCCTACTTGTGGAAACATGATGAGATTTCAGTGTGATTCCGCCTATTTCAACATTACAGCGGTCGTCGAGAGTGAGGAGGTAAGTGCCCTTTATCTTATCTTTAGTTATCTCATTACTACATATTTTTGTAAGTATGTTTCAGCTTTAGTGTAGAGAATCCATCTCTGCTTTTCTACTGGCTCAATTTTAATATTATTAATTTCCACTGATACTGGAATACAGGAACTTGTATTTTTAGAAAATTTCATCAGCGCTGTTATACAGGTATCCTCTACGGTTAGCCGCGACTCGTCTTAGTAACACAAGTACGTCGCCTCGTGAAGCTCCAAGCATGGCAGGGAGAGCGAGACCATTATAGAACCTTTTACTATGAGGTAAGGATATTTAGGTATAATAATTTTAGTTTGATTATAGGAATCGGTCATAGGTATGGGAATAACTTTATAGTATATATATATTTCGTTTTTAATTAAAGGTATGTCTAAAATGAACGTTATTTGATTTCCTTTAGAATAAACTTTTAACTCTATACACTGTTCAATATTAACTAAATTATCATAGCTTACTGGGTAAACGAGTTTGTTGGATTTTTCGATTTCTAATAACAATTTTATTAATTCATCTGAATTCAAAAGGGACTGATGCAATGTTCTTAACTTACTAAATGTTATACAGGTTTCGATCTCGTCTAAATGACTATATAGTAATTGAAAATTGTGTAAAAATAGATTATATACAATAATTACATTATGTACTGTTATATTAACATTTATTGTATTATTAATTATTTTCCTAATTTCCCACAATTCTTTATCTATTTGGATAAAATTACTGTTCGTGGAATTAGTTATTTTTACCAGGTTCTCAGACATTTTTGATACTAGTGTCATTCTTTTTGTTAATGTGTCTTGACTGGTCTGTAGAGAACTAATCATCTTTTCGTACCTGATAGCGTCGTCGTGGTCTAGGTTACCAGTAATTAACTTTATAATAGATCCAAGAGGATTTAGAAATCCGCGTTTTATTCTAATTGCTGGGGCTAGTTGTCTTAATTTATTAATAGTAGAATTCATGACATAATCTGTTTGGAGCTTTATATCTAATAATTGAAAGTTTGGGGTTTTCCCGCGAAAGTGTGTATACATAACGTGATGATTTAAATTCCTATAATTATTTATATTTAATTCTAATTCCTCTTGTATAATACTTAAATTTAAAACCTTAATAGTAGTAACTCACGCTGGCTTGACCTTGCTTAACCAGCATCACTCCAGGATTTTTATCAATCCTTTGAAGTTGAAGGGTGTGGGTCCTCACGATCAGCATCATGAATGCGAGGAGGTACGAGGGGCGGCTGAAAAGTTCTAAGCCTAAGGTATGTTGAGGTTGCATATGCGTTAGCGATACTGGCCACTAAAAAGACCATTTAAAAAGTTAATAAATAAAAGAAAAAAATGTCGTCTTTTGTGTATTACATCTCGAGATATCCGACGCTAAAGGTCATCATGTGTGAATTATCAACGCATATCACGAAAATTGAGCACCGTGCAGTCATTAAGTTCCTCACAAAAAGTGACAAATCGCCGAAAATAATTTTTGAAGAAATGTCTAGTATTTACGGTGAATCTGGCCCTTCTCATGCCACTGTTAAAAAATGGAGTCGACTTTTTAAACTTGGACGGGAGTCGATCGAAGACGATCCTCGCTCAGGAAGGCCAATATCGGTTGGGACTGAAGAAAATACTGAAAAAGTCAAAAAGTTAGTATTAGAGGATCGGAGAATTAAGGTTTGGCAAATAGCTGAAGCCTTAGGTATTAGTAAGGAAAGAGTTGGAGAGATTTTGCATCAACATTTGCATATGACAAAAGTAAGTGCTCGTTGGGTGCCGAAAATGCTCACAGCTTTCGATAGAGAACGTCGTGTTCAAACTTCTCAGGCATTTTTCGAATTATGTGAAGAAGGTTTAGATGAAGTTTGTTCCCGCATAGTAACTGTTGATGAAACATGGATCAGACAGTATGATCCAGAGTCGAAGTCTGAATCTATGCAGTGGATCGAAAAGGGTGAAAGGCCGCCAAAGAAATTCAAGGTTCAAAGATCGGCGTCTAAGCTAATGGCCACCGTGTTCTGGGATTGCGATGGCATTCTTTTAATAGACTATTTGGCGAAAGGCTCTACAATAAATGCAGTTTATTATGCTGAGCTATTAAGAAAAGTGCGACAAGCCATAGTCGAGAAACGAAGGGGCAAACTGAGCAAAGGCATTTTGTTTTTGCAAGACAACGCCCCCGTTCACACCGCTCGTGTTGCCAAGCTTGCTCTGAAGGAAACTGGCTTCGAGGAAATTGATCATCCACCTTACAGTCCAGATCTGGCCCCTAGTGATTATTTTCTATTCAGCAATTTGAAGAAAGATTTAAGGGGAAAGCGATTTGGCAGTGATGAAGAGATGAAGGCGGCTGTACAGGAACATTTCGACAGCCAAAATAAAACTTATTTTTTTAACGGTCTAAAAGCATTATTTAAAAAATGTAATAAATGCATTGAATTAGAGGGAGATTATATTGAAAAATAAAAATAGTAAAAAAAATCTGAACCTTTTTTTTCTACCTTAGGCTTAGAACTTTTCAGCCGCCCCTCGTACCTGTGAAGGTCGCTTAATGTCCTTAATAGGTACTTTTGTGTCACGATTTTTACTAGTAACGGGACAAATATTTCTACTAGTTTCACCGGAAACTTGTGCCTTCTGGAAGCGAGGTTTATCCTTACTTCGTCTTGTATTTACACCTTTTATGAATATTGTATCGCCTTCTTTTATATCAAAAGAGGTTTCTCCACCACGTTTTTTTGTATTATACTTTTTTATTTTTTATTAATTTGTCTGTCAGGTATTTGTAAAGACACTTTGTACGTTTCATATGGTCACTTATTAATTGTTGTGTATACTGTTTATTAAAATCTACTTCAAATGTGCTATTGGCATCGGTATGTCCGAAGACAGTTTCAAAAGGTGTAAGGCCTGTCGTTGAATGAATCGTTTGATTGTATGACATAACCGCGTACGTCATTACGCTAGCCGCATCTGCTATTTTATGTTCGTATTTTGCGATCCGATATATCTCTAAAATAGTTGAATGGAAGCGCTCTATGAGACCCATAGAATTTGGGTTATGTGGAGTGCCTATGTGCAGATCTACTTTATAAAACTGTAGTGTTTCTTTTAGTAAGGTGTTATTGAATTCGGAACCGGGGTCGGCACTGATTCGATTTGGTACGCCATAAAAAGAGAAAAAATTAATTAGTGCACGAACAACTTCTGGTGTAGAACGGTTAGATATCTCGAATGCTTGACCCAATTTACTGAAGGCGTCTATTATAGTAAGGAAGTATTTTCCCTCTATGGAGAATGAATCCATAAATATTTCAGCGAATGGTTTAGTCTGTGTTTGAGTTAATTGTAACTGAGGTTTAAAAGGCTTACGATCATATTTTTGTGCTTTACATATCTCACAGGAATTTACTATTGTGGCAATTGTTAAATCCATATTTTTCCAGTAATAATTACGCTTTAATTTCATTGTAGTTTCTTTAATGCCGCGGTGGCACGTTTTACCGCAGTGATAACTAAGTATAACGGCACGTTGTTCGTTTTCGTCCTCCAAATACACTACTCGTTTAGTACATTCATAGCATTTAACTGTATCCTTTTTAAAAAATATAATAACAGCGCCAGTAAATTGGGCTCGGTGCCTTTGGTCCTCAAAATAAAAGAAGTATTTAATTTTAGGTTTTATATGTTCTAGGAGAAATTTCTTTATTAAATCCGGATTGTCTACAGGTAAATGTATTTCAAGAACTTTTTGTTTATCTCGTGATAAATCTTTTACTGATATTTGATTTCTGTTCCAGGTAAAGACAAGAATCTGATTTGGCTTCGTGTCTACGGCTTCGTTTAAAATGGGGATACCACTTGTATCGATATCTTCAGCAGAGTGAATAGTTTCAGGTAACGAGCATGCAGTGATCGTACTCGATGTAGGAGAACGAACTGGGTGAGTCACAGGGGTATTTGATGTTTCCGAGATATTTGGTACTACTATCGGGCTGTTTGATCTTTCAGTGTCACCGGCATTAACTTGCATGGAGGAGTCGTCATTGTCATTGGTAAGTACATTCAATTTTATTTGCAATAGCGCGTCTGCGTTACTGTTTTGTTTTCCGTTTTTGTATATAATGTCAAAGTCAAATTCAGATAGTCGTAATTTCCATCTTGTCAGTTTACTTCCTGGTTCTTTAAGTGAGTTAAGCCACGCCAACGGTCGGTGGTCTGTGTATATTACAAATTTTCGGCCATAAAGGTAAGGTCGGAAGTGTTTTGTTGCCCATACTATTGCTAGCAGTTCCTTTTCGGTAGTACTGTAGCGCGTTTCCGCATCGTTTAGAGTACGACTCGCGTAGGCAATGGGTTTGTCATTTCCAACGGAACCCTGTGAAAGGACGGCACCCAGAGCGTAGTTCGACGCATCCGTAGTTAAGATAAAAGGCTTGGAAAAATCAGGAAACTCTAGTATCGGGGCGTTAACTAGTAGTTCCTTACATTTTTGGAAGGCTGCAATGTAATTGGGGGTAATTTCGATTTTATTTTTCTTTTTAAGGCGTGACGTCATAGGTTGTGTGATTTTTGAAAAGTCCTTAATAAATTTTCGGTAATATCCAACCAGACCGAGGAAACTTTTAATTTCAGTCGATGTGCGTGGGAGTGGGAAATCAAGAACTGCTCTACTTTTGTCGTAAAAACTCGCATTTGTCTAAAGTCACTTTAAAATTTGTCTCTCTCAGTCGGTCAAAATTTTTTCTAAGTTTTCCTATATGATCCTGTAAGCTACTCGAGTATATTATAATGTCATCTAGATACACAAGGCAATGGATCCCTTGTAACCCTCTCAACACATTATCCATTGCCCGTTGAAATGTCGCCGGAGCAGTTTTTAATCCGAACGGCATACGGGAAAACTCGTAGTGACCTGATGGTGTCGTGAATGCAGTTTTTGATCTGTCTCCTTCTTCTACCTCAATTTGGTGGTACCCGCTAGCCAGGTCAAGGGTACTGAAATATGTGGACTTACCCAGTTTGTCAAAAAGATCGTTAATATTGGGTAAAGGGTACTTGTCGTCGGTGGTCAATTCATTCAAGCGTCGGTAGTCAATTACCATCCTAAATTTCTGTTCGCCTGAAGCATCTAACTTTTTCGGGACTAGGTGCACAGGGGCACTCCATGGTGAAAACGATTCTTGTATCACGTTGTGTTTCAAAAGTTTGTCAGTCTGTTTCTGTATTTCAACGTTTTGTGAAGGTGGAAGTCGATACGGTCGTATAAAGATTGGGTCCTCGTTTTTGGTCCTTATCTGGTGTTTAACCTGGTTGCTAAATGTGAGCGGTAATTTGTCACAATAGAAGATATCTCTATATTCGAGACATAGTTTTTCTATTGCTTCGCGTTCTTCTGTGTTTGCATGATCTAGGCGTAATTTCGATAAGTTTTCTTTTAGTAAATTATCAATTTCGTAATTGTTTAAATGATCGATCGTCATTTTGGTTACGTGTATACTTTCATTAAGTCTAGTCGTCGTGAGTGGTTTAGTAAACGTTAAGGTCACACTGTTTTGGGAGGCGTTTTGGATAACGGTTGTAGACTGCAGAGGTGACTACCGCAGCAGGCATACGTACATCGTTTCCGAAATCTTTAAAATCAATAATCGCTTCGCCGTTGTCTAGGTCAGTCGGTAATTTAACGCGTTTTTCTGTACGGGGTTCTAATGTAATATCATATGTAGGGCTGTATACTATGGGTATTTCTGTATTTTGTGTCCTTAGTATTTGGTTCTTCATATCAATTGTTGCGTCTAACATTTTTAATAGATCAGACCCAATTAAACCATCATAGCGTCTATCGACATCATATACATAGAACTTATGTTTACACATGCTTTTAAATGTCTTTAGTAGGGGTATATGAATGACTTCATTGTGTAGGCTACGCGCATGAGTGCTAATAACCTCAAATGGTTCGTAATATTTGTAAGCCTGGAAATATCTATCAGCTTTAGCGGGGCTGATAAAACTTCTTGTACTTCCCGTATCGATCATTAAGTGAGCGTCAATTTCCGGTATATAAATGTGGGGTAATTTGTTTATACTATTACAATTTAAATTAATCATCTCGTGTGGTTGCTCATTGAGGCCACTATTGGAAAATTTGCGGTCTGTTTTTGAATTTCTGACTCATATTGAGAAATTTCGGCATTATCAATGCAATAATTATAAGATTCGGCCTGTACGTTTTCGTCATTACAGTAGTTAGTCTGTTCGTTATTGTCAAAAGGCTGATACTCTTGATCTTGATACTGGGGCTCATTATCATCGAACGAGTAAAATAAGTTATCACTTTCAGTATCAGGTACGTGCGTAATCATGTTTTGTTTCACCGGGCGGCTCGTACGCATAGAAACATCAGTATCCTGAAAATTTGACGGATTTCGTTGCGGTTGACTTTGGGGTGGTATTCCAAACTTAAATTGCTGATTTGGTGCATTATAATTTGGTCGGAATTGTGCATTATTTAATTGAGGTCTAAATTGTGCATTATTGAATGGGGGTCTATAGCCTTGTTGGTTAGGTATGCCGAACCTGAAACCTGTTTGGTTTGGAATACCGAACTTAAAATTACCTTGAGGCTGCGAAAAGTTATGTCTGAAATTGCCCTGATTTGGTATGCCGAATTTAAAATTGTTTTGTGTCTGATATGGAGTATTTGGTCTAAAGTTTTGATTTACCTGAGGAGCAAAACTATTTGAAAGATTAGGTCGAAAGAATCCAGAGGGACTTTTAGGCAGCTCACTATTATTTCCAAAATTCGGTGAATAAGAAAGCTGAGTTATCTTTGGGTTAGGTCTATTTTTGTTTTTCGCATTATACTGGTATAGGAAATTAACCTCTTCCATGACTACGCTAAGTGCACTTTCTAAAGTTAAACATTTTTTAAGTCTCACAATCCGTATTAAATCTTCTGTTAAATTGTATAAGAACACATCAAGACACATATTATCATAAATTGTAATTTTGGCAGCTTTTAAGTTACTATTAGTCAATATGTTGACCTTGGCACAGAGGGCGCTTCGTGTTTGCTGTATTCTATTACAGAATTGTAAATAGGTTTCACCCATTTTAATTTTTAAATTTTCTAATTCGATCGCTATGCACTCCTCAGACCTAGGGTCACCAAAATGCTGTATAAAAATAGTTTTTAATTGTTCCCAAGTTGTTATATCATCGCGTTCGCTAAGTAAGATGGCTGCTTTACCACAAAGTCTACTGGTTAAACAGTGAAACACGTACGCTGTCTGTATATCGTTACTTGGACCATTGAAGTTTCTTATAATGTACTCACATTTTTTTATAAATAAATTGAGTATATTTTGGTCACCATCAAACTTAGGTATTATATTTAGGAGGTCTTTTGGTATCATTTGAACGGTATTCGGTTCGGCTGTTGCCATTTCTATATTTTATTATAAACACTTCTTATATAAATTCTTAATATATTATATAATATTCTTACCTAATTTACGTGCGGTAATCAAATAACTTTCAACGATTTTAATTTAAGAGTTACGAAATAAATATAAAGTCATACGATAATAACCACGGGAAATAGCAGGGAAAAGACAGGAAAAGTAAAAAGGTTCACTTACAGTCCGCTCGATCCCATGCCTTTCAGTATAGTTGTTCTCGAATACCGGAAAACGTTCGGTGCCCACCGTTAACTTATTTGTTTGGTTCGAGGATTGCTTCTTGCGCGTTGAAACGTGCAGCTTAATCACCATTCACGAATGTCTCAGACTAGGATGGATAGTCCACGATTTAGTTGAACTTTTCCGCCGATTTTCGCGTCTGGTAACAGCCAGCAATCCTACCGGCTGCGGCAGTTAAATATCGAGGGCGATCCCGAAGGTTTTTAAAAAGAATAAAAACGAGTCTAATCGGTACGGTGTTTAATTCAAGACTAACTTATGGTTAATACAAAATGTTCTTAATACTATTCTTGTCTCTACGGGTTCGCGGCGCCGAGAATTAGACATAACATCCAGCTTTCTGGGTCAGCGGCGCTCGCCCACGCAGTCCTGCGATCAGCAACTTGAAATAGGGCTAGGGTTGCCTACAGCCGGCATAACTATCTATCTGTTGTTGTTGTCCGACGCGATCGTTAAATGCTTATCTATTATTATATTATTTTTTAAACTCATTTCTTTAAAATATGTAAGGAAAAATACATAGTAAAATTATAAAATATCTTCTTCTTCTTTTATATTAATGGCGGTCCACCGCGATATTCCGCAGTGATTTCGCCAATGTCCAGTGAATAGAGTAAATCTGTAAGGAGAATAAATCAAAAGCAAAAGCCGGACATTTTTCAATCGGCCAAATTATAAAATATAAAAGTTACTAGTAAATAATTTACTTTGTTGACAACGTTGACTGACAGTAGTTGACTGTAGGTACTGACTGCTGACACACTGTCTGTTCATAAAGATAGCTTTAAAGAAGTTTACATCTTTACCTTTACGAAGCTTCGCTGAGTTTCACGTTTAGTTTAATTCACTTCTTTTATTATTTCATGGTATTAATAAAAATATTTATAATTACAATTTTTTGTTGCATTAAACCCAAAAAAAAATATGAATACGGTTATTCAGTGAATAAAAACGGTACGGGTTGGCCCGTGTGGTTGCCGGGTTAGAATAGTGCCACTCCATGTCTTCCCGTGGATGTCGTAAGAGGCGACTAAGGGAATAAGGGCTTGTAGTACTGTTAGGCGATGGGAATGCAACCTGTCACTAATACACTAGTAAACTTCTTGGCCTGATTGTGCAAAATGTGGTTACAGAATTATTAACAAGCTGTTTTAGAGTTGTTGGTGTTTCTGTAGCTCTGCCTACCCCACTCTGGGAATGAAGGCGTGATGTTATGTATGTGTATGTAAAAACGGTACCAAAAAAAAACGTCTTGTTATTTTTACTTTGTTTCGTTTATGAAGGCGATTACGGGCGCAATCAGGATCATTCTGGAAAACAATACCAATGTTTCGAGACGCTCGTAATCGTAATCGCTTTTGACTTTCAAGTTGATCGAAATCGCGAGTACGTTAGGCAATAAGCCTGCAGGTTTAGCTCGAAAAAAAAATGATTTTTCATCAAGACAATGCAAGAGCACAAACTTATCTTAAGGCCATAGCCAAAATTAACTTGCATTATGATTTGTTGCCCCACCCACCTTATTCACCTGATCTTGCACCGTCAGACTTCCATCTGTTCCCCAAACTCAAAACTTTTTTAAGGGGGGACAGAAGTTTAAAACAAAGAAGAGGTCATAGGTGCTGCTGCGGAGAATTTTACAGGCCTTGAGAAAAGCCATTTTATGGAGGGTATAACAGCGTTGGAGCGAACGTGGACCAAGTGCGTAGAGATAATGTAGATTTGTAGTAGTATTTAATTGTTAGGCTAGTTACTTATCATCCTGCCCTCGTAATACTCGTATGGAGCGGCTTAGTTTGTGAGAGAAATCTCAACGAGAGACTCAAGGACCGTAAAAAAGAAACGTTTTTTAAACCAGAACCAAACTATTTTTATAAGAAGTATCAATTGGCTCATGTTCTTCTGATTTCTTCATTTATAAATAAGTAGCTATTGTGTTTTCGTTGATAGTTTCTTTTAAAGGTAAAGACGATGGAAAAAGAGGAAGAGGAAAACCTAGGCTTACTAACTTGAGCCAAATAAGACAGAAGGCCAATGTTGTGTCGTACCGGGAGGTGAACCATCCATATTATGTCAGTTCAAACCAATTGAAAATATATGTAATAAAAAATACCTTTCTCTTCACAAGCGAGTTTCGCTACCCAGGCGTTGACGAACTTATTCCTCTCCGACGTATCATCGTCCTTTTCCTCGTCAGCCATGATGAGATCGTTTTTGAAATCGTCAGCTAGCAACATGACTTGCTTGCCACTCTCCATCGATTCCTTGAGAATCGAATTGTCCGTATCGTTGATAGAACTAATCGATATTTCATTAGTAGGTGTTTTATCATCGTCTTCGCGTTCGGACACTCTGCAGTCACTCCAATCGACGCGAGGACCCTCAAAGTTCGACGCTTTTTTCACATCTTTGTCAAATACTTTCCTAGGTTTCTTCTTGGTTTGCTGATTAGCTAGTTCTTTAGAGCTAGGATCGCTTGCGCTTTCCATGTTGTTAGATGATTTTGAATTTTCTATCAAGCTCGGGGTAAGCTCCTCGGGGGTTTTGCTGGAAGCGTTAGCTATGGATGACTTTATAATAAGCGCATCGCCTTGTAGCAAACTCCCAGTGACCTTTAGCATACTTTTACTCAGACTATTTTGCCTGTTACGTAAATCTTTTGTTGTTTCGAAACTAGAAAAATATTGCATTATTTGAATGAGTATTTTAGTCAACTTAATTATTTTATTACTACCTGTTTATAAGACTTACCATTTGTTGAACGAGCCTGACTTTGCCAACTTCAGGACTTTATGAAAAATTCGCTTGGCAGCAGGAGGGCGGCGGGAGGGAGGTCGCTTCTGTAGTGCGGACACGGCCAGCGATATTGCGGGGCGGACCTCATGCAGTAAGAACCTAGCACGTTCCAGTGGAACTGCGCACACCTTTAGCAAAGAAAAGAGGTGCTAAATCTTAACATAACTTCGATTTCAAGTGTACAGTGGCCACCAAAAATATCAAAGCGTACAAGGTGCTCAAGAATATTTGCCCACGCTCTTATGCCTGAAACAATGACTCTAGTTCAAATATTTTTAAGGATCTTACTTGTTCCGATATATTTAATGGCGACTGTACAACATCAAGGGCAAACACAGTTACAGTACTCCTAGTTCGGCTGGTTAGCGCTAGCACTTTTGCACTCGCAACGAACTGTATATTTTTCACTCGTGTTTCTAAGAAAAAACGAACATTACCGATTAAGGAACTGGTAGTACCGTATTTGCATGTACGCTTTATACATATATGTAGGTATTTACCTCTTTATAGCTGCGTGTCTGTTGCTGTTTAATGCGCATAAGCGTCCATTTGCTCTGCTGCACTACTTTTACTATCTCTGACATCGAAGGGGATAGTTTTACTTCACCCTTGTCCATTTCTAAAATCGTTATAATTCAATTAGCCCGTTAATAACTATTTTTACCGAAAATAAAAAAAAAATACAATATTTTGCACAATTAATCCATATACAGTAGCGGCAAAAAGTCTATCATATTGGTATTTTTTCACAATACATTTAGTAATTTATGAAATTTAATAATTTACTTCGCGTCAAAGAATATCGGATAAGAAGGTTATATTTAAGCTTTTCCGACCTTTTTACATGCCTGTCATTTGAAAAAACCAAAATTTTGATATCTTTTTGTTTTCTTCGTAACTGAGCAATTCCTTCCCGGTAATTTTGAAATATTGATAAATTGCTATAGCTATTAGTTGTACGCTTTAATTTGGTGTAATATATAATAAGCCCACATACCTTGTCCGTTGCACTTCGCGTTTGACTGACCGGAACATTTTACGATTAGCGAGAGACAACCCACGTCACACGGCAAAGGACATAAGACGAGAGATATTATGTGAAGATTCGGTTTCTATGTCCACACGCACTGTTCGAAAATGGACTCCGTGCTCGTCGCCCCGTCAAGAAACCTCTGATTTCCAAAAAGAATCGGACAGCCGGATTGAAATATATAAGTTGGTTTAATACATAGAATAGAATTAACGGCATCATAACGAAGGAAGATTATGCAAAAATATTAAAAGACGTTCCTTCCTCGCGCCCGCCAGAATATCGGCAGATCATTTATATTTCAACAAGACCTTAAACATTAATCTAAGCTTATGAAACAGTGGTTTGATAAACAAAGAATGAGAGGTTTGGACTGGCCCAGCTAAAGTCCGGACCTGAATCGTTTAGAGCATTTGTGGAAGGAGCTGGGTCGTCGTGTGAGTTTGCGCAGAGCTTCTAATCTGGGTCAAAAACTCGAGCAATTAAAGAAAGATTGCAAATTCTGTTATTGAAAATTTAATCGAATCTCTCCCACGACGATGCCGAGCAGTCATAAATGTAAAAGGCTTCAGCACTTAGTACTAACTCTAAGTTACGACTTTTAGTTACAAAATATTATATTTTACGTACTTTAGTTGTTATTACCTACACTAAATTTGCCAATATCTCGAATTTTCAATAAACTCAGCCTATTTAAAAAATAAGTTCTTATTTTAAATAATACGAAAAAAAGTTATTTATGCTCGGGATTTAATTGTCTATTACATTTACTTTTCATACTGGTCCTATTAGGCGTGTAGTAATATAAGTATTTCAAAAAAAGTTGAAATATAATCGTATGATAGACTTTTTGCCGCTACTGTATGTATACTCTTTATGTACAGGAGCTGTACATATAAGAATAAAAAAGAAATACAGAACACAGGAATTAAAAAAAAAAACAATTACAGTCGAAGTCATAGACTGAACACCCCCACTTATCCCTTTTATTATTAGTAATAATCTAATAATTAATTATGTTTTCTCCTACATGAAATGGAAATGTTAAAATTACTGTTTTAAAAACAGCCCGCGAAGTTCTGCGTACCGGGACAAGGCAAAATTTAAAAAAAAGTTAATATTTAAAAATGGCAGCGGCCGCAAAAAAAAATATATAATGCGTTTTTATTTACTTTTAAAAACAAAAAATGTTTAGACTAGGATAAGTAACTCCAAACAGCCAAACACTCGTAGAATAAAAGTTCTTACATGTTTTTTTTTTAAAGTCAGACTAAAAAGGTTAACCTATACAAACATTATGAAGGATATCGACGCTGATTTTCGCATTGTTGGAGAAAAGCACTATACGAGCGGCACACTGAAATGATCGGGAATAAGAAAAACCACATGCACGGTATTGTATTTCATTATTTTTCTAAGTATTCTCCGTTCCATTTAATGGACTTTTCCATTCGCGCAAACCTATAATTAAAACAGTAAGTCCAGTCTTAAGTTGATGTCGACAAAATCGCTGATTTTTACGCTTCCACAGCTGCTTCGGGGTCTTCAAACCGTTGACCGCGTAATAAATCTTTCATTCTAGGGAATGTAAAGAAATCGTTAGGGCTCAGGTCAGGACTGTACGGAGTATGGCTCATCAGCTCAACGTTTTCCTGTTCCAAAAAATCATTTGTCTTCTAAACCGTATGGGAGCTCGCATTATCGTGATGTAAGATGATGCGATGTTTCGTGTTATTATTTCGGAGTCCGGCTATCATTTTGGCAAACAAACCGTGTATACCACTCAGCGGTAACCGTTTTGCATTGGAAGTAAAGGAATTGTAGCAACATGCCCCTTTTTCGAGACAAACGTAGCCACCATTTTTTTTGACAAGCTGCGGGGGCGAACCACTTTCGTTGGTTTGACCTTGTCTTTGAAGACCCAAACTACTGACTGATGTTTTCTTTCAGGCTCGTATGAATAAATCCATAATTCGTCAACTGAAACGATATTATAAACGGTATTTGACTTCCGTCCGTTTAAGCGTTGCAGACTATTCCGGCACCAATCAACACGAGCCGCCTTTTGCTCTTCGGACAAATAGTGGGTAACCCAGCGTGAAACTAGCTTTCTTACACTCAGCTCAGTATATAATATCGACTGAATTGCAGTCATTCCGATACTGATAACAGGCCGAATCTGCTCGTATGTCACATGACGGTCATCTAATATAATAGTTCGCACAGCTGCGATGTTTTCAGGCGTGACCGCTGCTCTTGGTCGACCTGTAGAAGGGACAGTGCTGAGCGACACACGACCGCGTCGGAACTCGGTATACCATACTCGGGCCTGAAATATGCGTTTTCCTAAAATGTATTTTTCCCAAAATAACTGTTTTCCATAATGTCAGCACGTCTTTTGCATAATGTCAGCTTCTTATAATGTCTGTCTCCAAGAATGTCAGTATTCATATAATGTTCGCTTTTCAGAAAGTGCTTATTCTCAAAATTTCTGCAACCTCAAAATATCTGCGTTCTTACAATATTTGGATTCCATAAAAGTCTTATTCCTAAAATGTCTGCAATCACGATAACCACATTTTCAATTTTTTCCTTTTTGGTTTTTCAACACCTAGCGAGCATTCGCACCATTTCCGTGTAATCAATATTCGAATACTGGTACGCCATCGTAAACTGTCTACCCGCATTATCGGAAATCGAAACACCGTGCGCACCGGCGCCGGCGATTCAAAGCAAACGACTGCGCAGATAATTAGGCCAAGGAGCAGTGTTCGGAATTTTCACGGCAAAACAAAAGATTGTCGCAAATTTACTAGGGCAAGAAATAATTTTTCATCGATATCGATAGTAAAATAAATAATGGTCCACCAAATAAATATAAATATATTATAAAATACATTAGGTTTGTGTAAAGTTATATCGAAACAGATTCAATTTCTTCTTCAAAATCCACATCAGTACACACAGCAGCACATGCCATTTTATTTGGTTTCTGATAGTGATAAGAGTAGATAGGCATTAATTTTTCGACGTTCTCTGGGAGTAAACGGTTCCGTTTATCACTATAAAGCCATTTATGTACACTGAATGATCGTTCTACTTCACTCGACGTCAAAGGGGCAAATTTGTAAAATTCATTGTAGGCGGTTTGTTGTTCAGGTTTAGTAAGTTTTTCTGCTATTTATCGTAAAGTGTCGTAATCAGGATTTCGGTCTAAAATAGCTTCAAATTTCCGCATCACCGGTAAAAGTTCGCTCCAATTTAAGTAGCAACTAACGGTGTCCAATATTAGGAAAGATTCCGTAAGGGACAAAGTCGAGCATTCCAATTGTTTTATTGCAGAGGCTATAACTTCGTAGTAATCCCGAATGAAATGTAGTTCTTGTGGTAGTTTTCTCTTTCGGAAACATTTTTTTGCTGTTCTTATGGCTAACGATTCATTAGCAAGTATGGAGACGATGTCTCGTATTTGCTCATAGTATTGAGCATAATAGACCGCTGCATTTATCCAAGTACCCCACCTGGTGATTATGGGCTCAGGTGGTTAAGGAATGGAAGGGTATTTTTCCTTAAAAAGTCGTACACGTTCAGGAGATTTCAAGAAAATATTTTTTACATTAGAGATCAACATGTCTACATTTTTAAAGTTATCTCGCACCTCTTCCGCCACTCGATGCAGACCATGTGCTAAACATGTTATGTTTCATGCGTGGAAATGTTGTTTTTAAAATACGACCAGCTTTCAGCATATAAGCGGCACTATCAGTGCAAAGTAGAAGAACATTATTTACGTTATTTTGAAAAGATTCTTGAAACATAAATTGAAATTGGTTTTTTATTAACTTAGCTACTGCTTCTCCATTGACTTTATCTAAAACCTTAGACCCCAAGAGATAAAATTGTTGAGAAAATTGTTTTTGCAAAGATCTGATCACCACGTTTGTCACACATTTTCCCATAAAATCTGGTGTTTCGTCTACAGATACCCACAAGTAATTGTTCATATTTATTTCCCTTATACTCTGAATGGTGTTTTTGTATACAACATTTAAATAAACTTTCCTCAATAAAGATTCGTCCGGTAGAGATGCTTTTGTGCAGTCGCAGCATTGGTATTTATTAAAGAAATTTCGAAAGTTAGTGTTGTTAACCGTTGACCAGGGTATGTTGCAGGAAATCAGAAAAATAATTAAATCGTAATAAAATTGATGTTTGGAATGTGGTCCTCCAGAACGGTTGTTGTGGCGATCGCTTTTTAGATGAGATTGAATATTGCATTTTTTTATTTTTAGATTAATATCGCACGTAGAGCAGTATATAGTAGATGTCACTTCATTATGTACAAATTCAGGGTATTTGGTTAGACACGTTTTGAGCCAATCTTGCACTTTACTCATTTTTACTTTACTGAAAAAGTACACTACTAAAATATTACGTAACAAACGCGTCCGTTTTCAAGCGTTTTACAAATAATATCTAGACAGTTCGTATTTGAGCACTGTCATATCAATGAAGTGACGTTTAATGTCTCAATATAGTTTTTTCATTTTAAGTGTCTGTTATTGTCAATGAGGTGGTATAGTCGCTATATTTCACCTCTTTACTACTCAAATTCGGCAAAGGCAACGGGTTATTCAATATTTTCATTAAAAACAAGATGTCGTTAAGGCTTAAATAATAACTTTTACACTGAA
The DNA here is from genome assembly GCA_949316455.1 of Acleris holmiana. NCBI lineage: Eukaryota > Metazoa > Arthropoda > Insecta > Lepidoptera > Tortricidae > Acleris > Acleris holmiana. Next base: position 26,334,418 of record OX438762.1, read on the forward strand.
TAATCTGTGAATTACTGTTTTTTTTGCATATTATTTTAAATTATAAAATATTCCATAGTAATTCTCGATATCGATGAAAAATTATTTCTTACCCTAGTAAATTTGCGACAGTCTTTTTTTTTGCCGTGAAAATTCCGAACACTGCCAAGGAGTCTTGCCTCCTCATCCCTTTCCCCGCCCGCCACTGCGTTTCGCACTGCATTTGTTTATTATCTAGCGGTATTCTTTGGCTACCGTAGAGTTAAAGCCTGACAAGTTCCTTTTTAGCCCTCGCCATGTTGCGGATTTTCAGTGGAACAAATTTATTTAAATGGCAACGTTTTTTTTTGACAACGGACGTTGGAAGTCATTGAATGTCACCGATGTAAACAAATCGATTTTAAAATCAAAATGCCCAAGAAATTTCACCCCGATGCAAAAAACATTATTATAAATACATTCAAATGGTTGCGGCAGAAAAAGGACGAAGGATTCAGCAGCATTCCAATAAACAATGTTTTGAAATTAGTTGTTGACATGACGGGTATGATATTCATAGTGCGATTGTCATGAATTGGTTAGCTTGGTACTAAATATGTATATTAATTATTAATTATTATTTTTTTCTCATTCAAGGCGTCTGTAGTGCTACAATTAAGAATATATACAAAAAGAATGAGCCGTTACCGCCATTGCCATCGGTACCAAAAAAAAAAAACAACCAAAAAAAAAGAATACAAATAGACGACTTCGACAAATGTGCCATAAGGCACAAAATTCATGAATTCTATGCTGTGCGAAAGCAAGTACCAACTCTCAAAAGTCTGCTTACCGAATTGAAAAAAGATATTGATTTTACCGGTAGTAGGGAGTACTTGCGATTGCTATTGCATAGTATGGGGTTCAAATACAAAAAGTGCAGAAACCAACGGTACATATTGAAGGAGCGTTCAGATATTGTGGTTTGGCGGGAAAGTTATTTAGACGAAATAAAAGAAGCAAGAGACAAAAATATACCTCTTGTTTATTTAGATGAGACTTACATCCATACTTCTTTTAACCACGCAAAATGCTGGCAAAGCGAAAATGAACCCGGTGTGTCGAAATCCGTTTCAACCGGCAAACGATATATTATAGTTCATGCCGGCGGACCATCGGGATTTGTTCCCAATGCACTCCTAATATATAATGATAAATAAATAAATAAATAAATAAATAAATATCACGGGACAATGTCACACAAATTTACCTAGTCCCAAACTAAGCTCTAGGCTTGTACTATGGGTACTAGACAACGATAAACATACTTAAATAGAGAAATACATACTTAAATATATATAGAAAACATCCAAGACTCAGGAACAAATATTCGCGCTCATCACACAAATATCTGCCCTTACCGGGATTTGAACCCAGGACCGCTGGCTTCGGAGGCAGAGTCACTCCCAACTAGGCCAACGTGTCGTCGTATAAGGAAAAGAAAGCCGATTATCATGACTCCATGAACAGGAACAATTTTAAGAAATGGGTTTTGCAGAGATTAATTCCCAATCTCAGTGAACCCACGTGTGTTATAATGGATAATGATAATGGATGGATAATGCCCGGTACCATTCTTTCCAAATTAACAAAGCTCCAACATCTGGCGATAGAAAACACGTCATTGCTGAGTGGCTGCGTTTAAATAACATCTCATTTCCCCAAAATGCATCTAAAGATAAATTGGTCACAATTTTGAGACGTCATAAACCCGAGCCAGTATACGAAATAGATACGATTCTCTCAAATCATGGTCACAAGGTGATAAGGTTACCGCCCTATCACTGTGATTTAAATCCCATCGAGATGATTTGGGGCATCATGAAAGCAAAAGTGGCAACTAAAAATGTTTCCATCACGAATGATGCCTTCCTAAAGCTCGTTGAAGATAGTTTTCAGGTATTTACATTTATCAATGAATTTTATTGAACAGTTAAAAATATAGCTTACTTTTACACTTCGTTACTAACTTATTACTTAGGAAGTGACTATAGAAAATTGGAGTAAATGCTGCGAACACGTAAAAAAAATAGAAGACGGATATAGGACAAAAGGTCCTATAATCGAATCACAGACCGAAAGATTTATAATCGAGGTTGGTGGTCCTGAAAGTGACTCTTCAACGGACGAAAGTGAAAATACATCGGAGCCAGAATCTGATGAATATATGGATGTCGAATATTTAGAATCGGATTTTGATGGATAGGTAATTATTCATATTTAATTATCAACTAGACATGCTCTTCCGATTACATGAAAACATAGTTTCACAATCTACAAGTACTTAATTGTATATCTCACTCGTTCTTGCACGATGCCAATACTCACTGTCCCGACTATTCATGACGTACACGTATAATTGCCATATGTAAGCTGTTTGTAGCGACACTACATCAGGGCTAAATAGGAACTTGTCAGGCTTTACTTACATTTAGAGTAATCAATTATTATTTTTTGTATGAAATTAAAATATGATGAAATTTAAGAATGTATTCAAAGTCACAGAACAAAAGTTGTTGCTTATGATGTGAATAATTTAACCCTGAGTGGTTGTTAGTGTTTTACAAATAACCCTGTATATATACAGGGCACAGGGTATTAGGCAGGTCGTGTGCCAATGAATACGGCGGGTAGGTAGGGTCACTTGCAACACACTTTAGGCTAATTAACACTCATCCTGCCCACGGTGTTTATTAATACTTTTTAAATTTTATTTAGGTATTTCCCAAAAGTTAAGTTTTCATTACATATCTTTTTTTTTAATGTCGCAGCAATAAGGTATTTGTATTTTTTTTATTTTTAATGTTTGCTTATTCTATTAACACCTTATTTGCATTCCCATAGTAAACAAAAAAAGATATGACCCGAAAAGTGTGAAAATTAGAAACTAAAAGCCGTTAAGCTCAACTTTACGGCACAATTAATAAAAAAATGAGCTCCTCGGATCTTCCAATTTCACAAAAACTTCTCCAATTTATGACGACTGTAACGGTATACACATAGAATCACTATGAATTTTCTGGCAATAACCCGCCGTATTCATTTGGCACACGACCTGCATTATATCTACACTAATATTATAAAGAGGAAAGATTTGTACCTATTTTTGTATGTTTGTATGTTTGTAATGAATAGGCTCAAAAAGTACTGGGCCGATTTAAAAAAATCTTTCACCAATAGAATGCTACATTCTTCCAATTTGAAATAGGCTACATTTCATTTTGAAAAAATTTAGGGATCCTTGGTAAAATTTGAACAATGTAACCGAAGGTGTAGAAAAATAAGTCTTAAAATGTCTTTCGTCGAATGCGCTGCCAAAACTATTAGCGATAGAACAAAATAATGTACAACAATATTGAAGAACATCATAATGTCTACAAAAAACTCCGCGGTAGCATATGTCCAACTATTGTAGTTATGTCACTACAACAACTTTTTTCATTTTAAACATTAATGAAAATGTTAACCAAATTCAAACCATGCTATTTATGTGTTTATATTAATCCTTATCCAAATAAATTATTTTATGGTCAAGACCATTTAACTACCTATAAAATAGTTTTTAAATTATTTAAATTGGACTTTCCATTCAAAAGATATTACGAATTAAAAAATTCAAACAGTAAACAAAACCGCCATAGCGCCGTGGCCGTTGTTTGCGATGCAGTCTGAAAAGCGCGCCGGGCATCGCGGCGGGCGGGGTGGAGGGGGCACTGAAATACAGGAGTGGGGCGTGCACGTCTAAAAAAATTGCAGCGGGCGAAGCCGCTGGCGGGTCGCTAGTATATATATATATATATACAGTGGTGGTCACATAATTACAGACACTGGAAGCATATTAAAATAATTAAGATTTGTCTGTATATTTTTTATCAGCCCGCTATTGTAACTTGCTACACAATTAATAAAATATTTGTGTTGTTATTGTGTAATGTTAAAGCGAAACATTAACAACAAAACTTGTCTTTTATTTGGTAAAACTTAATTGTAAGCAGTGTAAATCAAAGATAAGATTAGTAAGATCTGGCCATATAATTAAAGACACTCCATTTGCTTACAAGAAATAAATAAAAAAGAGTTATTATTGAAATTATCTTATTACATACGATTTCTAACATGTTTTTAGATACATTCCGATACGTATTAATATTTGATCGCATGTCCTTTTGCAGCAATAACAGCACGACATCTCTCGGCCATGGAAGCGATCAATTTTGTACAAGCTTGAACCGGAATTTGCTCCCATGCTTCTGTAAAAGCTGTGTAAAGTTGATCGACGTTTGATGTACGCTTTGTCGCGACTGTCTTCTTCACCTGGTACCACAAGTTTTCGATCGGATTTAAATCCGGACTGTACGGGGGCCAATCCAAAACTGTCACAAACTGGTTCCTTAAGAAGTCTTTTACTACTTTTGCAGTGTGTTTTGGGTCATTATCTTGTTGAAACGTCCAAATGACCGGTAAATTTTGCTCGGCATAGGGTAGCATGGTTTCTTCTAAAATATTTTTGTCCTGTATTTATCCATATTGCCTTCTATCTTCCTGACTGGTCCGACACCGAGTCCTGAAAAACAGCCCCACACTTTGATATTTCCGCCTCCATGTTTCACTACTTTCTTGGTGTACTTTGGATCCATTTCTTTGTTCGGGGGGCGTCTAACATATTGTTTTCCGTCAGAATTAATCATATTAATTTTTGTTTCATCCGAAAACAGTACATTTTTCCACTCTCGTTCAGTCCAGTGTTCATATTTTTTAGCAAAGGCTAACCTTGCCTTAACATTTTGCTTTTTCAAAAGTGGCACCTTCCGAGACACTCTCCCGTGCAAGTTTGCCTCACATAGTCTTCGTCTAATTGTTCTAGCAGATACACCCGTCGACCCTCCAGAGCCAAATAACTCGGAACGTATCAGTTCTGATCCTTTGAACGGTTCTTTTTTTGCTAACAACACCATCCTAGAGTCTTCCCGTGGAGTAGTTTTCCTAGGTTTCGGTTTTCTGGGTACGTTTTCAGTCGTGTTGAACTTCTTGAAATGTTTAATAGCATTCATAACCATGTCCTTAGAACAGTTCAAATGGTTTGAGATTTTTCTGTATGACCAACCTTTGTTATGAAAGTTCAAAATAATCTTTCTCGTGGACGAATCGCAACTTTTGTTTTTTCCCATATTGATTCGTTTAAAACGTATTAATTTTAATGAAAAAAGTTAAATTTTATGAGTTATGTTGACGTTTCATGCAAATACGCGGCAAAACAAAGAAAGACAGAATGTAGCCTTTTTTTCTTTTCTTAAATTCAGAACACAGCGTTCACTGTCTTTAATTAGCTGGCCAGCTAGAAGTACGTAAAAAAAGTTTGTGTTACATTCCGATAATGAGCAGTGTCTAAACTACTAAGCAACACAACCTTTTTTGTCTCTCATTTTAAGAATACAACGTCATATGTATGATTTAGTAACAAATACATTATATTTAATACCTACTTTGGCAATTTGTAGTACCATAATCAAGTTTATTGTGATCAATTAGGGGGTGTCTCTAATTATGTGTCCACCACTGTATATATATGGACGCTGTTTCGCAATAATGTGTCAACCTACAAGTATTTAGCAATAAAGTGTCAACCCTCGGTGCGACCATTGTAGGTTGACGTTTTTTGCTAAATACTTGTGGGTTGACACATTATTGCGAAACAGCGTCCATATATATGTATATGCAGGATAAAATGGAGACGTAATCAGAAATTACTTTTTCAGACTCTGTTATTGTACAGATTTCAAAACAGTATTAGTTACAAAAACAAAAGATTTTTTTGATTTAATTTACAGACTTAAAATACAATAATTAACTAAATGATGGTAACCCTACGTTTAGTTTCTTATTAATAGGGTGACCAAACTAGGTCCACGAAAACTTGGAATTAAAAGAATAATATACTAATTACTCCATCTAGTCACCTTCATACTACGATATGAAAGTGATTATACTCACATTTTAATTCTTAATCAAGCCTATACAGGGTGGAAAGAGGAGATGGGGCATTAAGGGCAGCTACCAGATCCCTTGCTGCTACGCGAAAATGATCTTACGAGACCTTTCCCAACTTTTAGACTGATGACAATCGACATTCACAGTTTTTTGATAAATTGTACAGTCAGCGAGAAGATCGACAGAATTGAGTAATTTTCTTTTTAATGCCAACCGATCCCATTCCTAAAAAGGATTAAAACACTCTGTGACACCCACTGAGGTTAGATTACTAGAACACTCACAAATCAAAGAAAACTTTTTCCATACGTTTTAGTAGGGTAAAAGGAAAGTGGAATTTTCTTAAGCTTAACAGGTTCCCTGTCCCGAAGCAATGTGCAGCGTTCTTTCCACACGTCCCCATAGTAATAATAAAATCTAATTTAGTATTGTTTCGTGTAAGAGACGTCATTGCCGACGACACGCTAGCCTAGTTGGGAGTGACCCTGCCTTCGAAGCTAGGGGTCCTGGGTTCAAATCCCGGTAAGGGCAGATATTTGTGTGATGAGCACGAGTATTTGTTCCTGAGTCTTGGATGTTTTCTATGTATTTAAGTATATATTTCTCTATATAAGTAAGTTTATCGTTGTCTAGTACCCTTAGCACAAGCCTAGAGCTTAGTTTGGGATTAGGTCAATTTGTGTGACATTGTCCCGTGATATTATTATTATTATTATTATTGCCATCAAGTAATTTATGATACTTTGTGTCATTGTCATTGATAGATAGGTGTATACATATGTGTATACAGGGTTATTGGTAATTCAACGTATTCCCGTTGGGACGTGATAGGGACCCCGTTGGGGCTATTTGCGATAATTTTAACCCCATATGCATTATGCAAAAGTGAACCTTTTTTGAGTTATCATGATTGCTTTTATTTTTCAAAATAAGGCAAAAATCTATTTAAAAAAAAAGTATCAATTTATATCTAATTTTTCCTTCTGAATTATAAAAACGATTAAACACTGGTTATTTATCAATATTAACACAACTACACACTACAATTATCGGTCCAAATGTAAAAATGCGAGGCGAAAAACAATATTATAATATTTTAATATTGTTATGAGATTTTTTCCACTAAAATGCCTTAAAACCAAACAAAAGTTATGAAACTTGTTTTGCAGATTATTTCAAAAACATAACCGTTTTCTTAGCTCTTCAAAAATGCATAACAACTAGGAACTTATTGCAAAAAAAATATCACAAAGGATGCAGGCGGAAATTTGTATTAACATAAAATCGCTGTTTGAATAGGTATCTTGGAAATAGGTTTAATGCGTACCTAAGTCAATGTAGGAATCAAACTGGCACGTTAAGAAAAAAAAAACAAGTTTTAAAATAATTATTTTTTCAAAAACTTTTCACGCGTGCATTGGTTTTGTTTTACATATGGCGCCGTGTTTTTTGAAGTAAATTCAAATTCAAAACAAATTAATATATTTCGAATGTCTTAGATTCATATTTGTTACTAAATACATAAATTCTTATAATCTACTTGTTAGAACATAGGTATATACATTATATTTATCATAAACAATTATAAAAGGTACTTGTTTAAGATTATATGTGGTATGGGGCATGCAAACCACAACAACGGTTCAAGTAGGGACAGTCAAACCTGTCAGCGATCATTGCCAGGATACTGTTGGAGCTGGCCCGCACTCTACGCACCAGAGAAGTACATCGCTTGCGGAGTGTTGCGTAAAAACAGTCAACCCTAGCCTCCGCGAACATTTCCGATGCACTGCAAAAGCTAGACAGACCCAACAGCACCCTGACTGAACGCATTATTGAATTGGACACGAAGGGCGCTAAAAATTTTCTGGGTATATTGTTGAATGTACGTTTATATTGCAACACTTCTATGCGCTTTGAATGTAAAAAAAAAAGTCAGTTTGTCTATGCGCTAAAGAAGTTAAAGTGGTTGCTGGCTGTGTAAAATAAAATATTCATGTAACAAAGAAAATGGTCTCCTAAATAAAGATTAAATAAAGAAGAATAAGTTTATTTCTTCATATTAAGATGGTAGCAGAGCGTCGTTAAAAGAAAGAGAAGTATTAAGAATAATTTGAGTTTGGAAATTACAACACGAAACAACGTGGTAATGGCGGCGAAAAACAGTGATATTAATATTCCGATTTTTGACGGGGGGGACTATAGTAATTGGAAAATACGTATACTGAAATTCTTACAATACAAAAAGTGTAAAGATGTGGTAATGCGAGCTAAAACAAATGCCGACGATGACAAATGGGACGATCGTGATATTCAGGCGACTAACTATATTTACAGCGCAATAACAAACAAACAGTTAGAATATATAAGTGATTTAGATTCAGCTCACGAAATTATCCAAAAGTTTGATGAGATGTACCTGAAAAAGTCGACGGCTTTGCAAATTGTGTGTCGACATAACCTCGAAAATGTCAAATTGAAAAATTATACAGAAGTGTCCTTATTTTTTGACGATTTTGAAAAAGCTGTAAATGAATTGAAGCAGGCAGGTGCGGTTATCACGGAGCAAGAAAAACTTAACTATATGTTAAAATCACTGCCACAGAACTATAGTCATATTGGTGATTTGATAGATGTTCTACCGGAAAAAGATAGAACGGTTGATTATTTAAAAAGTAAAATCAAATTAAAAAGTGCAGAGGAAAAATCGAATGAGGCATCAAATGACAGCTCAAATGCTTTTCGAGCTAAAGCCAGGCCGTCATTACAAAATAATTTCTATTGTTTCAACTGTGGAAAACCTGGACACTTACAAAGGGCTTGTCGTACCCGTACTGAAAATACCCATAGAGGTCGAGGTCGTGGATACTCAGGAAGTAGAGGTCGTGGATATTCTGGAAGTAGAGGACGTGGATCATATAATACTAGAAACTTTCATAGAGGACAAGGAAATTATAATAATGGGCAACAAAGAAATTATCATCAAGAGCAATATGGAAATAGTTTTCACACAACTATCGCAAATAATACTACAACAAGTGAGAAAGAGAAGTCAATGAAAGGTCAAATAGAATGGTTACTTGACAGCGGTTGTACAGACCATATTATTAATACTGATAAGTACTTTGAAACATGTGAGACATTAAAAAAAACTGTGAAAGTTAAAATTGGTGATGGAAGAATATTAGAAGCTACAAAAGTTGGTAACATTAAAACTTATTTCTCAGTGTATGGAGAAAAGTCAGAAGTAACATTGACAAATGTCTTTTATGTGAAAGAAATGAAGGCAAATTTATTAAGTTATTCAAGAATCACTGACAAAAATTCAGTTGTGTCTAAAGGGAGATTGTCGAAGATATATAACCCATATGGAAAGATTATAGCTGTTGCAATAAAAGATGAAAGACTATATAAGATGAAAAGTTATGTTAATGAAGAAATGCTGGAAGCAAATGTGAGTAAAAGCAATATAACTACAAAAGAAAAACTACATCGTACATTGGGACATATCAACTTTAATAATTTGGAAATGATGTGCAAAAATGAATCATTGGATGGACTGCCTAAAGAAATTGAATCAGAATATTTGAAGTGTGCGACATGTATTGAAAACAAAATGCATAATTTACCTTTTAATAATAACCGAAGAAGAGCAGAGGATATATTACAGATTGTTCATACAGATTTAAATGGCCCACATCAAACAACAGGAGATCATGGTGAAAAATACTTTTTGAGCTTCATAGACGACTATAGCAAACTGGTCAAAGTTTATTGCATCCGAACAAAAGATGAAGTATATGATTGCTTAGTACAGTATGTAAATGAAGTACAAAATCTCACTGATAAGACGATAAAAGAATTGCGATGTGATAATGGTAAGGAGTATATGAATGCAAGAGTTTTTCAGTTTGCAAAAGAGAAGGGAATAACAATAAAACCTTGTCCAGCATATGTACACGAACTTAACGGAACTGCGGAAAGGTATAACCGATCTTTAATGGATATGGGTAGATGTCTCTTATCAGAAGCAAAAGTTGAAAGAAAATATTGGCCAGAAATAATTAAAACAGCTGCATATCTTAAGAATAGAACCTTGACTAATACTATTGAAAGAAAAACTCCTTATGAAATATTTTTCAGAATAAAGCCAACAGTTAAGTATCTGAAAATGTATGGCAGTAAAGTCTTTGTAAGAATTCCAGAAGAAAGAAGAAAATCTAAATGGGACAAGAAAGCAGAAACCGGAATTTTACTGGGTTATAGTGACACTGGATATAGAGTATTGATGAACAATAAAATAATAATAGCTAGACACTGTGATATTATAGAAGAAGATATAACATTGTGCGGATTTAAAGATGAGAAAGAAGAAGAGACAGAAGAAGAAAAAGGAACAAAACGGAATACTACAGAATACCCGGAGGAAAATAATTCAGATAAAGTAAATAGTAATGATGATAGAAAAAATGATGAAAACAAGAAAGAAGAGAAAACAAAAAGGAAAGTTAAGCCACCACTACGATTTGATGAAGAATTCGGCTATTATTGTATTAGTGTTAATTACTGTGATGCTATGACCCCAGAAAATTTTCAGGAGGCGGTAACCTGTAAGGATTCAATTAAATGGAAGGCAGCCATGGATCGTGAGATGGACAGCCTAGTGAAAAATAAAACATGGACACTAATTGACAAGCCACCCAAGGACAAAAAGGTAATTGATGTGAAATGGATCTACAAAAGGAAGAATGAAAATGAATACAAAGCTAGGTTAGTGGTTAGGGGATTTCAACAAACTGATAGTGTTGATGACACTTATTCTCCTGTAGCTAAAATGCCAACATTAAAGCTCTTATTGTCTTATTGTTGTCAAAATTCGTTGGAAATCCATCAAATGGATGTAGAGACAGCGTTTCTTAATGGTAAAGTTTTATCTGAAGTATATGTAAAACAGCCAATGGGCTATGAAGATAACACTGAAAGGGTTTATATGTTAAATAAATCATTATATGGTTTAAAAGAAAGTCCACGCGCTTGGTATGAATGTTTTAACGAATTTCTGACTCACCTAGACTTTCAAAGATGCAAATATGATTATTGTTTATATTTCAAAAAGGAAAATGACTTAGATGTTTACATTTTATTATTTGTTGATGATCTTTTGATTTGTTGTAGTGACGAAAATATCATTGATGATATTAAAAATAAATTATCTGATAAATTTAAAATGAAAAATTTAGGCAAAGTGAAAAATTACATTGGTATAGACATTGAATATAACTATGAACAAGACAACATTTTAACTTTGAGTCAGGAACATTACATTGAGTCATTAGCAAAACGTTATAATATTGAGAATGCAAAATTGTACAGAACACCTATGGAAATAAACTTAAAATTGGAAAAATCCAAATTAAATGAAGATGTCAAGTATAGAAATTTAATAGGTGCACTGTTATATATTGGCTCTGGTACTAGATCAGATATTTCTTTTTGTGTAAATTACTTGAGTCGCTTTCAAAATTGCTGTGATGAGACGCATTTTAGATATGCTTTGAGAGTGCTGAAATATTTATTTTTGACTAAAAACTTGAAATTAAAATATTATAAAAAGGATAATGCTGACATATTAGATTGCTTTGTTGATTCCGATTGGGCAGGAGATATAATAGATAGGAAATCTACCACGGGATATGTAATTAGATTGTTTGGCAATGTTATCTTGTGGAAATCAAAAAAACAGAACTGTGTAACAAAATCTTCTACATTTGCTGAATATATTGCTCTATCTGAAGCAGTAACCGAAATAATCTTTTTGATTTCCTTAATGAATGATGTATTTACAAAAATTTGTGATCCAGTTAAAATATATGAAGATAATTCAGGTGCAGTAGCCATAGCTAAATATGGAAATTTTACAAAGAACTCCAAACATATTGAGGTACATTATCATTATATTCATGAAAATGTCAAGGGTAAAATGATTGAAATTGTTAAAATAGAGTCTGAAAATAATGTTGCGGACATATTAACTAAAGCATTAGGAAATGTTAAATTCTTTAAATTTAGAGAGACTTTAAGCATAAAGATATAGAGAAATACGATTAGGATAATTTGATTTATAAAATTGCTAAGTTACTAAAAACTGTCTTGTATTCTATTACTAAGATAAGTAATGTTACTTTTACTTATTGATTGCAATATAAATGTAAGGAGGTGTGTTGAATGTACGTTTATATTGCAACACTTCTATGCGATTTGAATGTAAAAAAAAAAGTCAGTTTGTCTATGCGCTAAAGAAGTTAAAGTGGTTGCTGGCTGTGTAAAATAAAATATTCATGTAACAAAGAAAATGGTCTCCTAAATAAAGATTAAATAAAGAAGAATAAGTTTATTTCTTCATATTAAGATATATTTCACCCACAGGCTGCTCGTGTACAGATACGTGCATTATTGAATTGGACACGAAGGGCGCTAAAAATTTTCTGGGTATATTTCACCCACAGGCTGCTCGTGTACAGATACGTGCAGTACGCTCTAAAGATGTGTCTATAGTTAGATATATCGGATGTATCCCCCGTTTTATTTTTAACTATAGGCACGACCATAGTCTTCATTAGCTCTGTAGGAGTGTCCCATACAGAAAGAGTAAAACATTGCAAGCACTCTCGCTAAATAAGGGCCCGCATGCTGAAGGTGGTCAATGCTACTCTATGCTGGTGGCCGCGCGGCCGTCGTGACCTGGAGACTCGCCTCTTGTTGTACCTTTAATAGCCCGGGTAACGTCTTTGGCAGTAAATTGTCGTCCAAGGTCAATCTCGGCTTTTCAGCACTGGGCGTCGCCAGCGACGGACCGAGAGTGGAACCAACTTGAAAACTATCCCTAAACAGGTCTCCAATGCCTTTAGTATCCGAAATACCACCAACACTCACAGGAACGCCCGGCTTACTACTTAGTTTCCTGGTACACTTCCAAAAGGCACTAGTCATTTTTTGTATGATGAGTCACACGATGTCCATTTTTATTTGTTTTTGGTACTTTTGACACCAGCTTAATCGTGACTTGAACACCTTTCTACTTTCATACATTTCCTTATATAGAGCACCTGATGATGGCTTCCCGTTCAGTAACCACCTTTGAAAGTCTATTCCACCCCATGGCACATGCTATTCTGCTAGGTTTTGTTTTTATTTGTGCTTTTACGGTCGATGCACTTGTCAGGGCCGATATGATGTCGCTATACATTTTAATCGGACGACAATTTAATCGGACCACATTTTTTACCAAGCATCTGAATGCTGCAGCTTACCAATTTTTTTGACGAATTAAATGTTTGACAAGGCAAAGCATGATACATCAGCAAGACGGATATCCTGCACATTTTGGTGTCAATGTTAGGCGATGGCTAGATATCCATTTTCCTAATCGTTGTATAGGGCGAGGCGGACCCATTCCGTGGCCTGCGAGGACTCCGGACTTAACGCCGGTGTATTTCTATGTCTGGGGTCACATGAAATCCCTAGTTTACGACGTCTCGCCTGTCTCATCCGCGGAAGAACTCAAATCAAGAATAATAAACGCAGCAAATGCGATGCGGAATAATTTGACTAATTAATAACTATTTGACTAGTCACAACTCACAAAAAGAATGCGACTTTGCGTACGCAATAGGGGAAGTCACTTCGAGCAAGAACTTTAATTAGGCTAAATTACCAAATATCTTAATTGTTACTTATTATTAATTGTTAATTGTTATAACTAATAAACTGTTACTGGTTATTACATTTTATTTTAAATTTGTATTTTTTGTTTTATTTACATTGGGTATTGTTTTTATTTGATTTTATGGAAATTTTAAAGAACGACATTATGTTTATTCGAATACGAATTTCCGCCTGCTTCCATAGTGATCATTTTTTTTCACTTTCTTTGAAATTAGTTCCTAGTTGTTATGCATTGTTGGAGCTAAGAAACGGTTATGTTTTTAAAATAATCTTCAAACCAAGTCTCATATTTTTTTTGTTCTCAAGGCACTTTAGTGGAAAAAATCTCAAAAAAATATTGAAATAATATGGTTTATTGTCTCGCATTTACAAAATTGGACCAATAATTGTTGTTTTAATTAATATTAAAACAACAATTATTTTATTATTTGTTGTTTTTTGTTTTTTAACGATTAAACATTATATTAATAAATAACCAATGCTTAAACTTTTTTTTTAAAGAAAAAAACAGCCTTAAATTAATATTTTTTTTTTGCATTTTTGACTTATTTTGAAAAAGATAAAAATCATGATAACTCTAAAATGGTTCACTTTTGCATAATGGGGGTTAAAATTATCGCAAATAGTCACCTCTCGGGAATACGTCGAATTACCAATAACCCTGTATATTTATAGTTAAAGAAATCTGCATTATCTTTATCTCTGGCCATGCGGCACATGTGCCTCATGGACGTATGAGTAAAATAATGGACAGGGAACCTGTTAAAGATCATCTTCCATTAAGACAATAAAAATGACAAAAATCGGTATTCTTACAAATAAAAAATCACAAAATACGATACAAACTTTTTGCTATATAGACAAAGCTGACCTTCATGGGTTAAAAAGTTTAATAATTATAAAAGGATGTACGAAGAAAATTTAAATTTTGAATTCAGTACAGTGACGATATCTGATGTTTTATTTCAATATTTGTTCTTCTTTGGAACGTTCTGTTTAGTGCTCGTAAATGAAAAATTTATTCATATCAAGAATAATTAGATTTCTTGGAAGCCTATTTTGTAAATAATAAAAAACTTGTCTCTTGCTCTGGAGTGGTACAAGAATAAATATCCGACGAGAGTTACCCCGACTACAAAAGTTGTTCAAAACATTTTGAAAAATCTCGTCAAGAGTGAAAGTTAAAAAAAAGTCACGTCTTTTTGTCGAACAATTAATTTTTAATGCAATATATTTCGTTGCATTCTCGAAAAGGGCTCTCTCTGCAAAAAATATCAATTTTCGTCGCTCGGATTTCCAGGTTTTTTTTTTTATTAAAAAAACTAAGTTTAAATAATTTATGTTCCTACCAATGCTCGCCGTGGCAAGTGCATGCTCCTTCAAACCGGCGTGATAGAGCAGGAGAGCGAGCAGTGTGCGTCTGAACTCTTCTAGCGGGTGATCCGGAGGGAAAGCTGGGGTAGCACCCTCGCGGCGCTCGCACGCGAACCAGAGATGTAGAGCAAGGGGGTCCTGAGAAGATGATATTTGATTCTACAACTATAATATTTTTCTACATTCGAGTCTATCCAAGCTTTTATTTAACCTGTAAATTACATAATAGATACATACATAACGTAACGCCTTCATTCCCAGAGTGGGGTAGGCAGAGCTACAGAATTAACAACACCTCTAAAAAAACTTGTTAAATACACAAACATACTAAATCCTTCCGGTGCAATCATACTGGGTAAATTTACAGATACGTGTCCGATTCGGTTCTGATGACTATAACCTGATGCCGCAGCTGAAGTAACTTAAAAAATAATCAAACTGTTTAAGCAGACAATATGCTTAGGCCTCAGTCACAAAGGATTGTAACAAACAAATACTTTTACATTAAAATATCTAAAGGCTAAAAACTCACGTGTAGTTTGGAATCCGCTAGAGCTAGTAACAACGCGTCGGCCTTGGTCTGAAGACCGCGGGGCGCGCGTGGTGTGTATGCGGGCGGCGGGGTGTCACCTGCCGGAGTATTGCCTCCAGTGGATGTACCACCGCGGGCCTCTGCCTTTTCTTCTTCGAACGGGTTCGGTGGGTGATAGTCCTGTGAAATTTTCTGGGAGTTAGTTATAAACTGGGTTACAACTAGACCCCGGATTCTTGTCGCAATGTCGTCAAATAGGTTAGTTTCGGGAATAAATGGAACGATGAAAATGAATACGACAAAAATTACGGTTATTAGACAAATTCATTTTTTCAACATTATCTTTTGTCATATTACTTCAAGCCATACATTCGTTCGTGAAACTGGCTTTTAACTAACAAAAAGTGAGCGACCGAAAAAAACAAAACCTGTTTAATGTACAAATGTATGGTTTGCACTTGCAGTAATATACCGAAAGATAACGTTGATCGATTGACTAGGTATTTTTTATCGTGAATACCTAGTTATTACAATTTTTTCGGTTAAATCCGGCACATTTAATTGTAATCCGTACAGTCACGTAGACAGACCTAGAATATTTAGAAAAGGAGTATTTTTTTATATTTCTTGAATCGATTCATTGATTTTTAAGTACATTAATAAGCGTTGCTTTGCTGTCTTGCTGACAAAGCACTGGTGCATTGATTTTTATACGGCAATGTCGCCTAGTAGGGTTTTTTTTAGATTATTATGCTGCCGTGAAATGATTGAAAGATTTAACGCAGGCGACTCAAATGCTGTGTTCGACATACTTACGGGTGACGAAGGCTGGATTTAGTGTTATGATCCCGAAACCAAAAGACAATCTGCTCAGTGGGTGTTTCCTTCCGAGGAGTTGTCAACTAAAGTGAAGAGAGGTCGAAGCGTGGGAAAAAAGATTGTAGCCTCGTTCTTCGGAAGGACAGGTCATTACGCGACAATTGTTTTAGAGGATCGAAAAACAGTTACTGCAGACTGGTACACTAACAATTTTTTGCCACTTGTCTTGGAAAAAGTTCGGGAGAAACGACCTCGCAGTAGAATCTTCCTTCACCACGACAACGCCTCGTCGCACACCGCCAGGCGAACAATCGACTATTTGGCGACGTCAGACGTGGAATCAGTGGGTCACCAGCCGTATAGCCCCGACCTCGCACCTTGTGATTTTTATTTATTCCCGAAAATAAAAGAAAAACTTCGAGTAAAACGTTTTGTGGACGCCGAGGAAACTCTGGCTGCGTTTCAAAAGGCCGTCGAAGACACCCCTAAGGACGAGTGGGCAAAGTGCTTTTCTCAGTGGTTCCATTGGATGCAGCGATGAATTGACATGAATGGACACTATTTTGAAAAGATATAATAAAACTAATAACTTGCTAGTTTACTCAGTTTTTTATTTTCTAAGAACTTTCAGTTTGACCCTCGTAAGTAGGTTAATAAAGTGTAATAAGTATTTACTTTACTTTTAACAATTATAATTCATATAATTTTAATAAATAAAACATGCATTAATAAATAAAAAAATATATACATAAGTATAATAAACGTACATATTTACATACATTCATATTATTTATGTCGCATCGTCTTCGCTTTCAGTCGACTCATCATCTGAAACCGAAAGACGAATAACCAACCACCACGTTTCATTTTTAACACCAACTATCAAAATGATATGAGTGCCGTATTGCCTCGGTGCGGTCTATCGTCCTACACTGCCAAAACGTAATATCTAAAATATCTGTGACATTAAATTTGAACCTTAATACTATCACGATACCGTTTGTTTTTTAATAAATGTTGTAAGGCACGAGCTAACTCGGTAGCTAGCGGTTTTGTGAAAATAGAGACAATGGCCTTTGTTTGAAAGATAAGGGCTCGAAGCGAAAAATTCACCTCGGAAGATTCATACAACTGATACCAACATCGGTCATCATTTTTCGTTTGGCGCCATTCACGCGTACAGCCATAATATCCGTATTCTGTTTATCATGCTGATAAATAAACGGACCATCAATGAACTTGATGCTCGCAACCATTCAAGTGCGCCATATCTTTTTTAAGTTGCTTTTACGAGTATTTTATTTATCTAATGCACAAAATTAATTGGAGTGTATGTTATGCGCCGATTGGTGTAAAGACACACGTATCTGAAATACGGTGCTTGTGAGTCAAGCCTTTAAGTTATCAGCATTTAAAAAGGATGAAATGTAGACACTTCTAGCTAAATCCTGCTTTGAAATAATCTATGCCTTATTACGCAAACATCTTATTAATAACACAGTTTATTCTCTTTCTTCGATTACCTCTTCCAACATTACGAGTAAGAAAGGGACAAAGTACTCACATTCATAACTTTCAAGGGGACTTCCCGTAATAAGTGATAATAACTAGAAAAGCGTTGCCAGCTCGTCCTTAGGCTTTGTTTCCTGGAGAAGTGAAAATTTCCATTTTATATGTATGAAACCAATGAAAAGTTAAAAAAGCCGAATTGGAACAATGTTAATATAACATTTTTAACTCCAACTTAACCCATAAACACGCTATTAAAATCTTTCGCAATGCTCAAGGGCACCTTGTACAATAAAATAACTTAATAAGGCAAATTTGCAAATTGATGAGGGTTTGTGTTTATAGTAAAATGAGAGCGTAGTATTTTGTGTATGATATTCCCATACGTACTTTGTTTTTTTTTTTAATTTAATATATTAACTAACATATAATGGATTTTTTTAAATTGAATAATAACACATATACGTATGTGTTTGTTTATTTTTTTGCAATTAAAGACACGGGGCTATATTCTTAGCTTTGTAGAATTTTAGATACTTTTTAAAAGTAATTTATTGTATAATTTAGCACCTTCGAAACCAATGCACTTTTTACCGTAATAAGTTCTAGGGGTTCTCAAAACTAAATGATCGGCATTCCGTAGTCTAATTCTTTATACAAGGGCTTTTGTTTTGAAATTCATATTCGTGTGGGTGTTCTTAATAGGTATTTTTCGCACCAAAATACATGTATTTATAGATTGTGCTTGTGTAATTCTTAATATTTTAATGTTTTTGTTTAGTGTCTCAGATGGGATAAGGTATTTGTAATTAAATAAAGTTTTTGTTTATTTATTTTGTTCTATTTGTTTTTTTTTGATGTATTTTTAGTGCGGTCCCCCAGATCCCTATTAAGTAATCAATATGCGGCTTGATTAATAAGTTACAAATTAAACGGCGTACTTTAAGGGGAAGACACTGTGACACACGACGAAGAGCACCAGTTAATGATGACAGTTTTGACTTGATCTTCTGAACATGTGGTTCCCACTTGAGCTTACTGTCTACTATAAGGTATTTTTCGGTTATCTTTTATCTTTAAGGTGGGATCTGTACAGGCTTCAAAGTTTTTGTTTTTTGCAGCATCGTAGTTCCGTACTACGTGTTCAGTATCCGTAGGTCAGATTGTAGATTACAGAGAATATCAGTTATAGAAGAGCCGTAATAGAAAAGACTAGTATCATCAGCGTTAATTGTCACAGTCCAATTTCTTGTACAGTCAGCGTCAGAGAAAAGGACCCCCCCAAGTCGTTAAAGATTATCACACGACGGCGAACGTCACGCGACGTTCGCCGTGAGCGGCTAGCTTCCCCCGCCCCGCACCCACACCTCTTGCCCGAGCATCCACCGATACCACTCGAATATCATAATTTCTTTATTTTACTATTTGGCATTTGGTCGAACCGAATACCAAGAATAACTTACAAAAAGACATTTACTTTATACATGCTGTTGAGGATACGAACCCGCTCCACTAGCCGCTAGCCGATTGCTTTTACATGCCTTTACCACTAGGCCATCGACTCAGTTGTCAATCTCGGCGAAAATTTTAATTGCATTACTCCATATATCGAACAATTTTAAAAACGATCTTATGTTATAAACGTTATGGTTCAAATTTCAACTTCCACCATGTTCCACTCCTCAATTAACTATAAGGTTGAATTACGTATAGATTTCTCGTTTGGTTGAATATACTGTGCTTCTTGCCGATTGTTGCACTACCCTAGTTTTACTTCAGAAAAGTAGCTGCTGCATAAACTGCGACTTAAGGTTGAATTTAGAATAATTTACTTCTTCGCCTTGTTTACTAAACTGTGACTGAGGGTAACTTTATAATAACCTTACAGTTTCTTTATATTTCGTTCCGAACTGATTGAGTGTAAAGTCCTCGTCGTAATATTATCTGATTTATTAAGTTTTCAAACAGTTGCTTCGATGAACCGATATTATGGTTAGATTAACAACTTTTTTAAAAGCTAAAATTATTGTTCTCTGGGAACAGGAACAAAGCATAAAGAAAATAGCACGAGATATGGGCATAACGGTAAGATTTACGTTATTTACATATTATCATACATATTTATTGTTGCAATCATGTTGCAGTATTACGTATAGATACTTACAAGTTGGATTTACGTATTCCTATTATATTATCATTTGCATTACAGAAAAAAAACTGTTAAAAGATGGATACAAAGGTATCATGCCACGGGTGATGTGAAATGTGAATGGCAAGGTCCTCGCCCTAGTGCTTACACTGATGAATCGGAGCTACACCGTAATATTGTGGAAGCTCACTCAGTGGCACCGTTCAAAACTACGCGTTCAAGTGCTGAAACTTTTGGAGTGTCGCTTAGCACTGTTCGACGACATCTACACGCTGCGAATATCCATAATTATATACCGGCCAAAAAAATTCAGCTTAGTGACAATCACCGCACCAACCGAGAAAACTTTGCCACTCGTTATTTAAATTTCGACTGGGAAAACGAAATTGTGATATTTACGGACGAAAAGTGCTTCAAGTCAGATAAGGATGGCCGAAAAACTTTATGGAGAAGATGTGGGCAGAGGTTTAACCCTAAAAATGTATTAGACTTGAGAACAAGCGGGCGGTTAACACTAGGTAAATAATGTTTTTATTGAAATTATATTAGGTATATATTGTTGACAATTAATGTGGATTACATCTTTATTACAACATATTTTAAACGGTTGACTGTTTTTAGGTTACTGGGGATGGATGTCTTCAATGGGCCCAGGCGAGCTAGTGGAAATAGGAGGCCGCATGAACAGTGAGCGATACCTTGAAGTGTTGAAGGACGTAATGCTGCCGTCAGTGCGTGTCGCATATCCTGAAGGCCAAATTTATCTGGTTCAGGATAATTCTTCAGTGCATCGGTCCCGAATCGTTCAAGACTGGCTAAAGGTCCAAGAAGACATAACGGTGTTTGAGTGGCCGGCTAAAAGTCCGGACCTAAATAAATCCAATAGAAAATTTGTGGGGACAGATGGTTTTGAACTGGGACTCCAGTGATATAAAAAACAAAAAAAAATTGGATAGTGAGGTAAACAAAACTTGGGAACTAATGCGAAATAGTGATGCATGTTCCGGTATGGTTTCGAGCATGAAAAGTCGACTTCAAGAAGTGATAGATAGTGACGGCCATCCTCTCCGTTATTAATAGGTATACTCGGCAGATTGATTGGTGAAATACTTACGAAGCAATATGTTAACAATTTCAAATATTTGTGGGGTTATCACGTAGTTAATCAAAAATAAACATCCTTTATTATTATCAATCCAGTTACTCTTGTTTACAAGTAGTCTTGTGTTAACGATAAACCATCTGACCTCACATCTTTTTCTATTGAAGTGTTAAAGGGTTATTATCACTGTTATCAGAAAGAAAATGTGATAAAAGAGAAAGATGTATATTGCTATACTATTATAGTTTAGCATGTTGGTTCTTCCTCTGAGATTCACAGGCACTAATGACAACATTTGATTTTATCCAGGCTTTTCTTTGTTAAAATCATTCAGAATGTAAAAAAATATGTTCACTGATTTAAATAAAGAAAGACGTGTAGGTAGTTGTTTCTAGAAATATCTATAAACGAACCGTTGTCTAATGTTAAACATTCTAAACCGCTAATTTGTGTTTTGATAATAAATTTAGTTCAGTTAATATCCTAAGTAAATAAACCTAATTTAACACAGAAAACAAATTCGAGAAATAAATTAACATTTTTTTCGCAACATGCCTTTGTTTTCTTACATAATCTCATACCTACTTTAACGTTTGATTTCTTTAATAATAAAATCTAGACAAATGATTAACGAAATAAAAAAAAGAATAAATCCCACCAAAGGCCTGGGTTTGAACCCGTGACCGTTGCATTCGTAGGCCGCAGTCTAGACCATTGGACCAACATGCCATTTACATTTCATTACAAAAAACTTAAACAGTTTGACGTCATTACCAAGGGGGGTCCTTTTCTCTGACGCTGACTGTACGTCATTAATATATATTAAAAATAAAAGTGGCCCTGAAATAGATCCTTGGGGACGCCGTAGATAATAGGTATTGGACCACTTTGCTGTTCATTAATTTTTACAATTTGGAGACGGTTAAATAGGTAAGATTTTAGAACGTCATATGCTTTGCCAGTCACTCCTATACTAGTCAATTTGTTCAGTAGTATTTTATGACTCACCGTGTCAAACGCCTTCTTTATATAATAAAAACACCTAATATAATATTATTATCGTCAATATTGATCTATATTCGAGTAACAAGGTCAATTGTAGCTGAAAGAGTGTTTGACTTTTGCCTGAAGCCATATTGCTTTGGAGAGAGAACTTGATTTAAATTAAGGAATTTTATAAGACGATTGTTAATTGCTTTTTCATATTTTTTTTATATAACTGGGAGAACAGAAATGGGCCGATAGTTATCTGGATCAAATTTACTGCCGGATTTATGTATTGGTGTAACTTTAGCGGTTTTTAAACTCCCTGGGAAAATAGCTTGGTCAAAACATTTAAGTCCATCTATTATTAATAATTAAATGGATTTTATTCATTTAGTAGTTATCCCATCTAAGCCAGAACTACTGTTTATTTTTAAGTTTTAATTATTTTATCTATTTCATCGAGTACTATGTAATAAACAGGTTAGTAGCTTTTTCTCGAACTTTCCATATGTGTGTTCTATATTAGTTTCAGTTTTAGCTTTGTAAGTTGTCTATAGTTTCTCATAGTCCAATGCATTATATTGTATTTGTCTCACTGCGGGTGGCTGATATTTCTTAACCACTGGAAAGATCTGTTCATGGTCAGTAAGAGCCGAATCTATAATTGCCAGGTAGAAATCATTCTGCTTATGGCATACATGATAGGCTTATACATGATCTAATAAGGGCCTTGTTGTATCTCCCCGTGTACAGTTATCAAAATCAATTTTGTTCAGAATTTGGATAGCGTTTTCTTTAAGAATTTGCTTTTGTATAGAGGGTGGATTTTAGTAGATCGTTGAAGTCCCCAAATATTAAGACTCTCTTCTTCATCTAAATGACATCATATCTGCCAATTTGTTTTTTCAGACCGGATTGGTCATTAATGATCTGATAATTTTCATTATGCTGCTTGCGTTTGCTTCGGAATGTCATCTGAGAGTTGTAACTGTCCAAAAGTAAGGCACTCAAGTTTGGTTGAGAGCCTCTAGTTTCGGCGGAGAAGCTGCCTCCATTCGGTGAGCGTTTTGTCTTACCGTACTTTGTACATCCAGGGCCTTGTTTATCTGCTTGAGTGTAGCGATGCCGGTGCACAGTTGAAAGGGAGTATGTGTTAAGATACTTGTTACGTAAGACTGAGCGCACTGTTCACTAATATTATGGTTGAGATTTGAATGGCAAGATTAATTGAATTTTATAATACGTAAGAACACGTCTACACTGTACGCCTACGCGACACCTTATCGAAAGGAAATCCCAAGGTAATTGACGTTTTTGCCACAAAAACTTCTATGTCTGTACATAAATGACACTTCACTCCGGACAACCTCGGAAAGATAAATATGGTGTAACCTTTTTGTGTACAGTCAAGGAATTTAATTTCCAACCCACCTAAGGTTCAATATTATACAGCAAACTGTCACCATAAGAGCTAGCATACGTCTTATTTGTCACTTCACATTTTGTTTGTTAGTAAATATTTAATTAGTTACTATAGCAACGTTGTATCACCATCGAGTTTAGTCGATTATACTTGTATAACCAGACAAAGAAAGCCACACGTCTTTGCATAACAGACGACCAAAATAATTTTATGTAATATTAACAGTTGGCTAACCTAAGAGCCTGCTAACCTGAAAACTAATTGTGAATTCACCCAAAGTCAACCAATTGCAGGTCTTTAAACCGTGACCTAGTGACCATTGTTATAAGGCGTCATCATTCGTTATTACTCGGAATGATGAGCTGAGATAGTGAGACGGGCACAGCTATCTGACAGAATGAGACTGAAAAACGGTATCGTTTCGTCCATTCCGATAAATATACTTAACTACTTGACGTTTTCGGGACATGTTATAAACGTAACGATAGCTATTAAGAAATTATGATTGGCCATTCATTTCGATCAGACAAACGAAAAATCTAAGAATATATCCTAACGCCTCTTGTCACGATGTACAGTTTTGATAGTTGCTATGGCTATAAGTATTTAAACTACGGCTACTGAGCTACTCGTAGCTATTCGTGATACAACGCCTAATCAGCTAATATCAGTCGTTATTGGGCGTTTTAAAAGGGTTGCTATGGCCACGTTTCAACAAAGAAACAAGAAACTGGTGGTAACGATTCGTTAACCCGATTTACATTACACGGCCGGATTATGAACAGTGGCAAGTGGCTCAAATATCCCGTGTGGTGACTGTACCAATCGGCAATTGCCGTCCTACGATCTCCGAGAGGAATAATAGCCACGTGAAATGATTTGGAGACATCACCGTATATTTGGCCGTGCAGCGAGAACGAAAAACTTAGGTCGGCTTTAGCTGGTCTTCGTAGACCCATTCTCGAAAACTCGTTTTCAGTTTAAGGCTTATACCTACTCTTCACCTGATACGACGCTAAAAACTGCATTTGAGCTTCCTCCGTTTAATTCAGTCAAAGATATGCGACACTAATTGACACGAGTCGTTTTCTGTTCGTCAACTAACAAGTGAAGGAGCCAATGGGAAAACTACTTTCTCACACCGATATCCAAACACTTTTGAATCTCCCGATATGCTATATGCCGGTCCTCCTTTATGGGTAAGGATCAAATAGTTGTACCATAGTTAACCAAGCGTAGTTAACCATACAAACAACAAAAGTGAAAAACATACAAACTACAAATGTATGGCTAATTTTCGCGTCACAACGGAAAAAAATAATAGAAAATTTAATTGAGTGAGTTAGCGAGGCCAACTTTTTGGTCCTTACCCTTATCAGCTGAAAGCAAAACATCGATGTTTTCTTGCTTGAATGCCGATTTTGGTCGGCCTTTGGCCCGTTTCACGAAACTACAAGTTAAAAATTACTATCGGAAGTCTCATTCTAATTCATTTTGCTACAAAGAGAGTTCCGCTTGTAATTTGTATCTTGTAGCTCTTGACGCATTTCGTCCGTGAGGTATACAAGGCCAAAGTAAAATTCAGAATACCACCTGTAATCTTCTCTCTTTGAAGGTAATTTATTGCTAAAAGCAGCAACCATCCGGTCTCCACAACGTACCTATTCAATCAAAGCTAAATTACATTCACTGCCGCGACTCAACGACTTAAATAAACTATTGAAACCGAACCTTTTTTTTCTATATGTCCAGTGTGTTAAGATAATGAAACTGTACAGATTATAAAATGGTTCAATATGCGTCGAAAATAAGTTCATATGTATTAGATGCCCGAAACTTGCGGTGCAGCCCTCGTAAGAATAGGGCGCTAAATAAAAGCGGCTGCTAGCATAAGATAACAGTACACCAACATTATTAATACGAACGCTCTAAACAGTTGACAGAATTTTTATTAAATAGATTTACTGAATAAAACTCCGGTCAGCTGTTAAGAGCGTTAGTAAGAACAATGTTATTATTGAAACCCCAAACTTTACCCCGCTGCTCTTGATTTCTACGAACGGTGTTTATGGTTATGTAGGCTCTAAGAATACCTAGCAAGTTAACAGCGCTAATATGTCCAATTAGGCCGTCAAACTAACCTGTAGTCCGCCTCTTAGGAATGCGGCTGAGGCAAAGGCCTCCACTTCTTTCTCAGCCTCTTGTTGTGGCAGTGAGCGAGCCAACTGCACGCCACACTGAGACACGCTTATTGCAATGTGGAAAGCAGCTGATGTCATTAGATGATGGACTCGGAGGGATGATGTGTTTTCCTGGTGGAAAAAAAAAAATACACTAAGAATGTTTACACATGTGTAGTAGGTTTACATAATAATAAATTCTTTTGAAACGTCTAGCGGCTTTTCCTAAGTTTACTTCAAATGGTGATCGGCACGTCAAAAACTATAATATGTTTGGGTGATTTTCAAATCTACATACGAGTACATAAATTAAATCCCGCCTGTTTCTCAGAGAGGTAGGCAGAGACCACTTCTTTCCACCTGCTACGATCCTGACAAATCTCCTTCGCTTCTTTCACATTCATACATCGAGACATGCATGCACTTCGGTTTTGGGTACTTAAGATTCAGCCCTTTTGCAGAACTTCTCCGATTTGATTCGAAAAAGTACGTCCAGGGCGGTCCTTTCCGACCTTTTCCACTCACTTTCACACTATATATCTCTTTCGTTAATTTTCTTTCACCCATTCTTTCCATATGACCAAACCATCGAAGCATGCTCTTTTCAATCTTAGTCACTACATCTTCTTTCAGTCCACATTTCTCTCTGATCTTGTAATTCCTTACTCCATCAATCAGTTTCATACCACACATACTACGCAATGAGCGCATTTCAACTGCATTTATACGACTTTCATGCTTGTCCTGCCACACCCAACATTCACTAGCATACATCAGAGTAGAGACCAACACTTTATTGTGACCAGCCAGCCGAGCTTATTTGAAAGGCCCCTTACGCTCACAAAGGAGCAGATCGGATTGCCCGCATTCACCCTTCTCTCAACATCCTTCTCACACTTACCATCTCTTGTAAACATACTTCCCAGGTACACAAAATCACACACTTCCTCTACTAATTCACCATTTATATTTATTACGCACTCAGTCATACTCCTCCACTCCTCGTCCTTCTCTATCACCATCATTTACTTTCATCCCCTTTTGCTTAAATCCCTCATTCATCACTGTCACCATCTCCTGCAACTAAAGTACTGATGGAGCAAGTATAACTTGATCATCGGCATGCTGCTCACTCCATACGACAAAATAGATAATAGTACAAGTACAGAAGGCACACTCCTTTGATCTTTACAAAACCGCTTTTTTCTTAGCCAAAACATTTTGAGCTATGGCCCTCTGACGTCGTATACTCCAGCGCAAGTCAAACGGAACGTTAAGGCTGTGTACGAACGGTGAAAATAAATTAGCTCACTCGCCGCGTCGCCAAACTGAAGGGCTGTCAAACAACTAAAAGTAAAATAATGATGTTTTAAAAGTAAAAGACAAAAGTTATTTATTCACTAAGTAGGCCGAACAGGCACTTTTACAATTCAAAATTCTACCAGCGCTCCCCAAAAGATCACTGCTGAGAAGAGGCGCCAAAAGAAGCTAAATAGTAGGTCATCTTTAGGGTTCCGTAGTCAAACAACCCTTATAGTCTCGCCATGTCCGTCCGTCCGTCCACAGCCTAGCCCAGACTCTTAAGAAAGGCCAGACTAGAAATCTGTAATTTGGCATGAATATACATATGAACCAAGCCACAAACAAGGTGGTAAAATAAAATTTAAAAAAAAATTGTTAACTTTCCCTACACGTAACGTGGGGATGTTTTTTGTTTTCTTGTCAACCCCATTGTGTGGCATGTCGATGGATAGGTATTTTAAAAATATTACGGGATTGTGAAAAAAATGTTTGATTAAGTGATACGTTTATTAAAAGTAGAGCTTTATAGCGCAAATTTTTTTTAGTGTCAAGTGTCACTCCCTACAGCCAAAACTACAAATACTAAAAATCTATTAATACAAAGCGCATATAACTAATTTAAAAGGAAAACTATAACGACTAAGTAGACATCATTGGTTCTTGAGATACATATGATTAAAGTGTTTATACCTACTAAAATCATCTAAGACAGCACCAACTGACTTCAAATGGAAAATTGGTTATTATTTGTTATTTTTTGAGATAGTTTTTGTGTTTGTAGCACTTAACGGCTTCGGAACCCTACACTGAGCATGGTCCGACATGCTCTTGCCCGGTTTCTTTATTATATTAAACAGAAAATAAAATTTAAAAATATAAATATAATATGCGTAGCTAAGCAGGAAAACGAGTCGAAACTTTAAACACAATAATAATAAATAAATAAATAATATTTATACCTACCCATGACGACGGTGCAAAGCTACATGAAATATAAAATAAAGTTTTGATTCGTTCTCCTACAGGAACCGTTTCCCCTAAACGTATTACGTTAGGTATCTTAGGACAAGCATTTTTGTCTGTCCAAGCATCCTCGACCCTATACTAAGCTTAAGACATTAACGACTATTTTTTTCAAGTAATTTCTAAGTGCTGAAAATGGTAACTTTAAAACTACGTCGGGTAATTTATTATCAGTGATCGATTATTTGGATTCTCCCACGGGGGATATCAAGTAGAAAAGTTAATATAGATATGACAGTTTCCCGCGATACCAAAAGCAGATTAGGTCGTACTGAGAGTAAAACGTCCTGTATTACATTTATGTCGGATTTCACCAACCACTTAACAGACGATTAGAATGTTGACAGCTGTCAAAATGTATGAACTAACAGTCGATTAACATTTAACAGCGTATGGTGAAATTGGTACTTAGTCCGCTAGACATAATGTCTGTTTAATGAGAACGACCACAGGAAAGAATGCCCAGGGAGCAAAACGTCCGCAATTCAAAATGCCCTTGAAGCAAATCGTCATCAACGGAAAATAACAAAAAAAGAAAACGTCCCAACGTAAATTGTAGCTAGACGTTAAATTACGATTAGGATGTCTTACTGTGTTAAGCAGTTTGTAGGTATACGTACCTACCTCATTTGTCAAAATTGATTAATTAAGAACGACGCTAGAGTGGAAATTTACATACAAACATATACACTTAGTACATACATGCTTAGCAGTATGTACGTGGGGGTATTTAAGTGATAGAAATACACGATTACGCCGAAAATTGAGCGCTTTATTTAAACGCACTCACTTAATCGATACAAACAATTATTGCTCAATAAGCTTCGAATACGCAGATGATCGATCGGTTCGCACTGTTCGCTGTCCGTTCAAGAGAAGTATGATCGCGAGCCATTGTTGCTGGAAATTTCTATGCATTTGTCTCATTTCTAATCGTGTTATCTCTTTCACACGCCTTCATAGCATAGAAAACATCCAAGACACAGGAACAAATATTCGCGCTTATCACACAAATATCTGCCCTTACCGGGATTTTAACCCAGGACCGCTGGCTTCGGAGGCGGATCACTCCCAACTAGGCCATCGTGTCGTCCTAATATTTTACTGTGCGGAATTTTAATTTAATTGAAAAGCATTTTAAGCAGTTGGCATTAGGCTGCAACCTATCTAGGAGAAGCAAAACTCCGAACTCAAACCCGGCGGGATAGGCGTCGTTAGCATTGGGCTGCTACCTTTCTAGGAGAAGGGAAACTCCAAATCCAAACACGACCCTACATCATGGACCATGCAAGCACTATTCAAAAGAGTTAGGAAGGTACTGGTAATGCCAGAGAATCCCTCCCAAAGCCTAGCCTGGGTAGCCTTTCGTACTCCGGGAGGAGGGGCAAAATGGTGCGAGTGTGTCCAGATCCCTCCGGGTATCAGAACGGTAGCGATGCTGTTTGCTTCGCGTCACGCCGTGTTCGTAGGGGGTTGGCAAAAAGCGGGCCGCTAAAAACCGCCTTGCCAACCGCCTTTTCCATCCCTCAACATAATATGTTATGTTTGTGGAGGGATGGAAAATAGCATAAGTTAGATGAAGTATGTATGATGATGAAAGGCAGACAGCTGGATGTTCCATGTGTGACTGAGACGAAGAAAAAGGGGTGAGTACTCCACACACGGAACCTTGACGGCATTGTGGTCCGAGGTCCCGGCATCCGCGCACGGTCATCAGGGAGTAGGTATCGTACTCACAGATGGAATGGCTCAGTGTATGCAAGAGCATGAATGTGTGAGAGCGAGACTTATCTGGGTGAGACTCAAGGTCTCACTCGTTTATTTGTAATTGGGGCTTATGCCCCCGATATTAATAAATCGAAAATAGAATGGGAGAAGTTTTGGCAAAGTCTGCAAGGTTGCAAAAAAATGCAAGGAGAATTAAAAAAATATATATATATATATATTAATGGTTGGACAGGCATGCAGTCTTGCAAAGGGATGGTTATGAATCGGTACTAGGAAAGTATGGTGATGAGCGAGTGAAAGAGAATGGCAAATGCCTTGTTAATGTATGTTTGGCTAAGAATCTCTGCGTGACTTAATGTATATTGTATGTATTTATTAATTAAATATTTAAATACGAAATGTTAAGTTTAACATGGAAATATTTTATGTTTTACTTTACGAATTTACTACAATTTAATACAATTAAAACTATTTAATATTTTTCTTTTGGATGTGAATTCTTAATATTCAGCATTTGGCCGCGACTCCATCCGCTTAGAAGAGGATTATAGCTGCTATGTGCTATTCCAGACTGTCTCTGTGCCAAATTTCATCCCGATCCGTACAGCCGTCCTGGCGTGATTAAGTAACAAACGCCTATCCATTCAAACTTTCGCATTTTTAATTATATAGGTACTCGTAATAGTACAACATATTTAGTATAACCTTCATAGCGGTTATATTTTTAATCGACTTCAAAAAAGGATTTGGTTCTCGAATCGACTGTATGTTGTCGTTGTTTGCTATCGTGTGTTTCTTACGCTATTACTCTGTCAGTTGTGGATCGTTTTCGGATATTTTTTTTGTTTTATAGGGTGTAGGCGTGATTAAGTAACAAACGCCTATCCATTCAAAGTTTTGCATTTTTAATTATACCGGGTGTACAATCCAAATGGGTCAGTATGGTGAAGTCGGAAACTATGAACGACGAAAACGATGTATAAAAATGTCCACCTGAATGATTTCGTCCTTTTATAATTTTGACAAAGTATAAAAATGTCTACATGTATATTAGACGACATATAAAGATGTTGCGACAATAGACTAAAAGAAAATATGACGATGTATAAAAATACTTAGATAGTAGTCATTTTTATATTACGACTTGATAAGACTTAAAACTTTTGAAGTATTGGCTTTCTAATACTCAGACAAATTTATGTTTTAAAGGTAAACATTTTTATTCATCGCCATATTTCCTTATAGTCCATACACGCATAAATCTGAGAGATAGCGAGATCTGTTCTTAGGAACCGTGACGTCGATTTTAGATTTTACGGATTTTCGGTCTACCTTGAAAATTTATGATGTATCATCAGCAAAAAGCATAAAATCACAAAGTTTATTTACCGTGGGTGGTAAGTCATTAATATAAACCGGACCGAACGGTCTTTATATAGAGCACTGAGGAATACTTAATTTAACTGCTGCTGTCTGTGTTTTATTTACAACAACCGTTTGTGTTCTATCACTAAGATATAAAAACATAAGACATAGATAATTATTTGACAGACCATAATGTTTTAATTTCAATCTAAGAGTCGCATGATCTAGGCAATCGAAAGCTTTGGAAAGATCACAAGAACATCTTATTGCATCACAAGATTTCTCCCAAATCCTATATACATTATATTTAATGAGTACAGATGTTGCATCAGCTGTGGATCGTCCTCTGGTGAAGCCGAACTTATTACTGTTAAGCAGTTTATTTCTACTGAAGTGACCTAACATCTATTAACATTAACTTCTCAAAAACTTTACGTAAATAAGGTTGAATAGAAATGGGACGAAAATTCGTTATCACTCATCTCCCCCGATTTAAAAAGAGGTATGACGTTACTATAATTATTTCATAAGATTTGGACAGACCCCCTCTATAATGCAATTATTGTAGATTAAAGCGAAGTGAGGTGCAATGATTTCTATACATGTTGGATGACTTGTAACTGATGTTCCTCATAAATCCTCAGCATTTAACTAAACGGTGACTTGATTATCACAAGTTTTTGTTTTACCCGTTTCCCTTTTTGTAATTTTCCAAACACTAACATGACTGACTATACGCAGACTAGGCCATTAAAAAAGAGGCACATGCATGCCTAAGACTTATAATGACTTTCTCTTGGCTCTAATTCTAGATTCTATAAATTATTACATGTTATGTTTAAAATTAGAATACAGCAAATGAAAGAGAAGTAACGGCGCAACGAAAACACGCAACCCCATGTGGTCATGTGGAGTGCCACCAGAGCAGTCACCTTCAAAATGTTTAGAGCAAATCCGACTATGTTTCAACTATCCAACTTTGCTTTATATTATCGTCGTCAGGGAATCTAGAATAAACCATTTATGGATCATATTTCGAATACCTATTATAATTTATTACCTCAATTAAACTTGGCAACTGATTTATCGATACGAAATCATATTACGTCACTATAATAACATATAACAAAACAGTAAAATTGTATTTACATATTGCTTTAAAGATATTTCGAACAGACTTGTTTACTTCGGATGATGATATTCTGCATTTCTACGCTTTAACAATGTTATCTGACGATTACAATCCGAAATGTATTCAATATGACGCCTTACCGGTGAAAGCTAATTTTTTCGATTAGATTTTTCTTGTGGGATGAATGAGATCTGCATTCAATCACGTTTATATAAAGCACCACATGTACATTAAAATTAATACAAACAATTTAAAAAATTGCAACGGCAGCCTGCGAATGATAAACAATACACACGACAAAAAAAACATGACATCCGTTTTACACCTAGCTCATGCCTAGCTCAATACCATAGACTATATTTAAGAGATTTTTGATTTGGCAGGCTAATTTACTACCATGGTGACATGATGATAGCCAGCTTGTTGACCAGTTGGTGACCAGATGCGTACGACTAGTTTAAACAAGAACTGGACACCATAATCTTTCGTTTTTAAACTTATTGAACATTCATATTAAAATTTTCGAGACAGGTATAGAGCTGACGCTTTCGTTTTAAGGCTCCATCTATGCATTTAGTTCTTATTCCATGGTTAAAATATGGACGCAAATGACAGATTAGCTGTCATGTTGACAAGGTGAATTTAGGCGGTAAAATCCGGTACCAGTAATAGGACAGTAATAACTAAACAAGTAATAAATGCTATAAAGTAAAGGTGCTTCATTTATAGATAGAAACCCTAAAAAGCCCTCGAAAGAGTATTTTCTTGAGCTTTTCTATAATTAGAGTGGTATGTACCCTTATAAAGGGTAAATGTCATATGAACGATCAGTCTGAATGATATCTAAATAAAAGACTGAACATCACCTCTAGTTTGTGCGTGTGTATTTGGTCGGCGTCCATCCCGACGCAGCGCTCGGTGACGAGAGACAGGTAGAGCGCGTGCGGCTCGACGCTGAGCGCGGCCGTGGCGTCACAGCCGCGCAGGCGCCTCACCAGCTCGTTAGTGCTTGGGTTATCGCACTCAAATTGCTCAACGTCGTAAACGCGCCCGCGCACTATGATCCACGACCCGCCTTCTTTTGTGTGGTTTTGGAGATCGCATCTGGAAATAATCGCTCTTTGGTTTGCTGACTTGAAAATAGTAAATTTATTCAGATCAAAAACATATAAAACAAAAACAATGTTTAAAGAGTGCATCTTCATGGGGAGGAGAGGTGGTTTTAACCCAAAAAAGGACTCATAGAAAATAAATGAACTCACTATGTAAATATTTACTTAAGGGAGCATTCAAGTATTACGTAACGCAATTTTTTAAGATTTTAGACTCCCCCTCCTTCCTTGTAACGCACCGTAACGTTTTTCTGTACCCCCCCTCCCCCTCTCTAAACGTTACGTAACACTCAAGTGACCATTTTTACCCTAAAGGCGCTAAAAGTTATGTTATAGTCACTTTTTTGTATTTGCTTATTGTTAATAAGTTGTACAATTTTAGTCTTATCTAGATTTACACTTAAATGTAACGTGGACAACCAATTAATTACAATTTTCAAAGTATTTTGTAACTCGTTAGCTATATCGGAGCCCTCTTCTTCAGATACAAAAATAGTGGCATCATCAGCGAACATAACACACAGGTGGTTAATTGTCAAGGGGAACTCATTAACGTATACCAAAAACAAAAAAGGCCCCAAAACACTGCCTTGAGGTACCCCTTGCAGATTCAAATCATATTTTGATTGTACTCTTGTAATTAATTTTGTAGTCCTGTCGTAAGTGTCTAATATCGTAGCCTGAGACCTATTTGTAAGATATGTCTCCACTAGTTTCAAGGCCACTCCTCGAATCCCAACACGCTCTAATTGTTTCAGTAAAATTTTGTGAGACTCTCAGTCAATACTGACTAGAGCAATGTGCTTCTGCATAAACTGAAACGAATACTGACAACGAAAACAACATTAAATGACGTTCAATACAATCTAGGGATTCCCGGTGAAATATAAACGAAAAGGTTTGCCAACTTGCGAGAACAAATGAAAAATGACGACCAGACTATAATACAATCGAGGGATTCTCCGTAAAACGTAAACGAAAAGGGTTGCCAATTCGGGAGTTTTAATTCCCTAAATTTTTATTAAAAAAAAGAAACAATGTTACGTAACGCCTTGTAAGAAAGACCCCCTCCCGCCCCTGTAACACATCGTAACGTTTTACGAGACCCCCCTCCGCCCCCAAATTGCGTTACGTAATACTTGAATGCTCCCTAAGAAACAAACGAGGCTTTATTATTATTTTCATATAGCATATCTTACTTTAGTTTCTGTAGATTAGGTTTATTAGATATTCAAAAATAGCAAAATAACCATACTTATACAAAAATATAACAGAAACCCTAACCCACGGATGCCGCCGGCGGCCGAGCAGGGCTCGACCGGTGGTTAGGGCTACAAAAAGTGGAACCTTCGTGCCATGTCGAGGAGTACTGCTTTCTGTATCTGGCCTTTCATCCAGGCATTTAGTGAGCGTCTCGTTAAGGTGTGGGTCGTCTCGTTAATATTCATTTACACAGGATACACACTCACTTGCGGATAACATTGTTGTTAGCCTGATTGACTTTCGTGACTAAACCGGGCCACCCGAGTTGGTCGGTCTCCAGCGACGCTGCCGAGGGCAGAATCTTCGCGGCGTCGTCGCAGGCGCGCGCTATGCACACCAGGGAGTCTACGGCGCCGGCCAAGATAAAAGGGGTGCGGCCGACGCATGTCGCCACCCAGATCGCGAGCTCGCTTACTACACGACCTGTTAAAAAAAACCTTCAATATACGCATTCAGTTCAATTTTATACGACAAGTTTTACAGTGATGTAAATTGAAAGACTATATGAAGCCTTTTTAAATCAAATCAAATCAAATCAAATCAAATTTTATTTGTGAAACATAGGTAGTAAGGATGGTACAGTCTTAAAATTATTTATCACTATGTTTAGCCATTAGGCATACAAATGTTCAATGAAATAAGCATGCAACATGCATTGCTTAAGCCATGCTATTAAAACTAAAACTAAATATTGTCCTAGATATAATTAAAGCAGATACTCGTGTATGGAATAATATGCCTTTTCCGTTAAAAAATTAAATAAACGATTTTTAAATTGTGGTATGCCACATTCTCTTATACATTCCGGTAACTTATTATATAACCTTGGTGCCATGCCGAATACACTTTTTGAGGCTAAGGCCGTTTTAAACGGAACAAAATTAATTTTATGTTGCTGGCGTTTGCTTTTGAAACCAGAAAATTGATAAATATTGTACTTAACATACATTGCCATTTCAAAAATATATAGGCTTGGCAGGGTTAATATTTTTAGCTCAATAAAATAAGGCTTGCACGATTGCGTTGGTTGCAGTCCACAAACAGATCTCAAACACCTCTTTTGAGCCCTAAAAACCAATTCTCGGTCAGTGGAGTTGCCCCAGAATATGATGCCATACCTAAGTGTAGAAGTTACGTAGGCATGATACGCGGTTAGTACTGTAGGCCGATTAACTATGTTATTCAATCTATACAATGCATATGAAAATTTGTTTAATTTTTTACATATAATATCAACATGGTTCTTCCAATTCAACTTATTATCTAAACTTAATCCTAAAAAATTTGTATTTTCCGTTTCATCAATTTTTTGTTCCTTATATGTCACAGTTAAATCAGTTACGTTGCCAACCC
Source organism: Acleris holmiana (assembly GCA_949316455.1). NCBI lineage: Eukaryota > Metazoa > Arthropoda > Insecta > Lepidoptera > Tortricidae > Acleris > Acleris holmiana. Next base: position 26,370,502 of record OX438762.1, read on the forward strand.
TCTGATTAAAATTCATAAGTTTAGTTTTGCCTAAGTTTATGTGTAGATTGTTATGATTAAGCCATTCGATTATAGATTCCAACGCGTTATTTATGGTGTCGCGGCATATTTGTGGATTTTCTCCAGTTAATATAACTGTGCTGTCGTCCGCAAAAAGTACCATGGGGTGATCAATGGCCTGTGGTAGATCATTGATATAGATGAGAAATAGGAGTGGACCTAGTACACTTCCTTGTGGCACCCCGTAACTTATTTCTCTAAACTCTGATGATAGGGTTACTTCGCATTTGTCTTTTAAGCATATTTGATTGATTTGAACCATTTGTTTCCTACCAACCAGATATGACTTTAATAGGTCGTAGATATTACCACGTATTCCGTAATTATATAATTTTTGCAATAAAATATTATGATCGACGAAGTCGAAGGCCTTAGTTAGATCCATGTACAGGGCGTATACAGGTTTTCTTTTATCTACGTTAGTCATAATTACCTGAAGCAGGTCGAAAATAGCCATGTTTATCGACTTATTTTTACGGAACCCTTTTTGTTCTTTCACAAATAAGTTGTTGGATTCAAAATATTGGTTCATGCTATTATAAATAACCCTCTCAACAATTTTAGAAAACACAGATATGAGTGCAATTGGCCTAAAGTTATCCATATTTTCTTTGTCCCCTTTTTTGAAAAGGGGTCGCACAATAGCTACCTTTAATTGTTCAGGGAAAATGCCCTGTTCTATGCACAAGTTTATGATGTAGCTGATAGGCGATGCTATTATAAGTGCTACTTGTTTTATGATTTTTGTACATATTCCATCATAGCCGGTACTGTTGGTGTTATTTAGGGAACAAATAATGGTTAAAATGTCGTCCACAGTAGTGGGATTCATAAATAAGGATCTCGATGATTTATATGTCATTGTATTATGTATTTGAAAGTTATTATTAGTATTAACATTATTTAAATTATTAATAGAATTGATTTGGTCTATAAAATGATTATTAAATTCTTGTGCAATTAATTTAGGATCTGTAATTATTTTACCGTTTTGTGCTATTTGTGTGATATTTTCCTTAGGATGCAACGTTTTAGGGTTGTTGATAATGTTCCAGGTTGCTTTAGATTTATTTGCCGAATTTTTGATGCAGTAGTCGTTTTGAGCCTTTTGTGTTAGTGATACAATTCTCTTCAGGCGTTTTGAGTATTGCTTAAAGCGGGTTTTGTTATTTTTACTGGGAGACATTCTATGTTTCCATAATAAATCGCGTTTTTTCTTACAACAAGTTTTTATACCTTTAGTTATCCATTTTTGTTTTTTAGTTGCGGTTATTTTTGATCTAATGAAAGGAAAGCACAAGTCGTAAAATAATTTAAAGAGGTCAACAAAATTATTATAAGCTTCATTAGCATTATTTGCCATGTAGACGCAATTAAAACTTAACTTTTGCAAACAATCTTTGAATTTTCCCATATTTTCTACACACAAATTCCTTTTTTTTACATACCAGTGTGATAAAAGACAGGTTTTCTTAACGGGGCATTTCATTATTTGTGCTGTGTGATCTGAGATGGCAAAATCAATCACCTCAGTTTTGCCACCTCGTACGTTATAAATAATGTTATCAATACATGTATTGCTACATAACCGCGTCGGTTCTGTTACACCTAATTTAAGGTTGTAACTCATAAGTAAACTTTGAAAATCTATCGAATGCTTTGATCTTTTTGAAGTATCAATATTGAAATCACCGCATATAATTACTTTTTTATCGTTGTAACATAATTTTCCTAATATACAACTGAGCCTATTCAAAAATATGGCCACGCTTGGTGAATCATATTTGGGAATCCTATAGATACAAGATTGAATCTCAAACAATTTCAGAATATATCCTTACACTCACCCTTGGTTGACCCACGAACATCTTATTGTTCTTTGCTGATTTATAAACCGTACGTAAAAAGCAAGCCATCTGCCCCCTTTCGAGATCTTAATTAATTTTGCAAATGTCATACGAGTTTCTTATTACCCTATGGTTACAACTCACCAACGATGTCGGCGGCCAGGATGTCAGTCAACTCCTGCAGCTGAGAATTATCGGCCTTGTACACGGCGCGGGTGAACTCACTGAGCGTTGTTTGCACGTGTTCAGAGAGAATTCCTGTGTATTCCGTTACTATTGCCTGCACCCCGCTGCGGTTGCTTCGGCCTCCGGGTAGCCACATCGCCTCGCAAAATAGAAGTCTAAAAAGTGGTAAAATAAAGAAGGATCTGTTACATTATTATTTATTGCAATAACTCTAAATGTTTAAAAAAATAACGAACCTTTGAAACCGAATTAGCAGTTCACAGCTGGGGCTCACAGTATCCTGTTTTGTAACATCAATCCGGTCCCCGCTGAGAAGGGCTTTGAAATAAATTTGAGTCTGACAGCTCGTGTTATGAACTAGGTGTTTTACCTGCAAAGGAAGAAAATATTTTATTAAAAATAACGCTCAGTAGGTTGATAACAGTTAACGGGTAATCAAAATTAGAGTCCGGTATATTTTACAACCTTTTAATTAACTTGCAATGTTTGTATATACATAATTATGTATGTTCGGGTTAAATCTTGAATGGAATATTTGAACCATTTCCCGGGGGCCGATTGAACTGAAATTTGGTATACCGACGTAACTTCGATGACAATACAATAATATGGCATTATCAAGCTGGTCTGATGGTGGAGTCGGAAGGTGGTGACCAAATCTCCTTTGTACTAAAAGTAGACCCACCACTAATTAATAGCTATTCTCTCGTCGATCAAATAATTAACAGTAATGTGAAATAATTTCAAAAAATGACTTCAATGTCAACGATAAAACGTCACGCTTCGCAAGCTTGATTAAAACAAGCTCTCTTTTTCCTTCTTCGGGGTTTAGGCTACCAAATTTCATACCGAATTTCATCGAAATGAGATAGAGTTACTTTCGCCCTTTTAAAATTAATATAGATGTTGAAGGTATACCAGTTTAACTTTTTCTTAGCAATTAAACGTACCAGATGCATCAGAGGTACAGCAGCAGCCTTCTCCGTAGCAGTATTTTTTATAGGCTGATATTGTTCAGATACTATAAAAAAGCAGAAATTATTAAATGTAAACATACAATACAAACCCTTCGTCTGACATAATTAATTACATACAATGACATTCTTTACACAAGGACTTCACATCAGCGCTCAAACACGCGGCGTCAAAATTGTGCTTAATGGCGGTTTAGCACACTCTTACCTTAGTCGTCTCTTGATCGTAAAGTCGTAAGCATAATACCGTAAGGGCAAAAAAAAATGGTGTTACTTACCACCGTTCAGTTAATTTTATTTAATGAAGAAAATCCGCTTATAAGTGGAATTAATTAATTAAAACCATTTAATTTTAAATAAATTACATATCTCAAATGTCATGTCAAATAAATATCATAAATGATTGACAACTATTGTCAAGTATTCCTATGTCTTTCTCTCACGTGCGTTATAAAGAAACAGCTGATAGCTAGTGACAGAAACATAGTCAGAACATAAACATACGTCGTTATCGCGGGTACAAAAACGATTTGACAGTACAGAAAGATTATGAAAAACAAGCAATAACAGACGCGAAACTCATTTTGAGGAACATCTATGCCTACTGCTACGAGTTTAAAATGTATCACACATTAGGTAAAAAAAAAAGCATACATCCGTCAAAAAAGATTTTAGGATGGAATTGACCAAATTTATGGTAAGCTGTAATATACCATGGTGTCAGTTAGAAAAACCCATATTCAAAAATTTTATCAAATTATTGTTAAAATTGTTAAAAAAAAGACGTTAAAATATAATTAAATTTACTTATTTCCTATGTATAAACTTGTTAACTAAACAGATGGATACATATGACAACAGTTTAACCCATACCCCTTTGCGGCTGTATTTTTTATTGATCTTTTCTAGAAAAAACTCTCCACATGTAAAGAGCTTCTTAGATGTTTAGTAGCTGTAGACAGAATACGTCCGTTTCTACCAAAGAGACATTCTGTTTTATCTGCTCTTTATCTGATTGGTAATTGTACCCGCGATGACGACGTATGAACATAAAACAATATGAGTAGCTCTAAATAGGGTTCCATAGCCAAATGACAAAAAACTAGAGCCTTATATCGGCTGTTTTTTAGCTTTTCTGTACACGAGATTATGAGAGAGAATTGACGCAAGTTAGTAGCAAGAGAAAGATCCGAAGTATTTTACAAACCAAATAAATCAAGCGTCATTTGCTGAGATCATTTTCTTGATTCGGATGTTTATGCACCACTAATGAATAAAGGTGTTTAATAAAGACAGCTGTTTCGCATATTGAGGTTAGCAGTGTAGTGAGTAATGTTACAACCTGTCCGACTAAAGTTTGCCGGACATTGTATGTATAACAGTTGATATGTTTGCGGTTTCAGAGGGTTATACAAATTGGATAATATATATGGGTAGCATCACCCTCTCGCCCCTGAAATATCGTTTACTATGATAATAAACACCCACCCTACATTAGCTATTCAAATAATTATAATACCATAAATAGTTCAAAATATAGGTAGGTACATTCGAAATTATAAAAAAAACGGTTTATCCTTCTTTTGTCGACCCTCATTTCATAGATGGTATAACTTTCGGAGAATTTTTATTTCATCAACAGGATTTTCTAGGCTCAGGAGTTAACATTTTTGAATGGTCACAACACAAGTCTAACCTAACATAACCTACGTGGATCATATTTAAGATAACCTAAAATCGACACGGCTGCAGAAGAAGATAGCTTTCCATGAAATATAAAGTTAACGTTCAACGACATGAAAAACAAACTAAAACAAAACCATTAAAAATATTTCATAAATAAAAAGAAATACCCGTGTGGTTGCCCGTTTAGAATTGTACCACTCCATGTCTTCCCGTGGTTGTCGTAAGAAGCGACTAAAGAAATAAGGGCTTGTAGTACTGTTAGGCGATGGGTTTGCAACCTGTCACTAATACACTAGTAAACATCTTGGCCTGATCGTGCAAAATGTGGTTAAATAATTATAAACAAGTCTTTTTACAGTTTTTGGTATTTCTGTAGCTCTGCCTACCCCACTCTGGGAATTAAGCCTGGGTATGTATATTTGTAAAGAGAAATCTATTCGAAATCGAACCGACAGACGGACAGTCGTTAAGTGAGCGTAGTAGTAACGGTAGTAGAAACGGACTGCAAAAAATGGAACCCTTATTGTTTTTCAGAACCCTAAAATTAACAGCCCATTTCTACACCACTGCTGCCTTGTTCCATTTAGGTTCTAAAAATCAACATATGTAGCTTCAACTGCATGATGTTATACATTTCTGAATAGACGACATTTTAAAGGACTGGTGTGTCAACGACATTGTATCGATAATACAAGTCGAAGCTTCATATGATGAAATGAGATGCAGTGCCATGTTTGGGCTATCTTTTGTATGACGTGATTTGTCCATGTGTATAGAATGACATTGATTACATATGACTATTACGTCAAATATTCAAAATCCAAATTTGTGCAGTCCTTGCAGTCTTCTCGGCAGCAGAAGGGTAAAGTCCGGACATGGATCTTCTTCAATTCACATACTTTTACGCCAGATTATAATTACGGGATAAAATGCCCTATAATATATTAACTTTAGATAATATTTATACTTACCAACGCAGGATTCTGTGTAGGAACAGCACGGTGATGTGCCATGAGATTGATGCCCAGTAACGATGTCAATTTGATCGTAGTCACTAGAACAATATACAATAATAATACATCATCTATTGTCATATAATAATAATGAAAACACATACTGTTTGTTTTATTATTTTGAAGGTACAAAATCTACACAAATATATTATCTAGACTATTTGTTATGAATATAAAGTCGCGTCGTGGGACATACAAAAATCCTGAAACGGTTATGATAATTCTAATATCATGCAAAGGTTTTGCTGTGTGGGAGGGGAGGTAAGTGCAATGAGAGCTAATTTTAAAAAAAATGTAGTTTTAGGGCTGTGCTTTAGGTATAATATAGATTTGTAGTAAAATGCGTTTAAATTAATATAAAGCATTTAAGTTTAAAATGTTAATTGTTCCTTATCTGAACCATCTCAACATCATACTGTAAACTTTTTGATAAATGATGATTATATGTGGAAATACGAAAATCACAAAACTACTCATTTGTCGTTCAATAAAATATTAGAATGTCTGATATAATCAATTGAAGACTTTTATCGTTTAGTTAAACCTGTTGGGTAAAGTTTAGAAAGTTTAGTTGTGTGCCTCTGGGTTAATTTCATTTTTCTTTCATCAAATGCGCAATATTCAATTAAAATATATAAGATCGCTCTTACATGGTCCTATCAACTTATTTAATAACCACACTAAAAATTAGAAACATACGGAGAGTTTCAAAAAAATAGCATCCTTCATGATTTTTGGTATGTCCTTCAACTTCATCTTTTTTCCAAAATCTGTGCAACTAATTTTAATGTTTTAATTGAACATTCATTACACATATATTTATATTTAATCCCTTTGTAAACTTATAAACGATTTAAAATAAACGTAAAGTTAAAATTTTGTAGATTTTTACTAAGAACCCCCTAAGTTTTGTTGTCTCCGGCAAGTATTTAAAACTTCAGATTGAATTATTCGTGTTTACGATCTAGAAACTTGCAATTATTTCGTTGTTTTATGTAGAAAATACTATCTTTTATACGACAAACTATTTTTATTAAGTCAAAATAATCAAAAGTAATTGAAAATTTAAATAAAACGTTGTCCCCGAATTTTGTCGTTTCCCGATATGTCGGTTTTGTTATCACAAAGACTCCCTAAAATATTTCTACCAACTATCGTTTTTATTTTTAAATAGCAACACTGAACTTTATACCGTGCGATCATTTTAAAAAATCAAACGTCAGTCATCTATTTATTGTCAAATGAGAGTCACGTGTCGACGGGTCGGTTAGATCGGAAAGAAAATATTTTTTAGATTTTGTTCTGTTCCTTTCTGTTCCTTACGCGAGTTGATATCATTGTCAAATAATAAACTGGGGTTGTTGAACTTATCATAGTTTTATTTATATTGAACTTGCACTGTGGTAACAAAACCGACGGAAATTAATTTCTTTCTCTCATATTTTTAATTTTTTTTCGGTAAACATCATTCTAACTTTAATTTCGTATTGGTTTTATGAATAAAGCCAATATAAGTATTGTTACGAGTAGGTATGGTTAGGTATGTAGGTAGATTAAAATCGACCCGCCGGCTCAAGGACATGCCTATTGTTAACGGGTACAATCGAGTTCAAGGCCAAGGCCGTCGCTATTGTAATACAAGGCCGCAATGAGTAGAACCTTCCATTATCGAACATGCCCGCCGCGTCAAGGCCCATCGGTCATTCGAGAAGGCAACCTGGAACGTTCGGCTATTGGATGTATAAAAAACTGAGGCGCGCGTGCGGCGATTCATTCCTTACTTGGAGAGCGAACAGTGCGTACCTACGAGTGAACCGAACGATCATCTAAGTTTATTGTGCGATAATTGTTTGTAACGATTAAGTGAGTGTGTTAATTAAAGTCTGCTGCTAATTATCGGTGTGTTCGTGCATTTCTATTAGTTACCTACCCCCACGTACGTAACATTTGGTGTCAGAAGTGGGATAGAAAATGCCTATAGTTCCGCGAGATCAAGAGCAGAAGGGGGTCAAAACCCGAAGCCACACTGCAGCAGAGGACTCTGCGGCCGGCGCTGGTACATCCACCGCCGGTACGACCACTGCTACTGCTCCGGCTACTACAGCAGCGTCACCTAAGCCGGATATTGACCTCAACGCGATCTTAATCCTCTTGAAGGAACAATCCAGAGCCCAAGAAGAACAATCGAGAGTTATCCAAAATGAACTACTCAGTCAAAAGAAATTTCAAGAAGAACAATCCAGAGCCCAAATGGAACAATCCAGAGCGCAAGAGGAACAATACAGAATCATCCAAGAGGGTCAGAAAAAGTTTCAAGAGGAACAATGTAAAGCCCAAGAAGAACAATCTAGAATTCTCCGAGAAGTACGAGAGGCCACTTCGGAATGGGAAAAGGAAATGACGGAGGTTCAAGAAAAACTGGATGACGTCAAGGAAAAAGTTGAGGACCATGAAAATCGTCTCCAGGCCATAAGGAACGAGGTGGCAAAGTTAGAAATTAAAGTGACTAACGGTACCTCTGGACCCGAGACATCTGTTTCGGTTGCTGGAAGGTTTAAGGTGCCTCCATTTGATGGTACTTCGTCGTGGACGGCCTATAAATAACAGTTTGAGTCAGTTTCATTGGCAAATGGTTGGAACAAAGATCAGGCGAAGACGGCTCTAACCTTGGCACTTCGAGATGAAGCCCTATACTGGAAGCTCTAGGAAAAGATAGGACCTACGACTGCCTTCTTGAAGCTTTGGAGGCACGTTATGGCGACAGTCATCTAGAGCACGTATTCAGAGCTCAGCTAAACCCAGGGACGTAATGAATCATTGCAACAGTGGGCCCTGGAAATAGAAAAATTGGTCAGAAAAGCGTACCAAAGCGCGTCGGCCTCGTTTGTAGTCAGCGCGCTGGTACAGGCCTTTATTGACGGAATTCGCGATTTGGAAGTTAGAGCTGCTGTACGACTGGGACATCATGGGAACGTGAAAAATGCAGTTGCCCACGCCTTGGAAGTGGAACCTGTACGCCAGGACTCGAGGCCTTTTAGGGTGCGTGAAGATTCGGCTAGGGAGCAGACTGCTCCTCGCCGTGAATTTGGACCAAGGTGTTACTGGTGTGGAGAACGCGGCCACTTTCAATCCAGTTGCCCGAAGAGAAATAGACCGCACCGAGATCCAGGCCCAACGGAGAGGCCAGCAAGCTCTGACGCGTCAGAGCAGCACCAGGGAAACGAGTAGGAGCCAGGACTAAGGGACGAGTGCTGGCTGGTGGTCAAAATGTCCCAGTTATGATCTCACAGGTGAATGATGGGAATAGTCTGGTCGTCAAAGGACAAATTGGTGGAATACCATGTCACCTTACTATCGACACCGGAGCTTCTCGGACTGTGATCAGTTCTCGGCTACTGAAGCACTTAACCAGAGATCATCTAGTCCGACCTAAGCATCTTCAGCTGCAAACGGCTACCGGCCAGTACATTTCCGTCCTGGGGCAAGAAGCAAGACGTGGCGGTGCAAATTGGTGAAAAGTACTACTGGCACAAAGTCATCGTCGCTAACATCATCGACGATTGCATTATTGGATTAGATTTTATGAGAAAACATGGCTGCAAAATTGACTTAAAAGGTGGAGTCCTGAAATTCGGGGTTGATGAAGTCCCCATGGAAGGTGGAGTGAGTGGACAAGTCTACTGTGCTAGAAGAACCATTCTCCAACCAAGATCGCAAGCCCTTGTTCCTGTGAAATTACTGCACTATACGGGACGGGGATGTCATCGCTGCGTATTAGTGGACAAAATTGAGGGTAGTCAACCGTGGATAACAGCTCGCACGGTTGTGACAACCTCATCTGCAGCGTTTGTAAGGGTCCTTAACTTGGGCGATACTAAATTCGCCCTTAGTAAAGGAACCCTTATCGGGTCTTGCGAAGAAATTTCTTGGATAAGAAGTTGCCAGGGAACGAATGGAAGCGGAAAATCTGCAAGTACAGGAGTAGACATTACCGGATTATTAGATGGTTGTCAAAATGATCTCAACAAGGAAGAAATACTGAAGGCACGCAATTTATTGCTGCGTTATAGCAATGTTATCGGATACAACGAAATCAGCGAAGTCCCTGTAAGGTTGTCCACGTTGATCGGCTGGCGAGATACTTCGGGTCTAATAATGCTCGGGACGAGCATGTCTTGGGAGGGGGTAGTGTTACGAGTAGGTATGGTTAGGTAGGTAGGTAGATTAAAATCGACGCGCCGGCTCAAGGACATGCCTATTGTTAACGGGTACAATCGAGTTCAAGGCCAAGGCCGTCGCTATTGTAATACAAGGCCGCAATGAGTAGAACCAAGATAAGGTAGATTAAGTGAGTGTGTTAATTAAAGTCTGCTCTTAATTATCGGTGCGTTCGTGCATTTCTATCAGTTACCTACCCCCACGTACGTAACAGTATTCAAATACAGTTTTAAAAAATACCCAAAAGCATAGTAATTTTTTGGTCATCATTTTTATTAGCGTTATCCACTGCCCGGCCGAGACCCCACACCGCTCACGGCCGCCACGGCCGCGCTTCAATACTACCTACTGGCTAGAGCTTGCATGGATGCTTTAACTGTCGTTTGTGTTTTATGTTTTTCAAAGACCGTTACGACGACTTAAGAGTGCTGTTTGTGATCTTGATTTCTGACGAAGTACAGTGACATAGTGTACTTATGTATGGATTAGCCGCAACGCCGCAAGTCAATCAAGAGAAGACACAGTATTAGAAAATAAACAAAAATTACGACTGCTGCATCGAAAGTGTCGATTGCTGTACAATGAACATTGTTTCTTCGATATACAGTGTACATGGGTCGTTCTACTTTTTTACCGACAATACATCGTCATTGTTCTATATTTTGCGTTTTTAACTATTGATAATTATGGTTTTAATTTTTCATTTTAAAATACGTTGCGTGAATTTTTATTTGGACCAATTAATGATTATTTCGGTGGCGATAATGTTTTTCTCTTTATGGTGGTTTTTCATAATATACTGTGACAGAGTGGCCGTTTCCAGAGGCGACGAAGTTTTGTATTACCACTATGTCACGCGATTCTATGAAAAACAAACTTGAAAAAAAAAAACACTGGATAGAGAAAGTGAAAGATTATTTAAGTACTAATAGATGAATAAATGTTTGGACGTATTTTCAAACACTAAAACATTAATAATCAATACTCTAACTGATAACGTATGGTAAAATGAGGACAGGCAATTGTCGGTAAAAAATACGAATGACCCACATAGAAGAAAAATTAATCGCAGCATACAAAAACCACTACTTATCAGGTCAGTCCAAATAACGTCGGCGTCCCACAGTATTATATTCATAGCCTTTAAAATACTTTCTAATAGACCCAGTGACTTTGCAAGCGAGAACGCGGTCACCACAAGAATACGAGTGCGAAACAGAAAGCGACAGTTTTTTTTTTAGAACCATATTAAGAGCTCAGAGAGTCACACAGCGGCACACGGTGACAGTTGTCATTCAGTATTTATGTACTTCTCGCAAGAATCCTTCAAAATTTAATAAAACTAGTCTTAAAATCAACAATGGTGTGCTGTTCAGTGCTTTGTGTAAAGTGATTGCGAGGAAAAATCCAAATAATGAGACGTTTCAGAAGTAAATTTATGATCCACACAATCATTTTTAAGTCTTATTTTTAATATATCCTTTGTCCAAGGATTACGGTAAATCGTGTAATAAAGTTTTTGTTTTACATATTTTTCATTATTATAAATAGAATTACAAGATTATGTGTCCGTGCAAATTTCAACGATTGCTAAATAAGCCATATGCCGGTATTTTTCATTCCATCACATAATTAAGAATACCTATGTCTAGTAGCTAATGCATAGTTTAGTAATTAATAATTAAAGTTAATAGTAATTTGTTATGAAAGACTGCAAAGTTATTGAAGGTAAATGTTTTTTTTTGTTTTTTAACATTTTCATCGTTCTTTAAATAATACAATAATATTTTGACTGCATTGTAATTGATTTTGTGTTTATATTAATTAAATATTTATTAAGTAAGTAAATAATTAATTCACAAGATCATAGGTACATAACATGATGGTACAAGATATAAGGAGTTGGAGTTTCTGATGGACGTATAGACTCCTATACGTCGCCGGATACGGCTTAAGGCGGGTAAAGCTATAGTATACCGGATTACTTACTGGTGTGTTTTGTTTTCTGCAACAACATCTTACGTGAAAAGTACCGTCTGACGAATAAAGTCGAATTTTTAATTGTTATATTGTAGGTTAGGTGAGGGGGCAAATTGCGCCTACCGGGCAAGTGTACCTGTGTGTGTGTTTGCTGCTTATAGAATACTAGTAGTGAGTAATGACATCTTACGTTGATGCAACAAACTAAATCATAGTTGTAGGTAATATTCACAGACGACTCTGGGCACGTGAACTTGAAATACATCTCGAAAAACTGAGTACTTCAAAAGAAATATGTGTACTTACAATTTACAATTTAAATGATTATAACTTTATTTCACTCCTAACTAGCGAGATTTGTACAATTTTATCAAGTTGAATATTATAACCTAAAGTTTTTCAAGTCGGGTAAGCGCGCCATACTGACTGTTCATGTGGCGCACTTCCCCGCAATACTCACCAACCTTTTTAAAACGTGCCTTTTTTACACGAATGCCCAAAAAAGCAGCGTAATGTTGTTAAGATTCATGAGGTACATATACATTATGTACGTTTGTCTGTTCCTTTATTTCACTACAAATTCTATATACTTGAAATAGGGACCCGGCCACCCATTCACCGAAAACAATACCTAGCCTCTCAATAGAATACCACACTAAAAGAATAACCTCTTGGAACGAAATACATGACCAAGTTATTTGTTAAACTAACTATTCACCATAAGGGAAACGTTAACAGTTAAAGCACAGATAACCCTTATAAATAACGGTTTAAAAAGCATGTCGAACGGTTTTTCTAAGTAAAACCCATTCGAAACCCCTTAAATGGGATGGCGGGCGGGTCCCTGGCTTGAACCGATAGTAGTGAGTCATAGAAGTGTGTATGTGAACACTTATTGCACATAAACAAGTTGACAAATGAATATGTACCTAAACCGAAAATAAATGGAAATATTCTACAAACAAGATCTTAATAAAAAAAAAACTGATGACAAAAAATGTTCACAGCTCCTGATTTACAAATGTATGGCGCACTTACCCGAAATTTGCTTTCATAAACATAGATTCTTCTTGAATGGTACAATGAAAATAAAACTACAATATATGCGTCTGGTTGTTCATGGTCTATTAACTAATGTAGTAATCTTTATTCTAATGCTTCATTACTGCATTTTATTTCTACCAGGTGCACTTCCCCGATTCGCAGGGAAAGTGCGCTTAACGCGCATGTATTGTACTCGTTGTTAGATTTCGCCGTTCTGATTTAACGATTTTACGTCATATGACCAGACCTAGGAATCCGTGGGGCAAATTTGATGACAGGTAGGGACATCCTATATCGACAAATTAAATGCGATGAAAGCTGGATTGACATTTGTTACTAATGTATAGCTTGAACCCACGTTTAATTATTTCAAGTTGATCTTTAAGCAATTCTTCTATTTTTTTAGGAGGCATTATTTATTTTCACTCATAAATATTAAATACTTATGTAATATAACGTGTTTCCAAATGACACTGTCCGATGACATTGACAAGCACCTTTTGTTTTATAACGAGTATCTAAGTAGGTAATTTACTTCTATTTAATTATCTAAAGAGGTTGAGATAATTATTAACTATTTTGTAGTGCAACAGGTATTGCAACCTACCTTTATATTATAAAATAATATTATTATTTTAAAAAAATATGCGATTATTTAAAATATGCTATGTTGAAAAATAGAGCAAAAAACAAACAATGTTGGGGTCAATCACTAGTATATAGAACGAACATCGATAATTTAATTTGTCGATATAGGATGTCCCTACCTGTCAACGAAATTTGCCCCACGGATTCCTAGGTCTGCCTATGACTTTTGGGTTGCTAAGACGAATCCAATGTTACCTTAATTTTAGAATCCCGTCTAGCCGTTTGAATGATTTCAGGTAATAAAGAATAATACATAAAATACATACATAGATACGCGTACAAAAAATTACCCTTCTTAGTCGGGTAAAAAACAAAACGAAAAGTGTTTTTTTTATAATTTCGTTTACTCTATACTAATAAGTAAGGAAGGGGGCCGAAGTGCGCCATACTTTTTTCATAGATGATGTTGATGAGGCACTATGTGTCTTTGAGTAAGGTGTGGCATAACATTAAGGAATTACTATTAAAACAACCTCAAACCGGAAAAAGGAAGGAATCACGCGATATATTTTGTATATTGTTCTCTATGCTAAGAAAATAGTTTTTTAATTCGATTCAGGTACTCTTAAAGTAACGGTGATATAAAAAAAAACATTTACTGCCCTTCAACAGAGGAATGCGTGTACTCAGTAGGCATTTAAAAATAACAACTTTTATTTTTAAAGCTTCTATTAGTCACACCTTTCCTATAGAGACGCGCCACTAAGCGAGCGTCACTTCTGTTATTGCCTGTTTGTCATAACCTTTGAGTACTGTCAAATCGTAGTTGCTCCCTCGATAACGATGTATGCATACAGGGTGGAAGGGGACGGGAGACCTTCCAGTGTTAATTAAGAGGTACACAGTCGATTTGTGATGGCTATAATCATGAATCAACTATTAAAAAAAAACTAAATTGACTAATTTTTCATTGTGGTGACATACCTGTTACACCTACCCATTACGACTTTGACTATGAAAACTCGGAAAATACGCTTATTTCGGAACGTCGACGTTGCCATAGTGATAAGGTGATAACATAATGAAATGATGCGTAGACGTCAAATAATCCATGAACCTAACGAAATGAAAATGAGTTTTATTTATTACACAATTCATTAACCATTAGTTTACACATTATCATGTTGTTATAAAAACCTAACACTACGTCTATCTAAATCTTACATTACCCTCAAATTCGGTGTTCAAATGTCCCTCCGCGGCTTATTATACACGCTGCAGCCCGTGCCGGAGTATGTCGGCGCACCCTTGACAAAATATGCTCTTCATCATTTTTTCTCCGCAGATTGTTAAAAGCATCAGTTATTCGTCGTCGCATCTCGTCCGCAGTGTCACATTCCGTTTTGTACACACTATCTTTTACAGAGCCCCACAGGAAGAAATCTAGACACGTGAGATCCGGGCTACTTGGTGGCCAACGGTGCGGCCCAAACCTGCCTATCCAGCGATCCCCAAACTCATTGTTTAATTTCATTCGTACTTCGTGTACAGAATGAGCTGGTGCACCATTTTGTTGTAACCAAGTTACTCGTCTTTCAGCCAGTGGTGATTCATCCAGATAACTAATTGCCTAACTCGGTGTTCAAAAGAGACATGTATCCGTCTCTGTTTAGAGTTGGAGGCAGAAATACAGGTCCTATGATAGTTTCTCCGTGAATCGCCTCCCAGACGTTAATAGACCAACGATACTGGTGACTCGAGAATCGATAAGCGAAAGGATTGTCCTCGGCATACATGTTCGTTTCGTCTATTCCATATTCCGTTGCGTGTGAACAAGCTTTCATCACTCCAAATAATATGCCTTATGAAATCTCGCTCTTCTACTATCTTTTGTAATAGCCATCGGTACTAGGCTTCGCGGATAGGGCAATCCCGAGGAAGTAGAGCTTGAACCCTCTGTATTTTGTAAGGGTGAAGTTGTGCTTTAGTAGGTACTTATTTATTATGTTATTATTTTATTCATAATTTTAGATTAAAATAAATAAAGTTGTTCAAGGTGTATTTACAAAAAGACTCACAAACCCTACAATATTTCTGACCGCATTGCAAGCAGGTCTAAGTATGCATCATCCTGTAATTAAAAGTTTGTTTACAATTAAGTTCATTGACTCAATCATATGTGTAGGGTTGAAACAAGTAGTTTTTTGTGTGAATGTTTAACCGGCTGTAATTTGAAAACGGCTGCTTAAGGGAAATAAAGTGTTAAGGCTCAACTATGTCCAATTTTCGGGAAGGCCCACGGTTCTCTTCCACCCTGTATAACAAATTGGAGGTTGTACTTACTCGCTCAGCTTAAGGTGCGAGTTCTCGTCTGCCGCGTGCTGTTGCAGTACGCTCCGCAGCGCATCGCTAAGTCCGCCGCCACCCAGCAGGGACCATACCAGCAGTTCCGTCATGAAGTGAGCGCCCGCGCTGATAGCACCCGTGCCTAAGACCACACAAAAGGCCTCAACAAAAAATTATTTATATAAACTTCAAGAAGACAGTGAAAACTTCAGTAAACCCACCAGGAAGAGCTAGTAGCATGTTGTGCACGCAGTACAAATATACGTACATAACTAAAACGTTAGGGCGTTGGGATATAAATCAATTATGTTTTATATTTAAATCAATTATGTTATAAATTGCTTACGTCTTTTTATGATAAACGTCATTTATATAAGGTGAACGAATACAAGCGCACAAGACCGTTATTACTGAGAAGGACTTTAAGAAACTGTAGCAAGTGTTTTTTCTTCAAATCAATGGCAATTACTTATAGGTCTAATTCGCAAAATAAGCCTTTTGCAAAATTACCTTTCAGTAAATTGTCACATTCGCAAAATGTCCCATCCCTTTTACGATGGGCCTGTTGTAAAAGTCTGTTTCTGCGAAATGGCACAACAAGTATTGACATTAGCGCATTGTGCAACAAGGGAAGTAAGAAGGAGATAACTAACTAGAGCATTAGAAATTTGTTATCCCCTTACTGCCCGTGATACATACAGTCGCGATCTTTAATTTAGGACCCACTTCCCGGAACATTTGTTTAAATCACTCATTCGCAATAAAGGCGAAAACGCTAAATCAATTTATTCGAAAGACAGATAAAGTATTATTATGATTAAATGGCTATTCATTTCAAAAAGGTCATCAAATCGAATAATCTCTGACTTATATCTTTAAAGAGACATGTGTCAGTGTCAAAGAAAATAATTTGAAGAAATTTCAATCTTAGAATAAAATTGCTTGCAGGTAATCGGGAACAGTTAAGAGTTCAAATAATCCAATTACGCGAAGAAGGGTTAGGGATACGTGAAATAGCACGACAATGTAACGTAACCAGAGCGACAGTTCGTCGATGGGCTCGAAGGTATTAAACGGAAGGGAATTCCGATGACCGGCGGCAAAACAACCGTCGCCCTCATGCCGTATCGGAACAAACAACGGCACCTCAAGCGAAATCAGTATGAAATAGATGGTTTCATGCCTACAAAGCATTTTGCTGAGGTGTTTGACGTCCACCGCACCGTTAACAATTAGAAGACACCTACATAGTATGGGACTGCATCACAGGCGACCGGCACGAAAGATCGCATTAACAGAAAATCACAAGACAATCCGTCTTAACTTTGCACGTGATTATATAGACTTTGACTGGGGCTCTATATTCACCAAGGTGCTACGAAAATACCCCTCTCTACCTTGAATCTCTACCTTTTAATCTCTCCTTGTAAAATTGGTTTGTAGCCAAGTTTTGAGAAAAGCAAATAAACCTTGGCTGTTTTTAAACCTCTATAGTCTAAAATAGCGTACGATAGTGGGTTCTATATTTAAAAACTAAACTCGGAGTTTTAAAAATCTTTAACTCCCGTGGGAGGTAAATCGGCTGTAACTGTTCTATACGCCTGCGTGTTTTAACACCTTTTCCGAGCAAGTGTGATAAAAAGAGTATACACCGTGTTTTTTTTGATTTACGATAACTTTAAGGGCACGTTCTTCAAGTCAAATTAAGCTAATTTCCCGAAGACAGCCATATGATAACTCGTACGGTTATAAAGATATTCAATTATTAAAATTAATCAGTTAATCACGTTAAACTAATGTAAAAGGCTCTTAATTGATACTTAACAATTTTCTTTTAATTACCTATTATGAGTAAAGAGTTTTCAATTGTTAGGTCGTGCACCTGTCAAGTGTTATCTTTACTTGTGTGTGTGTATGTCACGCTGACTTGACGTATTTGACACTAACTATGAGTTAACTCTAAAGACCCTTTTAGAATGATTGAAGACACAACATTTAATTACTTTGTTCTAAACATTTTTTTTTTTTTTTGTAATATTTTAAAATCTAATGTACCACGTAGTTTCTATACGTGTACCTAACAATATGCCGAAGTTATCGTAAATCAAAAAAAACACGGTGTATATGTCATAAACTAAGAGCTAAGCTGAAAAAGATCTACACACACACGACATTATTGTAAAATCTCGCTTTCGTATAAAAAACACTCCTGTATTTTATTTCAGATTTTTTCCAGATCCTCTAGGGGGTCATATTAAATTTCATCGTTATCATAATAGTCTGTTTTAGTTGATTTATAAATGTTCGTATTTGGTACTATCGTGGACTAAAATTGACAAAGACAAATGCACCTACTTACTCATAAACAAGATCACAGCGTGACTATTTAAATTATTACTCGACATTGATAGCAGACGCTATACAAGGAGATAACCAGTTTTAAAGGAAATAGTACCTTGTGGCAGCAACTCAATAAGGTGTTGCGCGCGGACTTGCGGCGTGGGCAGCAACAGCGGCCAGGATGCAGCCAGCGCCTTGCGCGCCGCCGAGGCCGCCGCGGCCCCCGCGCGCCCTTCCACCAGCAGCACCACGGCGCGGTGGAGACCTGCGCACCACGGACGCACCTCCTTCATTTCCTCGCCAATCGGGCCGCGCCTGCATTGCCACGCTTGGACCTGGATAAGCATACGAGATAGTACAACGAAACATCATTTACAATAATGCGCACGGTTGCTATTCTCGTTTTAGTAAACTACGAATCTATAGATTACTAGCGACCCGCCAGCGCCTTCGCCTGCTGCAATTTTTTTTTACGTCACTTTGGGGTATGAAAAATAGATGTTGGCCGATTCTCAGACCTACACACAATACCGATATACACACAAAATTTTATTAAAATCGGTCCAGCCGTTTCGGAGGAGTTCAATAACGTACACCGTGACACGAGAACTTTATATATTAGATTAATAATATTTTTTGTAAATGTTAGTTCCTTTCATTGTTCTTACATTTGCTCATGTTGTCAATCCGTCTGTATGTCGTTACTTTAAAGAGCTTACGAACCGTAACAGAAACCCGGCCACTTGTAAGTTTTTATCAGAATATTTGTCATAAAAGTCAAAATATAAATAACGGCTCCGTTCCAAAAAAAATATCAAAAAGTTAATGAATGATTAATATAGCACGTTATAATAATATTAACATGTAAGCGTTAAATTCAGTGTGATTAGTGCAGACCTCGAAAAAACACAACGAATAAGTAAATTAAGCCACGTGTGAGTCGGGCGGTACGCAACGGGTAAGTAATTCGAGGTTATAAATAACTTATCATATAACAGTTACAATACAGTGTGTGACTTCCATAAGAACATATACTTTAAGTAACGATAGCCTTACGTGGTGTAAACAGTTTAAAAAATATATATAACATTTACCATTTTTAATGAAAGGTTATTTACATAGCTCGGACTAATTATCGCAAAACAACTACAACTCGGAAATGGAAAAGGATACTTATAATAGAATCGAATTATGAAGAATATTCATAATTATATTTTTAATTATATGTATATATAACCGTTTAAATTAAGTTTTTTAGGGTATGTCCACCAACATTTTTCTTAATTCTGACGGTTGAGTTGGACATAAGCAACCATCAACATCTGAAACTCCATTAACTGGACTGGAGCAGAATGTTTTATTCAATTTGTCAAGTAGTTATATTAAGCTCAAAATAGTTCTCAATCCACTTTTTGACCGTTTTTAATCTCACCATACTTAAAATATTTAGAAATAGTGAAATATAGTTTTACAAATTTTAGTTGTTATAAATTGCTGCAGGAACGTCACGTCAAAAAGCTATAGCTGAAATGCAATTAAATTAAGTCAAACGCTTTTTGCTAAAATATTCTCCTTAGATAATAATACTCTAACACATATGACCACTCGATTGCATCTTGTTCTATTTCCGTATTTCGTTATGCGATGATTAGCCCGAGCTATGGTCATTAATTTAATAAATTTTCTCGAGCAGCAATGTAGTGCAAAGAGGCAGACTAGTTTCATTTCCATGATCTGTTGTCAACGAAATGTAGGGTGACTGTGAGCAAGACCGATCGAGGCAAGATTGATCAAGCTGCGTTAATTATTCACCTACGTTACCGCTTGTAATCGGCAATCGCATACGATGAAGAAATTCATAAATAGTAGTTCGGCTATAGTGATAGATCATTTTAATCACAAATTAAGCAAAAACAATAGTATTTTTTTAAATTCGTCGAGTAGACAGACTTCCAGTGTAGTTTAAGGTAAGTCCGTCTAGTAATGATATCAGCCAAACTATGGGTGCTTATTATGTTTGTATTCGAATCCTTAAAAAGAAAGAAACAAGACTATGAAGAGTGTACTTCAAACTTGTTAATATAAGTATTAGATTCGATTTCAACTCATTTTTTCTTATTTAAAGGCAAGTTCGGCATATTTTACGTAAATGGGGTAGTAAACCTTTTTTGGAAAATAATTAAACGTATGTACTTAAATAATTTTTAAATGTATTTTAATAGTAGAACAAGTTTAAATCAAATACTGATTGGCAAATCAAAATCCATAAGTTTTTAAGTACACACATACGTAAAATATCAGGTTAAGTAAGGCTAAGACCCACGTCACGTAGCGGCGTGATACTTTAAGTATTTTGGTAAAGAAAAAAACCTCACTATAATAAAAAAGAAATGTTTTCATTGTAAAAAATATTAACACGGCATTGTAATGAATGAAAAACCTTCATAAAGTGATCACAATAAATATAAATTGTCATCACCATCAGCTAGTCACCGGCAAATTTAGAGGAACATGAAAAAATAACTCCTTCGTTTAAGACTTCTGGCTGGTTCAAAAAAAACTACAGTCAAATTAATATTTTTAAAGAGCATAACGATTTATTGTTTCAATTATAACGGACGCAAGAATATAAAAAACAAAAATAAAATTCATAATGCGGAAAAGGTTGGCAACATTTGCTTTTAGGTAAGACCGGCATATTTCAACTTTCCAACTTGGAATAATTTTAAGGTTAGAAATTCACATATTAATAATTACAAAACTAGATTGCTTTTGTATTATTAAATAACGGTAATATATGAGGCGGTTATCAAATTTCTTACATAGTTACTTTTTAATCCAAAACACCTTGAATTTCTATTTTTTATGTTTTTTTTTTTCGAACATGTCGCTAACTTACCCATCAAGTTCAAAGACAAAAAAACTTGAAACTTGAATTACTTTTAAAGTTTTTGTCGTAGCTTCATCTATTATGAAGTGATGGAACTAGAACAAAATGCTATTTTACCGAGCGAGCCGTCGCTTGTATACCTATTCAAAAACTGAAGTTATAGCGTGTAGACGGACTTGCCTTGTAGTCGGTCTTGCCCACAGTCACCTTAATTGACACTAAGAGTGAATTTTGAAAGCAATCCTATACATTACGTGGGTGAATCAACTTTTAAAGTCCTCCTTTTCTACACGCTAATAAAAACTTACTAGAATATGTGAGATTGATAATGGTTTACACATGTTAAAATTAGATAATCAGATTTTCGGATTTCACTATTCATAATCATAAACCAATTCTATAATTTTGTAAAAACATGGTAACGCAGTGGAAAATGCACGTTTTTCATACAAAACCCGGGGACAACGTCGTCCCCTGCGTTACCTGATATATTTGTGTAAATCATAGAAGAATTTTTAAAATTGTCAGCTAGAAAGTAAGTTTAATTGTCTGATTTATTCAATATATTGACCACATCAAAAATAAAATTGCATTCTACCAAATTAAGTTGACATAGTGAGACATGTCGAAAATTGGGGAGTACCTTAAAAGTTGATTCACCCACGTGCCAAATTAAATTATATGAAAAAAAAACATTTTTAACTACAAATAAAAATTTAGGTTCATTAGGGCTTATACTTTCAGCTCTTAAAATATATGTTCTTATGGAAATCACATCACAGACTGTACACGCTCACTTTGTATAAGCTTGTTTAGTGTAACTCTCATTAGGTAAACGAAACGAAACGAAACGACAGGTTCAATGAAAGATATAATTTCAAAAATATAAATGGGTCCAAATTGGCTCATATAAAATTGGTCTTTCGAATTTTCATACAAATAACAATTTATGACTATACTCATCATTTCTCCGAAAAATTATGCTCATTATTTATTTGTTCATAATTTGTTATTCATAATCATCACAGCTCCGAAAGCGAATTTTATTGAAACCGTTCTGAGTTTAGGACGTTTATAAAACAAACCTAACCTAACCTAACCTTATTTACCAGTTAGATATTTTTTAAATCCTGAAATTAAACAGGTGTATGATCAATATTGATTATGAAAAGTGATCATTATGATGTAATATGGTATGAGATACATTTTCGGAGTTCCATTAATCTAATTTGCAATTTTATATGAACTTTGGCGAACTCAATATAAGTAGTTATTAAGATACAATACCAATCAATATAACAATTTAAGGGTCTTAGGTGTTATGAACATTGTAATGATCATAAGAGTAGGGCTTATTCCACCTAATTTGCATAATGCCTAATTTACCACACAAATTGAACTAGTCCCAAACTAAGCTCTAGGCTTGTACTATGGGTACTAGACAACGATAAACTTACATAGAGAAATATATACTTAAATACATAGAAAACATCCAAGACTCAGGAACAAATACTCGTGCTCATCACACAAATATTTGTCCTTACCAGGATTTAAACCCAGGCCCCCTAACTTCGAAGGCAGAGTCACTACCAACTAGGCCAGCGTGTCGTCAAAAGCTTCAGTTTAAGCTATTTTGAAATTTTGTCGTATCTGTAATTCGGCATTTTAAGGACAAGTACATTTCAATATTTAGGCATTTTGGACATGAGACGTTATAGGTTAAAGTCATTATGACTTTTGTTCATTTTTGGAATGAGACAATTTGATTTCTGAATATTATGAGCCCATGGCAATTTGAAATTAGGTATTTTATAATTAGGCGGGATAAGCCCTACTCGATCATAACACCTAAGACTTCAGTTTCCTAGAGGGGTAGGCAGAGACCACTTCTTCCCACCTGCAACGATCCTGACAAATCTCTTTCGCTTCTTCTACATTCATACATCGGTATTAATAGTCTAGTGAATAAAGGAAGTGTATATAATAAAACCGGCCATGTACGAGTCGGAATCACGCACGAAGGGTTTCGTACCATTATCTACACAACCACGGTGTCTTAATTAAGATCGATCATTATACAGAACTGAACTTGTCGTGAGCGTTGAGCATGGCGTCCAAGTCAAAAGTATGTGCTGGCTGTCTTGGTGTCATTGGCAATATGCAATTTTTAAAATTCCGTAGATTTTGTGATGTCTTTGATCTGCAGTGTGAGAATGTCTCCGAGCAACGCTTTTCTGGTATGTCGAATGACCTTAAGCTTACCTGGTGCTGCCGGCTATGTAAATGTGGGCACCCCAAAGGGTGATAAATACGGACACGCCTGTAAGAAATGCGATGGCTGAAAACTTCGAGGAGACCTCTATTACCCATAATGAATCATTGGATGTTAGTTACCTGGATAAAACATTGAATGTACAACATATCAACGTCGCGCCTCGTCGGCAGTTGCGCAGCCTTGATATTTCTGATGCTGTACATAAACCGGTTGTGGAAGAATCTTTACATCTCGACGCGATTAGAGGTATAATCAAGAAAGAATTGCAGATTTCATTTAATGAGTGCCTGCCTAATTTGCAATGGCAAAGCATTGCAAGATCAGCTTGTTCCCTTAATGACGACAGTAGTGCAATTAACAGCTAGGGTGGACGCTCTTGAAGAAATATTGCATTCTAGCCCTGACTTGCACACAGTAAATTCGCCAACACCCATTATGCGCATCCCACAGGCGAAAATAGGGCAGGACAAGCCTCCGATAATTCGAATTGCGGCAAAATCAAGTTTCAGCGCAGATAAAGCACTTGCAGAGCACTTGTAGTGCGCAGACGCTCCCGCAGGGTCGCAGACGTGACCTGGGGTACAGCGGCACAGGGTGCCACATCACTTCAGGCTTTCGATAGACAGCGTCAAATTCATCTATATTATGTAAAGATCGGCACTACTGACGATCAGGTTCGTGCTCACTTGTCAACTATTTGCGGGCAGGAAGCTTGCTCGGTCGAGGGTCTTAAAGCGCGGGGCAACTATGCGTCATTTGAACTGACTGTCTCGTCCAAACTAGCCGAGCGCGTGTTAGACCCTACTAACTGGGCGGAAGATATCTACATTAAACCTTGGCGTCAGAGTTTTCGTGTCCAAACCCAAAATAAAAAGTAGCAGGAAATTGAACATTACTCTATATTACCAAAACGTTAGAGGCCTGCGTTCAAAAACTTCAGTGTTCAACGGTAATTTGGAAATGTACTGTCCCGACGTGTTAGTTCTGACTGAAACGTTTTTAACTAGTTCAGTGTGTAACGGCGAACTGTTTCCCCCTGAATATGTGGTTCTTCGGAAGGATCGCTCTGGTGAGGCGTTCACATGTACAAAAAAAGACGGCGCCTAGTGGCCCTATCCTTTACAATTACCCTTCGTGGTACAATTCTCACGTGATCAGAATTATCAAACTTAAGCATTTTCACCTTGTCAAATAGGCAGGTGAAGGAGTTAGTAAAAGTGGCTTATCAGCAGCACCTATCTTCGCTTGAGCATAATATCTGTCAGAATCCTGCGGAGTTTTGGAAACATGTAAAAAATAAACAAAGCTCTAGGATGGAAAAAGGCGTGTATTCGAGTCATAGATCGTACCGCAATAGATCAAGAAGTTGCGGACTGCTTTTCAGAGCACTTAAGCTCCGTTTTTCACCCTAACAATCCACTTCTTGACGTTGTCAATGCAGCTGAGTACGAGTCCGTCAATCATAAGTTACACGTGGCCCTTCGTAGTATCACCTCGGGCGACCTCCGTCACGCACTGCGAAATCTAAAGGGTTCTGCTACCGGTCCTGATGGCATCCCTCCGTTTATTGTGAAGGATTGTTTATCTATTTTCCAGCAGCCCTTACTCTTTTTGTTTAATTTGTCCATTCAGCAAGGTGAATATCCATCCGTTTGGAAATTATCCAAACTAACTCTTGTCCCTAAAGATACTTCTCGATCTGTTGACGTATCGACCTTTAGACCGATAGCAGTGCTTTCCATTTTCGGAAAACTTTTTGAGGGACTGATTAATCGTCAAATCACCTCGCAAATATCACCTTACTTTTCTGACTCACAGCATGGTTTTCGAACCGGAAGATCGACTGTCACCAACAACGCTAACTTTGCGGATTATGTCCACCAACATATGGATGTGGCCCGTCAAATAGATGGAGCCTATTTCGATTTTCAGAAGGTATTTGACCTCGTCGATAATGACATCCTGCTGAGGAAGCTTTCTGCGTTTGGGTTTTCCAGAATGCTGCTGGTATTTTTTGCCAGCTATCTGCGTGATCGCAGGCAGTATGTCGTGATACGCGGGCGTGCAAAATTATAACATTTACAAGACCTTTCGCACCCATTGGAACTACGAATCGCTTTGCCGGATATCCATTAGAGAGGGTTTCAAGTATCCGTGACTTGGGATTAAATCTTCATACGAAACTAGATTACCACCAGCATATTAATTTGACCTGCAATAACGCAAACAAATCTTTAGGTTATATTATGCGTACTGCGGCACAGTTTGAAAGTGTGGCGGTCTATCTCATCTTATACAACGCTTTTGTGCGATGCAAATTGGAATACAACTGCATAATATGGGATCCACTTGAAACCAAATATAATTTGCAAGTCGAAAGAGTTCAACGTAAATTCACCCGATATTTGTACAAAAAAATCTATGGATATTATCCATTTCTATTTCCATCGTTGTTTGTGTCAGGAATGGTAGGGTTAGAAACTTTGCAGTATAGGCGTAAGGTGAATCTTTTGACTTACTATTGCTCTATACAGCTCTTTTTTGCTCTATACTTCAGAACAAAATAGACAATCCGTTGGCTCTTGAGCAGCTTCGGTTATTCGTTCCGCAGCAGTACGTGCGGGCCGGGGCGCGGCGCCGCCACCAGCTGTGCGCGGCTCGCGAAGGAGTCAGGACTCGTAGAGCTAGCAACTCTCCCACGGCTAGGGCGCTGGCGTTGTTGAAAACTCGTCTCCGAGGTCCAGGATGCAGACGTATTCGCTGACCGCTAGTCAATAATGTTGAAAAATATACGCCATTTCTTGAATGAAATATATTTTCCGATACATGTTTAGTTTATTTTGTAATGTTAACGTGTGCTTAATCTGTTACGTTTATTAATGTGTGCTTAATCTGTTTTCTTTTCTTTGCGTGTACTCACTTTTTGTGCTAACGATGTAGGTGTTTTGGTCCTAACTGTGAACCTATTATTGTAATTATTAAATAAATAAATAAATACAGACAGCGTTGTATGTGAATACCGTGGAATATTTGAGGGGTTCCATGTTTTTTTTTTTTAAAGTGAACATTGATTTAAATATTCTAAGAATATTTGAAGCGTATACCTGTTGCCGTTATTAATATCGAGCAAAAACGGCAATAAAAATCACGTTTGTTGTATGGGGCCCCTTAAATGTTTATTTTATTTTAATATTTTTTTAGTGTTCTTTAAGTGAATATACAACTAAATATTCTGTGAATATTTCAAGTGTCTACCCGTTTCCTTTATAAAAACGGCTGAAACACGTTTGTTGTATGGGAGTCCTCCTTAAATATTAATTTTATTCTGTTTTAGTATTTTTTATTATAGAGGCAACAGAAATACATCATCTGTGAAAATTTTAACTGTCTAGCTACACGGTTCATGAGATACAGCCTGGTGACAGACGGACAGACAGACAGTGAAGTCTTAGTAATAAGGTTCCCGTTTTAGCCTTTGGGTACGGAGCCCTAAAAACATTAGGAATATAAGATTTATATTATATCAATTGAACATTATTTCTTTTAAAAATATTGATTTTGTTGTTATAGCTAACGTTAACTATATCTTGTAAACGTAATTAAAATGAAATTGGGTATAAGGTAGTTATATCTCGTGTGACACTTCGCACGGTACTCTTCGTGGGCGAATCCAACACGCACTTAACCGGTTTTTTATTTTTATTTATACATCAGCAACGGCATCACGGGTCTTTAATGAACAAGGTATTTACCTGAAGCCTCAGAAGGTTCAAGCAAGACACAGCGAGGCATTCGTTCTCTTGCATGGTATCTTCGCTTGCCGCGCTGTTATCATGTTCGACGACTAGTTTGAGTAATTTCTCCAATAATCTGAAACCAAAACTAAGTTTAAACAAAAATCTTTAGGAATTCTTATTTTTAACCAGGGACCGGACCCGCTTACCGTAACCCGGGGTTTTTAACGGGTTTTTATAGCGCTGATTCTTATAAACCCTCACGTTCAGGTAAGCGCTTAATTAAGTTACACATTAAAAGGATAATCCATTCGATTGAGTTAATTTGACTTACCGCTTACCAGTATCAAAACCCAGGAATGGGTTACCGCTTAAAATACTGACTGAATACCTTCAAGCAATTTTGGTTTGGAATCAAACGATGTAAGACTTATTATTGTTCCGCTTATAGCAACCTAAACTCAGGCGGCGCGCACACTTCAAAGGATCAAATGTCACAGTGGCACGAGCGGCGGCAAGGTCAAAACCTTTTATGAATTGCCGCCGTCGTCATAAAAAACTAAACCTTAAGACTATTGCGCGTACCTAATAGTTGGGTAGGTATCACTAATATAAAAACACGTCCTGTCTTATCTAGCACCCTTTCCTCGCAATAGTGTCTATCTGTAGTGAAGCTGGCCCGATACTGGCCGATACACGAAAAACAGCAGAGCGTGCGGGAAGGGAAGTTAGCGAAGGAGTTTCCTTAACCCGAACGGTAAGCGGTTAATTCAAAAAATACCAAACCCAACTGCATTCGGTAAGCGGTTACCGGTTAGGGTTTCCTAGCTTAATAGGGCTATGGTAATTGTTGGGTTAGCCGTTGAAGGGGTTACCGAAACGATTGGCTTATCGTATGAACGGGTAAGCCGTTCGAACGGATTAAGCGAAGGAACGGGTTTTCCGGTCCCTGTTTTTAACTTCTTTTAAAAAAAAAAGGATTGTCAATACTTAAAGCACCCGACAATGACTACACTGTTTAAGGTTGTTACTCATTGTCATTTCATTACATCTGTTGACGTTGAGTGACTTTTTGCTTCGGTAGATTATTTGATATTTTATAGTACAGTCAACGAATAGCTAAAAAAGGGGTATAGAGTGCGTGAGCAGGAACCTTAGCAATTTCTTCAGAAATATATATTCAGGATGCTTAGGGGTGAACAAACTAAAAGTCCTCACTTCTTAGAGGTGAGCCTGGGGCATGGAGGGGGGGGAGCAAAACAGATGCAGTTTTTAGGTTTTTTTCATCTCGAGAATGGTGGGTTGTATCTGTCCGCGCACAGTGCATCATTTAACCGAAACTACCGCTCGAAATTCAAATAGACGACAAATCGAATGGAATCATTGTAAATATGTTTTAAAATGTATTTAATTTTAATATAATATAATTAGAAACGTTTTAGTTTTTTTTACATAGAAATTACCAAGATTTTGAAATAAAAATACAATATAACATAGAAATTTGTATTTTATTTAATACATGTAAGTTAAAATAAATAATAATAAGTAAATAATAACAAGTAATTACAAAATATAAAATAAAATACAAAAAAACAACAGCAATACAGTAAACTTATAAGGATTCATACTAGAAATAATTATTAATAAACAATACTTAATATAAAAGCATAAAATACAAACAATTATTTAAACTACTATAAAAAATAAAAAGAGCACACAATTTACATTTTACTCATTGTCACTGTCAGAATCCGAAAATTCCACGTCTTCGAGATGAAAACCTTCAAACGCGGGATCACTTGGTTCAGGGCTTTTTAAATAATTCAAAACTTCCTGTGACAACTTTTCCCGCGTTTTTGTACTTTTTCGAAGAGATGAAATTTTAGGATCTGATGTCAAAAGAAGCAAATTCAGTAAATCGGTATTTGTATTAATCCGCGAGGACTTGCGCGTGTGATGCTCGCGTATCTTCCTGATTTCTTTGTGGCGCGCTTCTAATGCTTCATCTGACATTTGCCCTATCGGAAGTATACACGTAGATATTATGTCAACACCGTGAACCAGTATCTTATGTACTGTCACTGGCATGTAATACCATGAATACAGTTCCAGGTACAATGATTTGGTTTGGCTCACCAAATGACCAAATTTCTCAATATCGACATGATAGCCACATCCTATGAAATTGAGAATAACTGCCATTTTTTTTATCAAATTCACGTTAATACCTGTTATTTCAGCAGATATTTCCGCGTTTCTGAAAAACCGCCTAGCAGTATTACCGTCGTCATTCGTTGAACCAAACCCAGGTTTCGGTTTGTCAACAATAAGTCCAAGTTTTTCTTTAAATGATGCTTGGATTTGTTTTTTTCTTTCGTCTACTATCTTTTTATTATCGCCACCTCTCACTTGCCATGACATGATTGGTAGGCGATACGAAATATGTAGTAGACATTCAAAAGAACGAATCCATGCATGCAGTGGTGAAATGCCAAATCTATATGATTCGACATTTGCAATTTTCTCCAGAGACTTGTTCATCTCTGAAGGTTTTGCACCACATACGAAACACTTGGACGTACTGTTGGCTTCTGACACAATATTACAAATACTCCCATCGACCATTGTAAAATGTAAATCATGGCTTATACTTAATTCTAAATCAAAAATACACACTTTAGATGGAACTAAATCAGAAATTAACCGTTCTAATCTTTCCGACTCTTCTTTTACTATATTAGCGTTTTCTTTTACAAAGGCAAACTTTATGGGTCTACAAAATCGCGTGGATCCCGGGCGTGGATTTTGCCAAATAACAGTTCCATCTAAAGTGTGCTTTAGCTGAAGGGGAACTAAACCAACAGACAATAAATATTCATCGGTATTCGACGAATCTGTAAATCTTTGCTTATACAAACTATGCCCCGAGCTACCGTCAAAACCCCACTTGTAAATCATAGTCAATTCTTTGTAAGAAGAGACTACTCGCAATACCTCTTCTTGACATTCCACAATCCTAGCAACTGTATGATCCAACAAAGCCTGCAGTTGTACTTCGGCATGAGTTTCAGTGACCTCTATAAACTCATGTGATGGATAACACAGTTGCTTAGCTTGCTTCAAATTATGAAGGGTGGGGAATGTATCTTTATGTAAACTATTTACGGTAGCTCGAAGCAGTTTATACTTGCTTTCTGACAGTTCTAAATCTAAATACAGAGATAAAGCCTGTTCGGAAGTTAATATTTTCGACTGCAATCCATCACCTGCAGTATTGGCAGCGACAGCTTGCGCTGGTGTTAAAGGGATTTTTTTCACCTCGGAGGCTGCAGCAGAATATCCCTCCGCTCGTAACGCAATCGAATGTGCCAATGAAAGTTCCGAAATGGAATGGCTCTCCACCAAGCACTGCACCTTTTTTCTCTTCGTTGACACAGCACACTCATCAAAAACTTTGGGTTTTCTACCACGAGAACTCGGTCCAGGTGTAGGTTCATCTATCGAGATATCTCTCAAAGTAGGTGGCAACTGAAATGTTTCACTCAACCACATGATATTATATTTTAAAAATGTTTCCATATTTTGCCCGGCTTTGCTCCATTTTTTGGATGCGACCATGCAAAATACTTTTATTTTCTCTTCAACAAGTAGCTTGTCCTGATCGGAAGAGTTGTCCAAGTCGTAAGATTTAAGAATAGCTTCTCGAACACCACTCATTTTGCACCCTTTAGGGCTTTCGCGCCACGCATAAAAACAATCGGCGTTAGTGATGCTGCGACGTCCATCTGAAAAAAAAATCTCCATGTATGTTCCGAACCGAAAATTGACACTTAAGATACATAATTAGAATCTGTAAGGTTAGACCTATCACCCAAAAAAGTTTTATTGAGTTTGCAACTACAGATTTTTTTTTCTACTCTTTTAATTACAACAAACATGAAAAAAATAGATGAAAAAAACGACAAACTTTAAAGTCGTATTATGTGTAAACGAAAGTAGATTACTTCAAAGAAAAAAAATGTTTAAATAGTACATACCTTGAGTAGAAAGTTCCATAGTTTCCACAAACACAAATTAACAATATACCGAATTATATATGTTTTAACTGCAAGGGCAAAAATGCAAATGAATACCCTGTTAACTAATTGCGACATTTTATATTTTTGACCTAGGTGATTAAGTACACATTAATTATATTTCAAAAAATACCCACGTGTTAATGACCCCTAATTAGTCCTAAATATGTTTCCATTAACCCCTAATTGATTTGTTTACCTTGCCTTTTTTGAATTTCGAGCGGTAGTTTCGGTTAAATGATGCACTGTGCCGCGGTTTGAATATAGGGTTCGGCCGTAAGTTTTCAACGTACCCTGATCTTATTGCCTTATAATACGACACTCACATTAATGAAAATTGCTATTATGCTAGTGTCATCATCATAGTTTACATGTCAACCAATTGTGAAATTAATATTTTCTTGCAAACACACAAAAAAGACGAGTATTATAGAGAATCAAAGGCATATCTACGCATCATTTGCATCAAACAGTCACGTAACCCTCAGTCTACAATAGTTTCAGTTAGGGACATGGGTAAGGACCAAATAGTTGGACTATAGTTAAGCGTAGTTTACCATACAAACAAAAAAAAAGTGAAAAAGTTCCGTTGTGTCACGAAAATTATCCCTACAAATGTATGGCTAATTTTCGTGTCACAACGGAAAAGTTTCATAGTAAATTTAATTGAGTGACTTAGCGTGGCCAACTTGTTGGTCCTGACAGGGACTGGAAAGTGGCTTAAATACAAAAACGAATGTGTACAAACCACAGAATTGTGACCAAACGTGTATATTTATTATTTATTTATTTATTTAATCTTTATTGCACAAAAA
Source organism: Acleris holmiana (assembly GCA_949316455.1). Classification (NCBI taxonomy): domain Eukaryota; kingdom Metazoa; phylum Arthropoda; class Insecta; order Lepidoptera; family Tortricidae; genus Acleris; species Acleris holmiana. The sequence goes on from OX438762.1 coordinate 26,402,574, forward strand.
CAAGTACAAATGGCGGACCTAATGCCTAATGGCATTCTCTACCAGTCGACCAAATAACCAATCAGAAATTTATATAATTCAGTGGGTGCACAGAAAAAAAAGACAGATAAAACTAGAAACTTAACATAATATATACGTCATATACTTGTACATATAATACTCATACTAATATATTACTTATATAATACATAAATATAAAGAATTAATATACCTATACAAACAAAAGCGGAGAATGAAAGTGATGAGATAAGGCTAATTGTCTTGTTCAAGGAAATGCTTCCGGAGCATTCCCTTGAAAGAAAGCTTGTTAGGGGCTCGTCTAATATGGAGTGGGAGCGCATTCCAGAGACGAATTGCCTGAAGGGCGAAGGAACCTACCTACTGATTGACCTCAAACAATAAAATTCGGCATCGCTGCGGACCAAATAAGCGACCGAAGACGTAACCGCGATGAACACAACGTGAGATACACCCGGGCGTTTAAAACTAGAACCTTCAACGAGTTGTAAAGTAACCGTGAAATACCTGCCTGGAACATTGTAATGAGATACCTAACTGGAGATGTGAAAATATTCCATTTAATTTGTATGAAAAAAAACAAAGTTCAAAAAAGCCGAATTGGAACTGTTAATGAAAAAAATGTTAATAAAAAAAAATAACTCCAAATTAACTCAGGAACACGCTGTTAAAATTCTTCGGGTATGTCCCGGGCACGGTATATGTACCGTGCCTCGCACTTACCCAAACGTGTTGTCGGAGAGGTCGATCACAAATGGTAGAGATGGCGGCAAATCTCGGGCGGTCTCTTCACTCCATACAAACAATTTAAACACTCCAACTGTGACACCTGACGATCAGATCAAAAACAACCGTAGAATTATTCTGCCCTGCTAACACAAATCGCAGTATCTCAGACCAAACTTCTGTAGGAAATGCAACCTTATTACTAACACGATAGGATTGAATTTGCATTGGTAAATGAATTTGAGATACTGCATTTTTGCTTAGGAGGGCAGTATTAATGTACGGCCCTAGAAAAAACACATGAAAAAACGTTTATTTGTCTTTTCTAAAGAAAACATTATTTTGTCTACAATTGATTCGTGTTAACAAGCATTTTGAGGTCAGATATTGAATAATACCTTTAGTCAAACGTAAATAATTAAAAAACTTTAAGTCGAGTAGGTGAGTATATCTACCACACGGTAGCAGGCCTCACCGTTAGCTCTGAACGGCGCGCTCAGCACGGAGAGCTTGACCGGCGTTGATGAGAACAAGTGCGACCGGTCCAGCGTCCCCCACGTGTACACCTGCCCATCCGCCGTCAGCGCCGCTCCGCAGGACCCGCTAACCGATACGTCAATAACCTTTTTGCCTGGAACAAACAAAATGTTACGTTTACTTGACCAAATAAAATTATTTAAACTATTAACTTGGTAGATAAATAAACTCATTCCCGCAGTAGCGAAGCTCCCATAAAAAAAAAAACTCGGTACAAAACACATAAGTAGTATGTAAATACGAACGGGACGAAGGGTTCTTCTCCGACATAAACGCGATAATGTTGAATTGTAAAAATATTGTACATAGTCAAGGACATACTTGATGTCAATTTTTAATTAGAACATTTTTTTTTCCTTTGCGTAACGAAGATTAATCATATGATTGTATGACTAATTTCCGTTACGCAAAGGAAAAATAATTTGTTTCGTAATGTAAAATATGTTTGCAATTCACCCTTATCGTGTTTATGTCGGAGAAGAACCCTTCGTCCCGTTCATATTTACATACTTACTAGGAAAGGACGAATGCGGTGTTTATTCAATATTACCGCGAATGTGCTAGCTAGGCTTATGTATGATATTTTAAAATTGGTATAGCTAGGTATGGAAGACAAATAAAAACGATGTCATGAAAAATTACATACTTATTTTTATGTGATAAAATTATGTGGGCTATCATTGCTACGAGGGAAGAGTAAAATGTCTAGAAAAATCCCTCCCTCCGTATAGTACTGTAATGAAAGAAGGATGTAGCAGTACATACTCCTTTCATTGTTTTCTTTTTTCTATTTTGTTATGTCGAAATGTCTCGAAATCTTTTAAATAAAAAAGATTTCGAAATATGGAATGCCCGCCGGTGGTTTTCAGGGGGACGCTCCAGAGTCTCCAACGGACCGCGTTGGCATTCACATGTGAATTAATGTATATTTAAACGTTAAAATAAATGAAAGAATATATTAACACTGCAAGACGTATACTTTTATTCTACGTAGCTTAGTTAAAAGTGCGTAAAGTATTACGCTTAGGAATAGGCGCCTACCAGGCTTACATGGTGGAGGTGCGGGGTATCGAGAATAAGAGAACCGAAGAATCTTCTCGCAAGCAAGAAGTGGAGTGCTCCTGACCTGAACCTGAGTGATATCTTTATTAACCTATTCTCGCTTTAAACTGTTCCCATATTGGTATTTTATTTTTGTGCGTGTCCTTCCCATATAGCATAGCAAAATGAAGACTGGAAAATATAATGGGCTATCTGATACGGAGGATTTTTTAATGCAGTACCAGGCCATTGGAATCATCAAAGGATGGTCTGAAGAGCAGAAAAAATATGCCATCGCCGCATATCTAGATGGACCAGCCCTTCACTGGTTTAAGACAAATTTTGAGGAATTCACGACCTACGCAGTGCTAGTGGAAAAATTGAAACTGCAATTTCCTTGCCGAGGTGATTTCGCACAAAAATTTTTCTACAGAAGGCAGCAAAACAAGGAAACGCTGATTGAATATTTCTACGCCTTAGAAAACTTAGCTGTTAAAGCTAAAATCGATGATGAAAGATTCATAAGGCATTTTATTACATCTATGAACCAGCATCACCAGTGGCTGTTGGCATCGAAGTTATTTGCATCTAAAGAGGAACTTAGAAAAACAATAATGCAAATGGAGGACATATTTAATTGCGACAGATGTAAACTTCGAAGAAATCAGGAACCGCGGTGATCAGCCGATGCACACACCACGATTCGATGAGTCGACACCGTTCGGGACGCCAGCTACAATAGCGCCACGCAGAGTGCACTTTGAACCAGAAGCACCACGCGAGTCACACGATCTTTGTCCTCGTCCGTGTCCACGCCCACGCCCTTGGACACCACAAGAAAGTTCGCGAAGGCAGCAAGGCGCAGCGACGGCCAATGAACGTTATCGATCCGATTATCGAGAGGTTACTCCTTCTTCATCAAGGCAGCACCCAAACTTCACGCCGCGTCGTTAGTAGATCGAGATGCGACAGGCGGCATGGATTCAAACCCGATCCTTGTAGATAAGTCTAGGGATGTTTCTGTACCGATTATTCCAGTAGTAATAAATGGTATTATTTGTGAAGCACTCGTTGATTCAGGTGCGAGTAGAGATGAAAGAGACTTAGTCTTTTAAGGGCTATTAAAAAGACTAGCCTCCATCTTACAGGACTCGACTCTAAAATAAAGACTAAAGTTTCGAGATTTTATTAATAAGAGTTAGACGTTGTATTAAAAGACTAAGCAACTTAAACAACTAATGTTGTTTTCAAAAAACTAATAGACTAAAACGACTAAAGTTGTTTTTAAATGGACTCGCGCCTGAGTATTATTAGTTTATTACACATGACCATGACTCATCATCTATTCTTTTGTCCTACTAACCACAAGGATAGACTAAAAAAATAAAACATAATAACTATTCATAATTATTTAATCATTTTCAAATTTTGATTGAATTATTTAAAAAAAATATATATAGGAAATTTATCCACGACGACAGGCACATTGATGCCCTAATGCTTTTGTTTCCTAATCGATTACGTTTTTGAGTAATACCTTCGCTTTCATAAGGATTGGAGGCTCCATCCAATTAGTTTTTTGCAAAGTAATCACCATATTATCTCCAATGTCAAGTAATTTCCGTGATAAAGTTTTAGCATTTTTCGTCTTATTAGGAGACTCTGGCCCTGTAGTGTTATCACTAAAATTTGCTAAAATGCTTTGACTACCAGGTTCTGCTTCTATATTCATTTTTGTATCAAAAAAATAAACATCGGTCTTATAAGAAATAATTTACTGACTTAAGTACAAAAACTTCCTGTCAATCGTAAAATAAACACTTGTGTGTAGGTAGAAAGAAATATTACCACACTTACAATACCAAATCTACCGCCCATTTAAAAACGTTTTCAAGTAGAATAGGAAAAGACAACAATCGAAATTTAAAAAAGAATTAATAATGTCGCTGCTTTCCGATTTTATTTTACTCATGAGAGTCATGAGTTATCAAAACGTTCGAGAAACGTTCGTTCGTGACACGCCAGCCCAAGGCGATAAGGCGCTTTTAGTCCTTTTAGTCTTTTAAGCCTTTTACGTTATAAGGTTAAAGACTACGACTGAAATTAGTCGTCAGTTTGTAGTCTTATGACTAAAGACTAAAGGGTTACAAGACTAATCTAGTCGTAAGGCTTTAAAAATTAGTATAGTCCTTATAATAGGCCTTAAAAGACTAAGTCTCTTTCATCACTAGGTGCGAGTGTCTCTTGTATCTCCAGATCCCGGTGGGATAAATTATCCTTGGATTCTCAAACGCACGGACCTATGGCCTTGCGAGCGGTAGGCGGTTATGCAATCAATGTGCATGCCTCTGCCGAGGTAGGGATGCAAATTGCGTCAGTATATTATCGGCAACGCGTATTAATTATACACGATACGGCTGAAATAATCATACTAGGACAAGACTTTTTACGACAAAACCAAGCAATAATCGATTTCGCAAAGAGTCAGTTGACACTGAAACAAATTAGTTCGGCGCCTTTCATCTCACGTCATAATGAGAAAAAAACATTTTTTTCTATATGTGCTCATGATCCTAATGAGTTTGTATATTTATTTTACAGATTGGGTGCAGCGCAATGAAAACTATTTGTTAAATCTTAACGACGAGAAACCGGTTGTCTTTGACGTGAATGATGGATTGACGGGCAAGCAAAAGACAGAATTGGATGGTTTATTGAAAGGGTTCCGCGACACTTTTTCTTTTGCAACCCGAGAATTGGGATGTTATAAGGATACTTTTATTTCAGTGAATACCACGGATGATGAACCAGTTCATAAAGCACCGTATCGGGTGTCGAATAAACAGAATAAATATATTTTAGTCGCAGTGGAATACCTCTCGAAGTATGCAGTGTGCAAAGCCGTGCCCAGAGCCACCGCGGAAACCATCAATGAATTTTTGGTTACGGAAATATTGTGCCGATTTGGAGGAGTTCGACAGCTGATAACCGACAAAGGCTCAGTATTTACTTCTAATACCTTTAGAGAGACCGCAAGTCTTTTTAATGTGACGCTCACACATGCGACAACATATCATCCGCAAACAGTTGGTTTAGTGGAACGATTTAACAGGACATTGTTGGGCATGATCTCAAAGTATGTCTCGGAGGAGCAACGAGACTGGTGTACGTATTTGCCTATGGTATGTTATGCCTACAATAGCGCGAAACAGGCTAGCACAGGTGTGGAGCCGCATTTGATTGTGTATGGTAAGGAACCATTGTATAAATCTGATATTGAGTTGCGCATCAATAATCTCCAGGTTTCAGATACGCTAGCGGATAAAATGACAAGATTGTCGATATTAAGAAGAAAAGTTGCCCGTAATATACAGCGCGCCCAACTGAAGCAGAAGTTTTACTACGATATCAAGGCCAAAGATATCTCTTATGATAGTGGGGACTTCGTAATGCTATACTGTCCGAAGCGCAAGTCTGGATTAAGCAATAAACTTGCTAGGAGATACAAGGGACCATTCGAAATTGTTACAAGGCTTTGTAATAATAATTATAAGATCAGGAAAGTCGGTACGGTAACAAAATGTATTATTGTTCATAGGAATAGGTTAAAGAAATTTCATGCTAGAGCTTAGTTATAAAGTTGTATATAATTGTGTATAGTCATGTATAATATTAACTTTCTTTTTGTCTTTGCAGTTCGCTAACACAATGAGCGAGCATGAATAGCCATGAAAAGGGAGAGGAAAGTGAGATGCAGGCTTGTCTCCATGGGAACATTACGTCTGGTCTTATGATGAGGATTCCACTTTGCCTGTAAGGTGTGGAAGAAACTCTGTATGGGTTTCACCTCACATAACGCCTGACAGATGTTTTATATGGTGCTCAAGTCATGGATTTCATATCGTTTGTTATGTGATGGCGATATGGTTGGATGCTTATTCATGCTCTCATGATGTTATTATGGGCAGCTGTACTTTATTTGATTTAATGTGTATAATTATGTTTTTATTTCATGCGCATTTGCTGAGTTGAAAAAAAAAACTGATGTAAGAAGTCTGACGGCTGCTGTTAGCAGAAGGAACACTGGCATGCAATCCTGCCTTTGATGTGGAAGGCACAGGAAGTCCGATGTCTGGACTGCACCATGCCCGTCCCTTCTGTAGAGCCGTATCGTTGAAATTTTGTTTTAAACTATTATGTCTTGTCTTTTAATAGGCGCCAGCTCTTCGATAGCTTGGATGCTTGGCCCCGTATAATTGTTTGTTTTCAGATGTCTTTAATGGTGTTTATTAATTTCATGTACTGATGCTGAGTTAAGCTGCCATCTGGCGACGCTTACGTTCGCAAACTGTACTACTGATATATGGTTTTTTTTAATTTAATGACATGTAATTAAATATCTTAGCACAGCTGTAGTTAGTAATAAAAAAAAATCTTAGTAGATATTGATAGGAGATAACGATTGATGGTCTTTCAGAGCATGAATTCTTATCACGACTTAAATAGGTAGGTAAAACTAATATTCCTTCAGAATATTAGTTTAGTTGTCATGCCAAAAAGTGACATGACATATCTGATGTCATCTCACTTAGAAGTAGTGCCTGTGGCACCACAGACAGTAACTCTCTGTCTGATGAGAGGGGATGTCTATGGTTCCGCAAGTAAAGGCGACTGTGTGTGCCAAACCCTAAGGCGTTAAATCATAGACACGGGTCTATTTGTTTTTTAATGTCGATACCAACCTCCTTGGTACGATGTTTAATGCTTTTGTAATTTTGTGCTGGCAACGTATAAAGGAATTTGATTCTTTCTTGTTGACCAGGCACCTTCAGTGTTTGGGCTGTCAAGCATGTTTGACAGTAGATATGTAAGGTTAACCATGGATCGCGTCTTTTATTTTTGGCAGGGTTTTTGAAGAGTCGAAGTTTACTATGGCAAGTAGCGCAGACGATGCCGATGACGCATGGTACGTCACTAACACAAGTTTTGGCATCAGATGCGGTATTGTCACAGGAAATTATCCTGTAGAGCAGGACGATCCCCCTTAATGTATTGTTCCCTCCTTAGGTAGTCATTAGGGTTTCGTATAGGATGGCATAGGTAGGGACCTTGCTTCCAGAGGGGCGAGGGATGTAATGAAAGAAGGATGTAGCAGTACATACTCCTTTCATTGTTTTCTTTTTTCTATTTTGTTATGTCGAAATGTCTCGAAATCTTTTGAATAAAAAAGATTTCGAAATATGGAATGCCCGCCGGTGGTTTTCAGGGGGACGCTCCAGAGTCTCCAACGGACCGCGTTGGCATTCACATGTGAATTAATGTATATTTAAACGTTAAAATAAATGAAAGAATATATTAACACTGCAAGACGTATACTTTTATTCTACGTAGCTTAGTTAAAAGTGCGTAAAGTATTACGCTTAGGAATAGGCGCCTACCAGGCTTACAGTACCATTTCTTCAACCCTTCAAAACACGCATTGATTTCTGCGATGATTTCTTCGTTAGAACTAAAACTTTCTCCACGAAGCCATTTCTTAGAGTTTGGGAAAAGAAAATAGTCGCGGTGGGCCAAATCTGGGGAACAAGGTGGATGCGGGAGCAATTCGTAACACAGCTCGTGGATTTTAGCCATAGCAACTGCACACGTATTATTTTTCGCCAAATGGAGTCGTTTTTCCATTGGAACTTCATGAAATCACTGAAACAAATTGGCATAACATCGCCGTTAATCGTTTTACCTTTCTGAAGGTAATCAACATTTATTTTATTACACAAGGAGCATCCCAGAAAACAACTTTACTCGTCGATAAAACGGCTTAGGCTTTTTTGGTGCAGGTTCCCCTAAAGCAATCCATTGTTTTGACTGCTCCTTGGTTTCTGGTGTACAATAATAAATCCAGGTTTCGTTAACAGTTATGAATCAACGCACGAAGTCCTTTTCATTACACCTAAACTTCGCCAAACATGCCTCCAACAGGGTCACCCTAGTGTGTTTTTGATCCACTGTGAGCAACCGCGGCAATCAACGGGCGGAGAGCTCCTTCATATCCAAACAAGTGTGAACGATATTACGAACCAGTTCGTTTGAAATGCTCACAATATCAGCTATCTCACGGACCTTTACTCTTCTGTCGTTCAATACGATGTCATGGATTTTGGTGATCATCTCTCATGTAGTGACCTTAACTGGGCGTTCGGGTCGTCGGCGTCAGCAGTGCTTGTACGGCCACAACGAAAATCCGTAAACCACTTGTGGACCTTTTTAATCAATGGAGCAGAGTCCCGTAATATATGTCTATTTTTTTTGTATCCGTAATGGTCCTTTTTCGCAAAAATAATGTTTAATCAGAACACGAAACTCACTTTTCTCCATGTATGCCAACACCAGAGTGATTGTTTCTTTTTCATAGCTGTCAAAAAAAACTATGTGCGAACTGGCTGAAAATATACGATTTACCATTTACTGTTTTTATAAGGCTGCATTACAAATAGACATTAGTGAATTTGTGAAAAAAATGCATTTAATATGAGCTTTACTAGACTTCTCACTCTGCCCTCGTATGTACTATATGTATGAAAGGCGCTGTAGCTAATTATTTGACGGTTTTGCTGTCAAATCCATACAACGACGCCGAAGATGCCCTTCTAATAGTACTTATTCTTATGCCTGAGGGTCTATGTGGTCTTCACATAGACCCTCAGGCATAAGAATAAGTCACTCAGTAAGATAACTCGCTGTTTGAGCTGGAGTTTATTTCTAAAGACTTTGACTTTACCGAGTTCACTTCTTGGAGAGTTTAGCTATTTCACTTCTAGCAGAGTTTAGCTAGTTAAGTGATCACAGAAAGGATTACAATGAATGATAATAATACTTTCCAGGTCGACGATGGCAAAATTCTTAATATTTCAATTATATAAACATTTTTGAGCCGATTTCTCATGTCCCATAGGAGTTTTTAGATCACAAACTATAAAGAAAACTTCGTACGTCGATACAAAGGGAAGAAAAACAAAAATAGTCGATTTAGTCAAATTGTGCCAAAATATACAAAAAGTGAGTTTATGAAATTATTTTACAAAGTGTTACGCACAATCTGACAGGGCTCTAGAAGTGCTCAGGTTAGGTTGTGGCTGTAAAAAACTCTGAAAAATGGAGCGTAGGATCGTCGCCATCCAACAGAGCGCTAGGAGTGCTTCGGCTCTGCAACAAAAACTCTGAGTAATGAAGCGTTTGATCTTTGGGTAAGTGATACAGCCATAAATATTCCTTTACTATGTAGTGACACTTTGGCCTGGAAAAGGAAAAAAGAGCCGTTGCTGTGAACAGTTCACAAGATTTTTAAGAACGTTCCGGTATTTTGCAGCTCCAGGTTAGAAATGTTTTCTCTTGATTGGTAAGCTACGGGAATATTTGAGACACGATCACGACTGATATTGACGTATTCAAAGAAGCTAAGAGGCACTACAGCAAAAAAGTTAATAAGGCACATGTGAACCCAGTATCTCAACAAAAAATACTCAGGTTCTACAAATTATTTACTGATGGGTCGAAACATGAAAGTGGAATCGGCGCAGCTTTTTTTGACCCACAGTTGGTGATAGGTATGCGGTTCAGGGTGAAAAATGAGATGTTAGTAATGTCAACTGAACTTTAAGCGATTGTTGAAGCACTACTAGTGCTGCACTAGCACATGAAGATTCTTTAAAGAATGCTAACAGAGTTATTTTAACGGACTCTGAGAGTGTTTTACAACATAGCTCGGTGTACCTCGACTTGTCGAGTAACACCAACAGTTTTTACAATCTTAAACCTCATGTAGAAGTAAATGCCTCATAGCAACAAAAACATTAAGCTGCAGTGGATCCCATCGCATGTGGGAATTGCGAGTAATGAAGCAGTATTTTGACGAAAACTCACTTTTCATTTTACCATTTTATTCAGAAGTGCTGTGAGAGGTCAAAAGTCAGTTTTGGCGATGAGACTCGGCTGCGGACACGCTCTTACCAATAATTTTAATTTCTTAATGGGTATATCTGATGCTCCCAATTGGCTAGACTGTGAAGTCGTGCAGGATGGGTATCATGTTCTGATGGAGTGCGTGCGGGGCCAGTCTCGTCGCCTAACCTGTAGTATCGGACAGTGCAACACTGCGCTAGCTGATCCGGCATGATTCGTTAAGTGCTACTTCCACAGACTTTGGAAGAGAAGCAGGGTGCGAGATCTATCGCACGTAGAACTTAAGGTGAAGCTGCCCATAGTGAGGTTGTGAGGCGTCGTAGCAGGTTATTCCGGGCGAAGACTTTCTGCTTTAAATTGTATCTGCTTATAAGTGCTATTGGTAGGTCAATGAACGGTCCGGGGTAATGCCAAGGTATTTAGGGTAGCTATTGTGTATAATTGGAATAAGATGTTCAGTTTACGCTCAGCTAAACTGTTACGGAGATGGAAAGACATGATTCTGTCTTATAATGGTTGGGCTACAATGCGTTAACTTTATAGTAGCAGTCCAACTCTTCCGGGTCCGAGGTAGGTCGATTGTAAAAATGTTAAATAGCTTGGGGGCCAAGACCATTCTTCGATGTCTGCCATCTGCTTTTTCCTAAAGCGATATGTACCTGGAACTTTCTTTTGTGAAGCAGCTCTTTAAATATGGTAACAAACTTTTTGTCTCCAATTATTACTCCCACCTTCCAAATAATCTAACTGACGTAAAACATAAAAAAAAAACTTTATCTCCTGTGGTTAACCGTATTATATGCCGCCGACAAATTCACAAATACGACACTCGTTATTACCAGTTTCAAACCCATCCTCTATGTGCTGAGTGGAGCTTTAGGACTTGGCTGCAAAAAGATTTACCGGATCTGAAACTGGCCTGCTCTTGGATCAGTTTGGGTTTGACTAGGACAAAATTAACTGTGATGCTTATACACGAATGGTTGGAGATGCTTAAACAGGAATGGTTCATAGTGGTATTAGAAATTACAGTCAGAGATAAGAAAAGGTCAAAAACTTATTCCAAATACTTTTTGCAAGACTTATTCATCATTATTATCTTACCTGGGATAACTCGGGGCAAGTTCTAGGAATTTGATATGGATAAAAAAGTTGTCGATGTAATTAAATTAATACATGTGCACATTGAACATTCTCGATGACTATAAAGAGGTTCGATGTAATATGTGATATCGAGCCTACAGGAACTGCAGTCTCTTCAATTGACGCTAGATAGACAGCATTGAAATAATAAAAATAGTTTAAGTTGATTGATTAAATGTATGTGAACAAAAATGGGAAAAGTATTTACAAAAAGTTAAGGATCGTTCTAGGAAAAAATACTGGTGTATGACACAACGAAAGTAAAGTAATAGAAGGTGAGGATATTTCAATGACCATCATGAATGAGAAATTGGTTCTGAGTCATTATAAATATTTTAACAATAATGCCGTGTTGACCACTGTGTAGTAGCAGTTTAAAGTGGACATCTTCATCTAGACGGAAATCATTAATACCGACGAATACGGAAAAATATAGATTTTATATTATGTAAACTATTTTAAAATAAACATTAAAATACACGTTATAATATGTTTATTTATTTATTTCAATTTTCACCTGATTATTAGCGACAAGAACTCCTACCGGCAATTTTAAAGGTAATTTCAAGCCAGCACATCCTGCTTTATCTATTGATCAACGTTTGGTTCCATTACAACTTTCTTTTAGTCATTATTTAACAGGTGAAATGGTGATTTGTGTTTCGGGTGGGTTAAATGATCAGGAATTGGCCGTGACCACTCTTTCTAGAATCGGTGTCGTCGAGTGAATTGTAATCGCTTATTTATTAATTACTAAACTGCAGCATATCATTGATATACAGAAAGAAACATCGTAGGGGAAAATACACAGCCTTGCGATACACCAGCATTCACGGGCATGAGTTTCAAGCAAGAGCAGTCAACTGCTACTTTGATGCTTCCTTCAATAAAACTGGCTGCCCATTTGCAAAAACTCCCTGGGGGCCCATATGAAGGCAGCTCTGATAGAAGTGCTTTGTGCCAGACATGATGAAAGGCCTTCGCTAGATTTAAACTAACAGCCCATGCGTTTCAGCATTGTTTTCCATAGTTTCAGCCCAGCAATGAGTGAGGTAAACTAGAGGATCACCAGCTGAACGTCACTGAACAGCCGATGATGCTGCAGTTTGCGATTAATAATATTTTTTATTATCTTGGAAAACAAGGGTGTTATAACTATAGGCCGATAGTATGATGGATATGAGCGAGTACCCTTTTTCGGGATCGGGTGAACCAAAGCCGTCTTCCAAGGGCTCGGGACTACACCGATTGAATAAGAGAACCGGAACAGACGCGTTAAAATTGGACCCAGCTTAGAAGCACAATTTTTCTAAACATAAGGTGGAATACCATCAAAGGATTCTGCAGACATCTCGTTGTATAAAACGGATTTCAGGCATAGTGCCCTCACATTATTGTATTTGCATTCATTTAATAAGTAACTATACATTGAAAAGTAATTTTATTGGTTTGCCTTATACAATCTCGACACCTAAATAAATATATTGTGAATACTTTAATTGTCTACCTGTTGCCGTTATTAATATCGAGCAAAAAACGGTAGTTTTTTTTTCTTCAATACAATCAAATAACGTTTATTCATTCTGAGGCAAGTGATATTTTTGCGATTTTCTGTTTTTTGCATTCTTGTGGCTATAATACTTATATTTACCTTCCAGTGACGTATACAAATGCAAGTAACACTATTTTGGAAATCGGTTCGTTGTTTACTGAGTCAAGTCGCTTGCACCACAGTACGCGGGACCGATTCCGTAGAGGGGTTGCTTGTGCGTGGTACAACTGACAGTTGGCTCAGTGTGCTCGAAAACCATTCATATGCGAGCTGACATTGGCTCAGTATGCGCGCGTCTGTGTCGACGCGATATAAGTGTACTTACATACTACGTCTGATTTTTAGAGATCCGTACTCAACGGCTAAACATGGAACCCTATTACTAAGACTCCACTGTCCGTCTGTATATCCGTCTGTCTGTCTGTCCAGGCTGTATCTCATGAAACGTGATAGCTAGAGAGTTGAAAATTTAACAGATGATTATTTAGGCGTTGAGCTTACAACCTGTCACTAATACACTAGTAAACTTCTTGGCCTGATTGTGCAAAATGTGGTAACAGAATTATGTATAAACAAGTCTTTTTAGAGTTGTTGATATTTCTGTAGCTCTGCCTCCTCCCCTCTCTGGTAATAAAGATGTGATGTTATGTATGTATGTATTTCTGTTGCCGCTATAACAACAAATACTAAAAACAGACTAAAATAAATATTTAAGGTGGCCACCCATACAGCAAACGTGTTCTTTTTGCCGTTTATTGCTCGATATTAATAACGGCAACCGGTAGACAATTAAAGTATTCACAATATATTTACTTAGTTGTATATTCACTTTAAAAATAAATATTTTAATTGAAATAATATAAATACTCAAGGGGCTTCCTTACATCAAACGTGATCTGTTTTGGGAGTTTTTTTGATCGATTAACGGCAACAGGTAGACGCTTGAAATATTCGCGGAATATTAAGTTCTATAGTCATTGTAAAAAGAAATAAATAAATAAGGGGTCTCCGATGCAACAATCGTGCTTTTTTCGATCTTAATACAGACAGACACATTATTTATTTATTTATTTATTTATTCGATGTTCCAACAACAATTACACGAAACACTTATAAAAATAAAACAATTATACTTATCCTACGTGCAACCATCTTTGGGTTTCACATTGACAGGTGAAACTAAAACAACGTTATAATATATTGTCTATAGCTGTATAGATAATGGTACGGAACCCTTCATTCGCGAGTCCGACTTGCACACTACTGTTGTCGTCAATCAGTCATTTACTCATAATAATTGATAATAATACACATACCAATTCAAAGAACGGAGGAGAGACACAAACTATTCGTTGCAATGGTTTTAAACGAACCACAGGACAGGGAATCGAGTGGTAAGTAATTGTGTAAAGGGTGATGGGCAATTTTGTATGGACTCCGTCCCCCCCCTCCAACAGTAACGGGCTGCAGGTCTATATGTTCATTAGGACCCAATAAAAGACAAAATACTTATCTTCGTAGCAAAATCAATGGGAATTTTTTAATGAAAACAAAGGGCCAGGCAAGGCAAATCATCTACATACGTGTTCATTTTCAAACAAATTCCATAGTTCCATACGATAAGATTATGATTTTTCAAGAAAACCCCATACATATGGTGATCGTCGCCATAGAAAAAATACACCATATTGCCAAGATCTATAAACTGGCACATGTTTCATCACTGTTGGTGGGTGGGGACATTTTTACCCATCGTCCTTTTATTTTATTACTAAGATAGGTAATTCATATTTCAATTACTTAAAATTCAAATTATTCATTTTATTGTATTATGACGTAGATATCGTGCTTGGTAGTAAACCCTGCCTACGTAGCTAGCGGTCCCAAGTTAGATTTCCGGTCAGGGCAAATCCGGTCAATAGTAGTTTCTAGTCTTGGGTGTTTTCTATTTATAAAGTAAATATTTATCAATTTAAATATGTTTGTCGTTGCCTAGTCCTCACAGCATAAGCCTAGAGCTTAGTTTACAAAGTAGGTACAAGCTTAATTTGGGAATATTTATTTATTTATTTATTTATTGAAAGGTACACTTACAGCAAGTACACAAAGCATTTATAACATACAATCAGATTAGGGTATTATATCTAGTGTACAAGCCAATTACAAGTATACACAGCATTTATAGAAAACTTAGCGGACTAAATAGAAACAATAGGTAACACTAAACATTAGTACGTAACAAACAGGCCAGAATTTTAGTTTTAAATTTTGCAAGCGAATCAAAAAACAAATCCAGATCGGGCAAAGCTGCACTTATGCAATTGAATGCATTACAGACACGAGGCAACGGAGAATGCCTACCAATATTAGTACTATATGAGGGGACTGACAGGATTTTACTAACAGGTTTCCTAGGTGGACGAGGTGGCACAGAAAATTTAAATAGAGGTACTAACACAGATTTAGTGCATCCGTTAATACATTTTTTGAGAAATGTCAACTCCTGAAGTTTCCGACGATTGCGAAGCGAAATAAGGCCCAAAAAGTTCATAAGGACCGTATCGTTAATTATGGAAACAAGTTTGAATTGCTCTAAAAAAAAAGTTACAATATTTTGTCTTTTCTGTCATATGCCAATCTGTTAAGCATACAGTCAAGTGTTAAAACTTACTATAAAAAATTATATAATTCGTATACATTGCAAGATGAAGGGTCTCTCAGAGAAAAAAACGACATTCAATTGTGACCAAATACTGTAAAGAATCAGGTATAACTATGAGAAAGATTGCTTCAGAAGAAGGGGTTAGCCTGAAAGCTGTTTACAATACGATAAAAAGGTTTAGTATGAATAATAATTTAAAAGATTTACCTGGTCGAGGTAGAAAACGAGGCCCTTCATGTCCTAATTTGGACAAAAAGATATGCGAATATTTTTCTCAAAAAAAGAGATATCGATTCGGGATTTTGCGAAAAAATGTCGTACTTCTATTGCAATGGTTCAGCGTGCCAAGGAACGTAACTTGCTTGTAACGTATAAAAAGCAAAAACAGCCTAAACGCAGCAAAACCCAGGAGTCTTCTGTCAAAACTCGGGCTCGGAAATTGTACGACCAAATTTTAACTAAAAATGAACAATGTATTATAATGGACGATGAAACCTATGTCAAACTTGACTATAAAACCCTACCCGGACCGCAGTTTTACACCGTAATAAAAGGTACGAAGGTCTCTAAAGACGACAAATCCATTTTTTGCGAGAAATTTGGGAAAAAAGTGATGGTTTGGCAAGCTATTTGTTAATGCGGCATGAAAACGTCTCCGTTTTTCGTAACGGGAAATTTAAATTCGGATGTGTACAAGAAGGAATGCCTTCAAAAACGGGTACTACCACTCATTCGAAACCACAGCAGTCGTACATTATTCTGGCCTGATTTAGCTGCGTGTCACTATGCTCGCCATGTGTTGAACTGGTATCGAGAGAATAATGTCGAATTTGTCGCGAAATCATTAAATCCCCCGAATTGCCCTGAGATCAGGCCCATCGAGAAATTTTGGGCTCTGATGAAAGCAAAGCTACGAAAACAAGCTAAACCAACAGATAACATGGACCAATAAAAAAAAGACTGGATCCGTACCCACAAAACTTTCAAAACAATCGATGTCCAAGGGCTAATGAAGAGCATCAAAAGCAAAGTGAGAAAACTGGCAAAGGGGATCAATAAATAACTAAAAGTAGTTTTTATGGTTCACTTTGAAGATCTAAGAATCGCGTAGTTTAAGTTTTTTTTTTGTAATAAAAAGTATTTATACAGATTACACCATTTTATTTGTTTCCATAATTAACGATACTGTCCTTACGAGCACCATAGGAACATCTGTGTGATATAGATTGGGAGACATAAGCTTAGTGTCTGGTGACCGCCCGCTGCATTGACTCAATACGCTGGGAATGTACGACATACGAGGGGTTCCACACGACACTCGCAAACTCGAGATGACTCCGCACTAGGGATTTGTAGAGTGCAAGTTTGCATGACACGTTGAATGATTGCATATTTCTCCTGACAAATCCCCACATCCGTGCTGCCTTGCTGATAACAAGATTTACATGAGACGTAAACTTGAGCTTGGAGTCAATCAGAACCCCCAGGTCACGAATTTCACTCACTCGCTCCAAGTGCTCACCACCAATCGAGTAAGCCGAATACACAGGACGTAGTTTATTAGAGAAGCTGATGTAAATACACTTAGTAACATTAAGCACCATACAGTTAAGCTGACACCACTCTTGAATTCCATCCAAATCACTCTGAATGAGCTCAACATCAGAATCAGTTGCTACAGACCTGTAAATTTTCAAGTCATCAGCAAAAAGCGAAAACTTGCAATGTTTGATATGGAGAGGAATGTCATTAATGTATACATTGAATAGCAGCGGACCGAGATGCGACCCCTGTGGGACGCCAGAACCAGCGATGAAAGGTTGTGATTCGTGACCGTTAATAACAACTGACTGAAGTCGCTGGAACAGGTATGACGAAAACCATACTAGAAGTGAACCTCCCACTCCATAGGCCTCCAACTTACGCAACAGCACGTGGTGATTCACCTTGTCAAAGGCGGAACTCAGGTCTGTGTAAACTGCATCAACCCTCCCACCACCATCAATACCCCGTGCCACATCAGATACGAAACAGAAAAGATTAGTTTCCACCGAATGCCCAGTTCTGAACCCATGCTGATAAGGAGACAAAAACGAATCAAGGTAGCTAGATACAGTAGGGCACAAAAGTGACTCAAAAAGTTTAGATGGGCATGAAAGTATGGCAATAGGTCTATAACTTTTTACATTGCTTCTATCACCCCTCTTGTAAACAGGCACGATTCTAGCCCTCTTCCATAAAGCGGGAAAGTCACCAGCCGACAGAGAATAATTAAATATACGACACAACGGAAAAGCCAATGACACCGCGGCTCGCTTATAAAAGACCGCCGGGACTTGGTCAGGCCCAGCACTTTTGTCGGGATTTAAATTTTTAAGCATTCCGAGTACACTTTCCTCACGAAGCTGTATGGAAGTCAACTGACCGTCATGGTGACGGACGGAAGGCAAATCCCCGGGAGCATCATTTGAATACACAGAGGAGAAATGAGAAGCAAAGAGGTCAGAAATACCATCGCCATCACTGACTATGTCACCATCACCACGATGCATGGCTGCAGGGATCATCGCGCAGCTGCCACGCTTACCATTAACATAACGCCAGAAAAATTTACTAAAAATTTTTAGAGACTAGGACAATTTGTGTCACATAAATTTAATTTATAATAATTGATCCTGGTTTAAATGTTTTATCTGTGGTTGTTTGGGTTTGTTGAGTTTAGTTCAAATTTGGATATTAAATTTTGAAAATTATGTTTTATAAATGGTACAATTTGTTGCAACAAAATAACCGATCAAGAAAGCGTTAAATTATCTGTTTATTTCTATTTATAAATTTTCAGTATCCCCGCAATAAGGAAAATTATGTCAATAATTCGGAATGACAAGATAATTAGGTGCCATTATAATTAGAAATTAATGTGATTACATTTTCTATAATGCCTAAGGTACTGTCGCAATTTATTATTGATTTTGTTGAATGTTAGTACTTTTAGAGTTTTATTTTTGTTTCTTGTAATGACTTTCTTTTAAACAGAGCAACAGAATACCAACAACTCTAAACTTGTCGATAATTCTGCATAGTCAGGCTAAGACTCAGTATACTATAAATTAAAAGACACGTAATACGCGTATATTAGATTATCTGCTCTTTTCTCAAAAACTACCTTAGTTATTTAAATTTTATTAATGCTTTGCGGTGTGCTTTCTCTTATTATCTTCAAAGGAAAAAAAGTTATGCACTTCGTGATTTTGCACTGCCACAGTATACTTAGGAGGTGTCGATATATCGATAGCAAAAACGATAATGAACGATTAAATCTCCCTATCTAAGCAGTAGTACATCTACTGAACACCAGAGGGCGCTTAAAACAACATTCCAATTTTCTAGAATCATATGTAGAAATAATTTATAAAATATATACACAAAATAGCTACAAAATTACACTAAAATCACGGCCATTGGTTTTTAGTAACGTGATTTGCGATGAAGCAATGCGCAACTCTGCTTGTTTTCGTAGAAATGTCTTTTTTCATCAAAGATACCTGGGTGGTTGCTGGATAAGAATAGTGCCACTCCATGACTTCCCGTGAATGTCGTAAGAGGCGACTAAGGGAATAAGGGCTTGTAGTAAGTATTGTTAGGCGATGGGCTTGCAACCTGTCCTAAAATACACTAATAAACTTCTTGGCCTGATTGTGCAAAATGTGGTTACAGAATCATACACGAGTCTTTTTGAGTTGTTGGTATTTCTGTAGCTCTCCCAATCCCACTCTGGGAATCAAGGCGTGATGTTATGTATATATGTATGTACACAGATACGACCTTGCACGCCGGTGTGTCAAAATAGACTTACCCTGGGTCCCTAAATAAAAAACCTCCCGTTAAAATGTTACGCCTCGTTAAATTTTGACATTTCCTACATACGAAATATATTTATTAATTTTAAGAGGGCGCCGAGCGTCCAGTGACGCCCGCATTACTTTTATTGTGCTTTCTAATAAATTAAAGTACTATCTTAAAATCAAATATCGCTTTACTGTTGTATAAATTAATACACAATTTATAGAGAAAATAGCATAACTTATCAACGATTGAACTATGAGTAAGCAACTTAACGGAAAAAGGTAGCCACTTTTATCCGTTAAGTTTAATACACGAAGTGGTTATTAAACTATGTCATATATGCTATATATTGCGTATACATTTGACCATCAGTAAAGCGCTCCTAGGATTTAAGAGAATACTTGAGTTTATTAGAAAACCCAATAAAATTAATGAGGGCGCCACTGGACGCTAGGCGCCCTCTTAAATTGATTAATAAGAGAATCCATACTTCCAATCATGACTTTCTGTGGTAAATGCTCGTACCGTCGTGTTGAACCTCTTGGAAAAACTCACCACACACATAATTTACATTTATCTTATCACAGGTAACTTAAAAGATAAATGGGTTCATTAGTTGATTAAATCAGAAAATGTATAGTTAATTTGTAAACATATACATATATTTTACATTACGATTACGAAATTATTATTTAATTTTCATACATTGTTAAAAACAGGTGTATCGCAAGTAATTACCTTTAAGTTCCTCGACGGTCTTCGGGTAGGTAAGATTGTCCGCATTGCCGTGGCCGAGTCGGCAGTCATCTCCTCTGCCCCAGGTGTATAGTACGCCTCTGGGAAATAGAGCACACATAGTGAACCAAACAAATAATACTAGGGGTTACTTGATTTAAACCAAAATATTGAAATATTTAATTAAACATATGGAACATACTTAATAAAGTTCTCGGTTCTGCAGAGCGTTTGCAAATTGACTACTTCAGAATTAACTTGAACCTACCAATCCTCCATCGATAGACTTAATCTTATTTTAGTTGCAAAAATGAGGTTACATCCACGTTAAAACATAATGCATCTGTTACCAATATCCTATTACATTACTAATGCTACTTTGTCCATTGGGGTTGATAAGTTGGATTGGGTTACCTCTTAAATTGCACGTGCTACTTCAAAACCAACCATGCCAGAATTTTAACTAACAGGTGCAAACAATTGGACAGGCCTAGCTTAGCCTTTATACTCACTGATCAGTCAAAACAACTTGGAAGTTCTCCCCAGTGTAAACCCGGATAACCTTCTGCGAGGCCAGCATGGTAATAGCACGCGGGGTGCCACCCTCGTTCTCGCCGAACATGTACACTGTTCCTTCTAGCGTACAGCACAGCGTGTAGCCGTCCCCCCACCCTAAGGACATAAGCGGGAGTGATGACAGTCAACGTAAGCATCACTTCCTTAATATTATTTTCAATTGAAAGTGTATTTCTGCCTTACAGTCCCACTCCTCAATCAACATGATCAGTTCTCAATGAAGAAGCGATAAACTACTTCTACTCGGACAGAATCGGGGTAGAAAGCTTTTTAAAAATTACTAAAACAACTATGAAATTTACGCAAGACTTACGAAGGTGACACTGTAAGTTTTAAGAACTGACCACTTGTAAAGAAAATAATTAAAATAGGTAAGTTTAAATTTAAAAAATTGAACTCTTCGCTAATATTATTGAGCATGAATCATATTAATTAGTCATTTGTTATACGATTTGGCGGCAAATTGAATATTTTCTGTCACGTAAGCATGAATTGAACACGAGAAAATTTTCATGCAATAATTTTTTATGACTTTCGATACCATTTAAGTCAACAAGAAAGTTATTATAGACTACGATTGGCCTTTCCCGATGAAACCCCATCTCGTGCGACTGTTTACTAGTGGTTTAATGATTTTAAACATGGTCGCACTAATCTCACCGATGATCTGCGTAAAGGGCGGCCTTCTACGGCGACGACTGAAGATAACATCAGTGTTGTGCGGCGTATGATAGATAATTATAAAAGAGTGACCTATCAGCTGATTCGGACAAGCTTAGGCATCGGTATGAGTAAAGTGCACCAAACCCTACATGAACATTTAGCGGTAGGGCAGCTGTGCCCGGTGGATACCTCATAATTTGACCGAGGCCCAAATACTCCATCGTGTTGATTGGTGCCGTGAAATGATTGAAAGATTTAACGCAGGTGACTCAAATGCTGTGTTCGACATAATTACGGGTGACGAAAGCTGGATTTACAGTTATGATCCCGAAACCAAACGACAATCTGCTCAGTGGGTGTTTCCTTCCGAGGAGTTGCCAACTAAAGTGAAGAGAGGTCGAAGCGTGGGAAAAAAGATGGTGGCCTCGTTCTTCGGAAGGACAGGTCATTACGCGGACAATTGTTTTAGAGGATCGAAAAACAGTTACTGCAGAGTCGTACACTAACAATTGTTTACCTCTTGTCTTGGAAAAAGTTCGGGAGAAACGACCTCGCAGTATAATCCTCCTTCACCACGACAACGCCTCGTCGCGCACCGCCAGGCGAACAATTGACTATTTGGCGACGTCAGACGTGGAATCACTGGGTTACCGCCGTATAGCCTCGACCTCACACCTTGCGATTTTTATTTATTCCCGAAACTTAAAGAAAAACTTCAAGGAAAACGTTTTGCGGACGCCGAGAAAGCTGTGGCTGCGTTTCAAAAGGCCGTCGAAGAGACCCCAGAGAAGCAAAGTGCTTTCTCAGTGGTTCCGTCGGATGCAGCGATGTATTGACATGAATGGACACTATTTTGAAAAGATACAATAAAACTAATAACTTGCAAGTTTACTCAGTTTTTGATTTAATAAGAACTTTCAGTTTGACCCTCGTACCATACTAATACTATGGTAAATCTTGAGTAAATTTTGGGACACCCTTAGCACAAAGCGAGATGATCAGGGAACGAAACTTTGGTGTCAATGATGTCATTATGACGCAAATTCACATATACGATGCTTTCATATAACGCACCTTTGTGACAAAACTGTGACAACTTTTTTCTCGCATCTCTGGAGAACTTTTTTATCGCAAAGGTGTGATATAAAAAGTATATTCTCGTTATTTACAATCAGAAAAGGAAACTTCTGCAAATACGGATGTATAGTCTCCATGGAAACTTTGCTCAAGCAAAACCATAAGGTTTCGATTATATTTACAATTAACAAATGCTTTTTTTTATTATTATAAATTGTAATTGGGTCGTTCTCCTTTTTTACCGAAAATACATCGTCATTTTTCTATATTTTGCGTTTTAATTTTTGATTTTAAAATACGTTGCGTGAATTTTCATTTGGACTAATTAATGATTCCACTCTCCTTGTTATTTTCAAAATAAACTTTAAACCTAACTACTTTTAACCTTAAAATTAAAATTTTACACTAGCCCTTAAATTTAACCTTATGACTAAATCTTAGCAATCTACTAAAGTTAATTTAGTCAATAAATTGTACTTTCATACCTATAGTATCTCTAATTATTTTGTCCCTATAGGTTTCTCCCTATAGAATCTGGATTAATATCCATTAGGTTGAATCCAAGGTGACAAAAAGGAGGTGGTTTTTCAGAATATACTGTGTGTGACAAAGTGGCCGTTTTCAGAGGAGACAAAATTTTGTATTACCACTCTGTCACGCAATTCTATGAAAAACAAACTTATATAAAAAAAACACTGGATAGAGAAAGTGAAAGATTATTTAGTACTAATAGATGAATAATTGTTTGGACGTAGATTCAAACACTAAAACATTAATAATCAACACTCTAACTGATAACGTATGGTAAAATGAGGACAGGCAATTGTCGGTAAAAAAGAAGAATGACCCAATTGTCTCTAACAATCGTCTTTTTAATGACAATGACAGTCAATTATGTTTTTATACGTACTGGCCGTCTCAAATAAAGTGTCAAAAATGGGTAAACTAAAGAAGCCAATAAGTTGTTATAAGTGATGATGTTAAATCTAGATAAAAATCTCTTTATGTAGCTTGACGTCATACGCCTGTCATCGGCACCAAAGTTTCGCTCCCTGGAGATGATCTAAACTACGACTCGGACAACTTGACGAGTATGTATACATCTCGGCTTTAATAATTGCTGTTTTGGCATTTAACCTTATTAGGCGCGTCTGTAGGGTCTATTTTAAGGCGTTTGATGAATAAAAGATTTATTTTAGCAGCTGCAGTGATATGTTCTCTTACATTTTGTATTTTCGAATGACAATATAGCTTCAAATCTCACACAACGTTTGAAGGGCCTTGTGTGTAGTGCGTGTCTGGCCATGATCGTCGGCCGTGCATGATTTATTACCAGAGGGCGGAATTTCTCATGAAAAAAATTGATATGTCATAGGGATAGAACGAAGTATTTTATCGACTATCGACAAGTAGTTCTGGTTCACGTAGCACAAGATATTTTACCAAATAGAGTTATACTTCCTATCAATACATTATGCTTAGCAAAATAATTTTCCAATATTTACAATACCCTCTAGCAGCGGTCTTTTAGATTAATATAGTTTTTGGTAAATTTAGGTGTAGTTTTCATTATTATTTGTTATGTACCGTTAATAAAGACATGCGTTTTAGACAAAATAACATAATATTTAAAAATGAAATCCTAAAACTTCACGTATTGTTGAAAACAATAACTTAGTGCGAATTAATAATGACATTTACATTTTTATATAAAAGCAAAATTAAAATAAAGAGATTAGTGATTACACAATATCGATAACTGGAAAAGTCGATAAAGCAAAATGTTCGATCTCTATGACATTTCAATTTTTGCCATGAGAAATCCCGACCTCTGTTTATTATAATCAGAATGTGGACATAACTCCAACGCTTCTATGAAATGTATGGATTTCATTTTGATCCCTTGCAATATAGTTCGAGTAATTAATAAATAATACGAAGACTTGTTGAAGAGTAGATTTATTGAAGTAATAATAGTAGATTGTTCAACAAGGGACTGTAGTAAGCCATTAAGACACGAGATATTTATCCACCCGAGAAAAGCGAGGGTGATGTAATTGGAGTGTCATTATGGTTTGTTAGTCTCGAGTTAAATGCTCTTTTTTTCACTTCATTGCGAGAAAAACAAATATTATTATTATAATAGTTTTAACAAAGAGTCGATGAAAGTTACAACTTAATAGCGCTATGATTTTTACTCTCAACTCAACCCGTTACTGTAATGCAGAAAGAGAGAACAACAACCAGGTTACTTTTGGGGTTAGAACATAACAAATAGTCCATAGATAGACATCATTTCCTAAACAAAGACCTCGGCAATAGAGGTTGTATGCCCAGCCCCAGCCTGCCCTGCCAACCGGCTCCACAGCGCACTCCGATGTCAAGGGAAACATCATGTATCTGGCTGTTTACGGTTTTTCAAGGCTCTCACTTATAAGGAAATTTAAAAGAAGTACTTAAGTCCCTAGGGGTAAAATATCACTTAGTCCCTAGGGATTAAATGCATCAATTTTGTCCGCCTATACATGGCTATTATGAGTCATTTTAGAGCGTGAAAAGAACCGCACCCAACTACAATTGCCTGCGACTTTCACGCATTGACCTTTAGCCTGAAATTAGCCGCCCATTCCCTAATAGCTGCAAGGTCAGTATTGACTTTGTCCATCAAAGAAGCAAAATCATCAAAGCCGGCCGCCGCGTAGATCTGCAGCCGTCTGCATACACTTAGTAGGAGGATTGAATAGCCGAAGTGATACCATTAACTAATAAAGAAATAGAAGTGGCCGAAGAATAGCTGCTTGAGGTACACCAGCGGAGATGTCATTCCAAAGAGAAAAATCATCATCCGCTTTAACACGCTGGCGCCTTCCAAAGAGAGGATCGAAATCAAGTTAGGGCTATAGAAGAAAAGTTGAGAGATTTTAGATTACCAAGAAGGATGTCAAAATCAACTGTGTTGAAAGCACTGCTGCCAGTAAAACAAAAGCAGTACGTTATTTTTTTTCAATTTCGTGGCAAATATCGTTAGTGACCTTGACCAAAGGAGTAACAGTGCTATGCTACGGACAAAAGCTAGATTGGAAGGGATTTAAAAGTTATAATTGAGAAAGCTGGACAATTAAGACTTCCAAATAGCTTAATTATATTGGAAAGAACTGGGAGAATATAGGTAGGACGACAATCGGAGAAAGAAGCGGGAATTGACGATTTAGGAATAGGAATAACTTGAACAAAGACACAGAGTAATTAGAGGGCGCGGAGCGTCTATTGGCGCCCTCAACACTTTTACTGAGTTTTCTAATGAACTAAAGCATTATTATAAAATCGAAGAGCGGTTTATAGTTGTACAAATGAATACTCAATTTAAAGAGAATATGACATTAACTTGACAACAGTGAAACTATGAGTAAGCAAGTTAACGAAAAAAAGTGGCCGCCTTTTTCTGTGAAGTTAACTGCACGAAGGTTAAAGGTTACTAAAGTGTGTCATGTATGCTATATATATATTGCGTATTCATTTGTACAAAAAGAAACCGCTCTTAGATTTTAAGATAATACTCTTAGATTTTTAGTTTATGGGTGGATCAACTTTTCGTTGTTGTTATTCTGTCCCGTAAGCCAGGAGACAACAGTGATAGAGTTCCTTAGAAAAATGGTTATAATATACACCACTAATACGCTTGGAAGAAAACCCATAAAAGAATGGGCTTGTAATTGCCACAAAAGCCGATGTTTGCTGGATTTATATACTTTAAAATCGTGGTTTTAAAGAGTGACCCAGGAGACGTCACCATGGCAACGAGCTACAAAGAAAAGTTGATTGACCCTTATTAGAAAACACACTAAAAGTAATGAGGGCGCACTGGACACTCGGCACCCTCTTAATCAAACTGGAAAGCAATGACTTCCGTCACGAGCATAAACATGTCCAAGACCAGGCCATCTTCGCCAACTGCTTTCGTTTTAATGGACTTCAGCAGCCTAAAAGTTCCATCCGGAGTAATGACACCCAAATGAAACGGAGGAAAGTCGGGGAAAAAAGTATTGGCAAGAAGATATTAATGTACGTTGTTTAATGGAAGGGTCCAAAATGACCGGAAAAGTACTAAAATGGCGAGTAAGGGCATTGACATCAAATTCTTAACCAGAAGATTTGTGAAGAGGTTTGCCCACCCCTAACGACTTCAAGAACTTCCATAATTGAGAGGGAGACCGTTTTCTTTTGATTCACGAATGTATATCGACGGTTCTGTGACTCAACCTCGTATATAGAATATTGTCCAGTATAAACTGACACTCACTAAGTACGCGAGTATATACTTAGTGCGTGTCAGTTTATGCTGGACATTATTAAATATACGAGGTTGAGTCACAGAACCGTCGATATCTAGCATCCCTACACTTTTTGTTGCAGTGGTTACGAAATGCGACATAGCATTGAAGATTCTCCTCTTTTGGTTTCTGATGCAGTTTTATTTGGGACCGGCTCCTTTTAGCCGTAAGGGACTTGATTTCAGGCGTGAGCCACGGTTCAGGGTAGTGCTTGCCGCGCGTGAGCTTCAGAGGCGCACGCCGCTCGAAAATAGCCAGCAATGCTGCCCTGCTAACACAAATGACAGTATCTGAAACCAAACTCCTGTAGCAAATG
Organism: Acleris holmiana; assembly: GCA_949316455.1. Classification (NCBI taxonomy): domain Eukaryota; kingdom Metazoa; phylum Arthropoda; class Insecta; order Lepidoptera; family Tortricidae; genus Acleris; species Acleris holmiana. The sequence goes on from OX438762.1 coordinate 26,429,756, forward strand.
CCATCTTATTACCAACATGATAGGATTGAATCTGCTTTGGATATTAAATTTGAGATACTGCTTAATCTGATTGTAGAATCTTTTTACAATTACGGCTATCCACACTATTGAGACTAAGGCTAGTTCACGTAAAGAAGTAGTTACAGGTAAATGTGAACCACCACACACCATCACCATGTGAATGTGAATTTCCAAAATCGGTTCACAATTGGCGGAGTAATCGGTAAACATACATTAAAAAAAATACATACAGTGGAACGTATAACCTCCTCCTATTTTTGAAGTCGGTTAAAAATCGAGCACCGTGCTGTAATTAATTCCTCTCGAAAAGTAAAAAACTGCTCAATGCATTTTTCAAGAACTGGCTGCTATTTATCGTGTCTCTGGGCCTTCCTATGCTACAGTTAAAAAGTGAAGTAGCCTATTTAAACAAGGACAAGAGTCGATCGAAGACGACCCCCGCTCAGGATGGCCAATACCGATAGTGACCGTCCAAAACGTCGCTAAAGTCAAAAAAATAGTATTGGAGGATCGAAAAATTAAGATGTGTCAATTAGGTGAGCCCTTGGGCATTAGCAAGGAGCGGGTTGGAGAAATCCTTCATACACATTTACAGATGACTAAGATCAGCTCGCGTTGGGTACCGAAAATGCTGAAGGCGTTTGACAAAGAGCGGCGTGTCGAAACTTCTCAGGCGTTTTTAGACTTGTACGGAGCTAGTGTTCACGAAATTTGCTCCAGGATAGTAACCGTTGATGAAACATGAGTCAGACAGTATGATCCTGAATGTAAGTCGGAGTCCATGCAGTGGATTGAGAAGGGTGAAAGGTCGCCGAAGAAATTTAAAGTGCAAAGATCGGCATCTAAGGTAAAGGATACGGTGTTTTGGGACGCGGATGGAATTATTTCAATCGATTATTTAGCTAAAGATTCTACAATAAATGCAACATATTATTCTGAGCTATTTAGACAAGTGCGTCACGCCATACTTAGAAGGGGCAAAATCAGTAAAGGCGTTTTGTTTTTGCAAGACAACGCCCCCGTTCATACTGCGCGTGTTGCAAGACTAGCTCTGAAGGAAATCGGTTTCGAAGAAATTAACCACCCTCCGTATAGTCCAGATTTAGCCCCTATAGAATATTTTTAACGGCATAAAAGAATTATATAATAAATGTAAGAAATGCATCGAGTTAGACGGGAATTACATTGAAAAATACATATCACTTAAATTTTCTAAATAGATTTTTTCCACCTTAGGCTTTTAACTTTTCAGCCGCCCCTCGTATAAGGGTTCCGTTTTTTGATTCGGAGGTTCATAACCAGGGGTCGGAATAGGCAGTGCCTATTCCGACCCCTGTTCATAACCCTAAAACATAATTCAACAAACAAACGTTTTACACGTATGTTATATACCAAACGTAGAGACCCTATATACAGGGTGTCCCGTAAGTACCACGACAAACTTAAGGGGGAGGTAGGTGAGCAAGCCACCTACCTAACATGGAAAAATCGCCTTAGTAAAAGTAGCACCGTTTTCGAGATATTTGGATTTTTCTGATTTTTAGAAAAATGTACGGAGTTTTTGATCTGTGGTATTTTTTTTTCTTTTTATTGCAAAACAATCTTGAATAGTATCAAATGGTAAAAATCATTCAAAAGTAACTATTGTAGGATTTTTTTATATTTTAAATTAAATAGAAATGTTCCTCTTCCGTTTTTTTTTCCTTAACTTAAAAACTTTAGCCCCTCCTGGTGAAAAAAAATACATGACCAATGGATAGCCCATTAAATTAAAAAAATGCTCGTTTAATGGTCATTTAAAAATGAATTATACTTTATCATCAAAACACATTTTTTTTTTAAGAATACACCGCAATTTACGTTATCCAGTACTGCCACCCTAGCTTACTTGCGACGCGAGTTGTATCCGAATTCTATTCTTGTTTAATTCCGCAGCAATGCAAAACTAAACGAACAAACTAAAATCTTTAAGTTTTGCTTAATTTATAAAAAAGTTATAAAACTTTTAATCTGTAATATTCCAAGTAATTATTCGATTTGGGCTTACAACCTGCACAATGCCAAACTCTTTATTTAAAAAAAATACTGTCCTAAAGCTCTTCGAAATTTAAAATTAATTTTGTTCCTCATTTGTTTATTGTCACATTTGAACCCAATCTTACTGTTTATTCGGTGTGTGGTTAAATTTAATTACTTACTTTTGTGATTTGTCGTTTATGTTTGATGTTTTTCGGACTTGATTGTTTTTGCTTGTATTTCGGACTCTGATTTGCTTAACGATTTGGCCTTTGTGACAATTGTGACTGTGGATTAATACAATTTGGCGCTCTTTTGGACTTTGTTTTGCTGACTGATTGGAATTTATTAATACAAGCGCGGTAATGGCGGTAATAATGTATACGTCGCAAGAGTATGCGGATTTTCATCTAATTTATGGCGAAGTTCGCTGTAACGTCAGAGCTGCTGCGAGACTTTATGCTGATCGATACCCCAACCGCCGACACCGTGGACATGAAGTTTTTACTCGAACCCACATTGCAATATCCGAAGGCCGTGTGCCAGGACAGCGTACCAGCGATGGACGGCCTTCATCCTCAGAAGATTTTTTGGTATTGGAAGAAGTTGCAAATGATCCGTCCACTTCCGTGAGAATGATTGAAAGGCGTACCTAAAGCAACGGCTCATAAAATATTGTAAAGAAATTAGTTTCATCTCTACCACATTCAACGTGTCCAAAATTTACAACCGCGAGATTACCCGGCTAGGGTTACATTTTGCCGAGAAATGTTGAGTAGGCATCAATCAGATCCAAAAAAAATTTTACAAAATAATTTGGAGCGATGAGTCAGCGTGCAAGCGGGATGGATACTTCAACCTGCACAACCTTCACAGCTGGCAGATATCCAACCCACATGAAATGCGTTAAGATCGGTCTCAGTACCGATACAAAAATCGTGAATGGACAAGTACTGGGCCCCGTGAAACTGCCGCCGGTGCTGAATTCCCAAAATGATTTCCTGGAAAGCGAATTGCCAATTTTATTGGAAGACCTACCACTGGAGCTGCGGCGTACGTTATGGGTCCAACACGACGGCTGCCCTGCTCATTATGGCCGCCTAGTAAAGGCTCATTTGGACGAGACATGTCCCCATAAATGGACTGGACGATCGGGTGCAATCGCATGGCCTGCTAGATCACCCGATCTCAATCCATTGAATTTCTTTTACTAGGGTTGCCTTAAAGATAAGGTTTACCGAAAAAGCATTACAACCGAAGAAAATCTCCGAGGACAAATAAACACAGCTGTCGTAGAAATAAATGAAGTAAACATAAGAAGATTGAAAAATAACTTTCTTAAGAGGTGCCGAGCGTGCATTGCTGTGGACGGCCGGCAATTCGAACATTTACTATTTAAAAAGTACCTAATAACAAAAAAAAACTGTGAAATGTATTTTATTGCTTGGGGGTATTAAAATACGCGGGGTGAAGAGAATAGCAATGTAAGTAGTCGTTACTTCATTAAAATAATTGAAAACAATTACTTTATTTTAACATTTTCTTTTCTCAATGTTTTTTTACGAACCTTATATTCGGCAGTTAGTAAAAAATTACATTACTTATCTGTACGTACAGTCATTATGAATGCATTCTGATAAAGCTCGCGTCGCAAGTAAGCTTGGGTGGCAGTACTGGCTTAAGGTGAATTGCGGAGTATTTTACGCTTTAAAAAAAAATGGTTCTTTAATGATAAAGTATTTATAATTTTTAGATGCCCATTAAACTAGCATGTTTTTAATCTAATTGGCTAACCAGTGGTAATGTATTTTTTTTTCATCAGGAGGGGCTAAAGTTTGACCAAAATAAAACGAAAAAGGCAAATTAAAAATTATAAAAACTACAATGGTTACTTTTTAATGGTTTTTACCATTTGATAACACAACTATTCAAGATTGTTTTGCAATAAAAAAATATAAATAAAAAAACCGAATACCACAGATCAAAAACTCAGTGCGGGTGTAATTTTTCTAAAAATCTGAAAAATCCAAATATCTCGAAAACGGTACTACTTTTCTTTTCGACTTTAAGGCGATTTTTCCATGTTGGTAGATGGCTTGCTCACCTACCTCCCCCTTAAGTTTATCGTGGTACTTACGGGACACCCTGTATAAACAGACAACCAATAGGTGATTTTTGAAAATCCCAACTTCAACCTGTCCTATACTCTTGACCCACCTGAAGGTCAAAAATCAAATTAAGTTTTGAATTTTTTGTGACAAAAGATTGAAAGTTCGAATTTTAATGCTTTCTATTAAAACTTCTCAAAATAACCCATTAGGTTAAAAAAATGTATCACATTCTTTGATGACTGTAAAATCAATCTTTAGATCGTAAGAATGAGCCCAGCAAGTTCTTCATTAAAATTCATTTATTTGCCGTATACAGACACGAAATTTGGCAAAACGACAAAGGAAAATCGCAAGGTTTTAAAAACTTTGTACTTACCAAAAGCAATGTCGACTACTCGTTCCATGTTGTGGGTGTGAAATGTGACGGGGTAAGGAGTTAGCGACTGCGTGCCGTGGCATAGCCGGCCGTGGCTGGCACGTCCCCACGTGTAGAGAGCGCCACGGGAAGTTATCATCGCACTGAACCAGAAAGGCACATATGTACATTTTACGATGTATCTCGGCTTAGTTAAAACATCATATCAATCAAAATCTTGAAACGTTTCTTGCATATTAATATGTATTACTTATTCCTTAAAATGCATAATAATCAGTGATCGTACTTTTTCCAGCATTTTTGGTGCGGTGCTAGGGTTGTCAGTAGAGCCCAATATTAAATTGTTTGAACCAAGAATCAAATAGCGTATTAAAAAAATCGGAAATACCTACAGAAAATATTATCAGAACATGTAAACCCAATATGCATAATGAAATGAAGGGTTAATTTACTACGAGTAAATGAGGAAATGTAACACGGTTGCAATGAATCCTTATCTCAGGTTATAGTTCATATTTATGATTAGGAATTGATATAATAACTATATATTAGCATAGACAGTATAGTGCGTAGGTAATGGCAGTGCATAAAATATAGAAGTCATTTTGTTTCTTCACTGACGTCCCGTCAAGTGCTAAGAACAGTTGCGTTGATTTTGTGTGTGAAAATAAGCAATTATTATTAACTGATTTGAACAATGGAGAAACTGTTAAGTGAGCATAGATTTTTAATAAGGAAAGGTTCTTTAATATTTTGTTCCTATTGTGCTAAAAAAATGACACGATCAACATAATATTAAGTACATAATTTTAAACGTCAATCATATTATACACGACGACAACCCTAGGTCGCTGTCGTGTGTCATTTGACGTCAACGCACCAAAAACGCTGGAAAAAGTACGATCACTGATAATAATTTATAGAAACATAATCAAAAAGACACAGATAGACTGGACCGACTTTGCGGCTCTATTAGTTTGAAAGTAATAATAGAATAAAACAGGATAGAAAATCTTTATTTCAGACAACAAGGCCCATATTTACAAATACCTTATTACTAATACGAGGGGCGGCTGATAAGTAATCTCCTTGGTCAGAAATATATATAATAATAATGCTGGCTGGTATGGATTTATAATCGTTTGTTATTCTATTTTCGAAATGTATTACATTTATTTGTTTATTGCATCACGTTTATTTGTCTCCTACAATTGTTTCGAACATGTCGGTAGAAAAAAAAAAATGGATAAAACGCGCGTATGCTTCTGAAACGGTGTCAACATTCGTGGTAGCCATCTCGCACTAACTTTGGACATGTTAAGATGATCGTAGATCGTCATGTATTGTACCAATTGAAATATTGGTTTTTTATGCTAATAGACCTAACCTTCACTCAACCATCTTCCAGTATAATTTTCTCTACTTTTATAATGTTTTTTGGTGAAGTAGCTTCTACAGGCCGACCAGGTCTAGGGTCATCTTCTATGCTCTCCCTCTCACGCTTAAATTCATTTGACGACTTTTGGATAGTAGATAATAAAGGAGCGGACTCACGGTAAACTAAATCCATTTCTTCTCAAAAAGACTTTTGATTTCTCCCTGTTTAGTCAAGAATTTTATCACGGCTCGATGCTCCAATTTAATTAACATTTTCAAATCGCTCATGGTGATCACGTTTGATCAGCAGTAGCAGAAAAACAAATTAACTTTTTTTTACTGTCAATGAATGACTCTTAGCGGCCAGTATTAAGAAGTTTACCAAAAAAGATTAGCAAGATGCCAATACCGAGACTTTATTGAACGCCCCTCGTAGGCCACCCCTGTAGGGTACTTACTTAATACTACTTACTCCTACTACTTTCTACTACTATTTACGTACGTAGTACCTATGATTTAAATGTACTGTTCCATGTTCTGTTTTTATTTTTTATTTTTGGTGTTCAATAAAGAGTATTTGTATTGTATTGTATTGTAGCACTTGATCCTAGTCAACATCAGAGCCATATTTTGTATTAATTATGATTCGGTCATTATATAATCGTCTATAAAATTTTAGTTTTTTCGAAACTCTTCTTCGCACTTCATAGCATGCTGGCAAACTTTTCTCCACTCTTATGTTCAGCAGTAGCAGAAAAACAAAAGAACGAGTGGGCTTCAAATGAATGACTCTTAACGACCAGTATTAAGAAGTTTACTAAAAAGGTTTGCAAGATACCAATACCGAGAATTTATTGAACGCCCCTCGTATACTAATTTTCAGCTTTCTACATCAAAACTGAAGAAAGTCACATACAAACTACCCCTTTTTAGGGGGTAGAAGACAAATTACCAATAAAAAAATGATGCACGTATTTTTCGTCATTATTAAAGAGTCTTCATAACAATGTTTCGCTTTCTACATTTAAAACTACGGAAAGGTCCATACAAACTTCCATCCCTTATTTTAGGGGCGTGGGGGGTTAAAAAGACACAAGATGTTGCCCATGTCACTCTCCATACCATCAACTATCTCCATATAAAAAACACGTCAATCCGTCGCTCTATTTCGACGTGAAAGACGGACAAATATACAAACAAACACACTTTCACATTTATAATATTACGAGGGCGGGATGATAAGTAACTAGCCTACACAATCAAAAAAGGTTTAATTATAAAATATACGACCTCCTTTTTATAATGAGGTTTCGGGCTGTCTGTGTTATAAATTTGAATTCGAAAGCGGCCATATTTTTTGTTTACTTTCATTTGAACAAATATTCTGGCGATTTTTTTAGAAATGGATAAAATTGATCAAAGAGCTGTGATAAAGTTCTTTCATATGGAAGGTATGAAAGGGGCGGATATTCATGAAGACTTAAAAATGTTTTGAGCGAATGTGCTCTCTCTTATGCTACGGTTAATAACTGGGTGGCAGAGATTAAACGAGGACGTACAGACGGAGTTAATCGTGTCCAAGATTAATTCCGTCCCGGACGTCCAAAAAGCGTCACAAATTCGGAAATGGTCACCAAAGTACATGATATAGTTTTGGCAGATCGGCGGTTGAAGCTACCCGAGGTATTTGATAATACAGGTATTTCAAAAGAACGGCTACATCATATACTTAGTGAAGAATTGAATATGAAAAAGCTGTCCGCCCGTTGGGTGCCGCGATTACTTACACTCGATCAAAAAAGAGTTCGAATGCAAAACACTCAACATTGTTTGGACCGTTTTCAAAGAAATGATACCACGATTTGTAACAACGGATGAAACTTGGGTTCACCACTCACACCAGATTCCAAAATGCAATTGAAACAGTGGACAGAATCCAGGTGCTCGGCTCGACTTTAATTGATCAGCTACTTGCCACTGTTCATATTTTAGCCGTGTAATGCAAATCGGGCTCTGTCGGTTTTACTCGTATATCGAGATAAGGAAATTCACACGTCTTCGTATAATAGAAGAACAAAATAACATGCAATATAATCGGTTGGCTAACCTGACACCCAGATCTACCAACCAGACAACAGAATGATATCACCCAAAGGCAACCAATTGCATGTCTGTCTAGTTGCTATGGCTATACGTAAACAACAGCTACTATTTGTGATACAACGCCCAATCAGCTATTCTACTGAACACAGTCGTTATTGGTCGTTTAATAGGGTTGCTATGATGTTTAAACAACAGCGACTATTGGTGATCATATAGAAAGGAACCTTTTTGACATATATTTTCAATCTAATAACATGTTTTCAATCAAGTAGAATGCTTGGAGCCCCCTTTAAGTCTTCGCAGGCAATTTCTTTCTGACCGTTTTTTTTTCAGAGCCGTGCAGTCCTCCAATCATCCATTATTATGTCGTCTTAATCGTCTTTCTGTTCTCATGCCCTCTTCTAAGTATTGGTCTCACAAAGAGTCTCATTGTCTAATTAAAAGCTTTCATAAATTCTGTAACTGTCCCCCAATTGTCCAATCTGTTGGGAATCCCCCTTTCAGTTTCAGTTTTGCTTCGCTCATGTTTCTTCCTAATATAGTTTTTTCTTTTGGCGTTAGAAAGAATGATATTGAGGCCAATAGGGTTTTTAACAAGATATTGTCTGAAAAATGGAATGCTTGGATTCCTGTTTTCACGGATGCTTCTAAACTCTCTTCAGATGGTTGTGTGGGTTCAGCTGTCTGGATCCCTCGTTATAATGTTGTTTTAAGCTTTAAATCTCCTCCTTTATCTTCAGTTTACTCTGGTGAAGCGATTGCAATTTTCGAAGCTGTCTCTTACATAGAATCTCATAAAATTTCCAAATCTATAGTTTTTTCTGACTCTTTGAGTTGTCTCCAGGATTTAGATAAAGCTCCTCTGCGTTCTAAAGATAATCTTCTAATTAACCTTAAGTCTAGAGAGGTTCTCCATCGCTGTCATTCTCTGGGCATCGATGTGGTTTTGGCCTGGATCCCTGGTCATGCAGGCATCGCAGGTAATGAGCGCGTTGATTTTTCACCGATCACTTGTAACTTCCAACCTTGACACTGGCAGAATTGTCCCACTGGACAGTAGCCATATAACATAAAAATTGAACTTGAACTTGATGTTTTTAATCAATCGTGGTAATAAATAGTCAAACTTTAAAAAATACAATATATATATTATATATATATATATAAGTTTAATATTTAGTATATGCTCCGTTGCTGTCTATTACAGCTTGTAGTCTTGATCGCATAGAGGCGACTAGTCTAGGTCCAATATCAGACCCTCGCATACTTTCCCAAACTTCTTTCCTTCTTTAATTACGGTGATCCCATCGCTGCACCAATAAACCCCATAGATTTTCTATAGGATTCAGGTCAGGACTTTTAGCTGGCCAAGGAATCACCGTAATGTCATGCATTAAACCAGATGTTTACAATCGTTGCCCGATGTATGGATCAGTTGTCATGCACGAAATTGATATTTGGCATATCGTGCTCTGGATACACCGCCCTTACAGAAGGGAGCATACTTTCTTCTAAAATGCTGATACAGTCTATGGCATTTGCACGTGGCGGTATTTGCACGAGTTCACCAACACCTTCGGAGCTCATCCAACCCCACATATTAACACTTATCCTGCCAGAATTTCTATTTGGTATAACATGCTCTATGTCATACCGTGTTCTCGTATGCCGCCACAAACGTAGGCGACCGTGTTCACTTGATTGGAATGTCTTTTCGTCAGTGAAAATTGTTGAAGTCCAATCGATGTCTAGGAATCGGTTAACAAAATTAACGCGGGGGTTTTATGATTTTCCGTCATGTCAACTTTGTAGGCCGGAACTCTGTAATGTAAGTTCATTGAATGAAGATGCCTTCGGATCGTTCTAGGATCCACATCAAACCGTTCTGCATATCGCTGAATGGGGATGAATCCATCTATTTCATAATCGCGGACCATTTCTGTTCGCTGCGTTTCGCTTAAAACAGCAGGGCGATGATTGTTTTGGCGGCGATCACTTAAATTCCCTTCTTCAGCATATCGTCTTACCCATATCGCAACGGTGTTTCGCTCAAAAAAAATACAACTTTTAAGTCGGTGTTTCTTTTACTTTATTGTTGTCTGCCGAATACTGTAGACATATCAGATAGAGTGAACTTACCGTCAAATGCAGATCCTCGAAAAAGCACGCATACTAAGACCCTGCTGATGCATTGTTACCATTCTATGACGAAATTCATCGGAGATCGCGGGTGTCATTTTCGCTTAAATAATAGTGGCTACGGTCTTTTGACATCTGACTTTTCAGTTGTCATTATTAACCGAAATAAGGTGTGTTAACTATGAGTTTTATTTTAAAGGAGGTCTGAATCATATAAGTTGGATTAATTTACACAAAATTATGTCGATGAAATTTTCATAGATCACTCGTTAGTCAACCTTTAACCTCTATGGATAAGTCTTTGTTCCCGACGTATTTCCGAGTAGTAGTAAGTTGTAATCTTATTTACGAGCATTCGGTTTAAGTTCGTTGTAAGACGATCATAAAACCGCATGCGTAAAGTCGGTTTTACTCGTATATCCAGACAAGGAAAGTCGCAAGAAAGTATTTCATCTTTGTCATCGTGTTTGACAGGCGAGAAGTATCATTTTTTAAAAGCAAGAAATGTTATTTGTCAAAATCCTTGTTGGAGTTGTTTTTGAAAGTTAGAATGGCATTTCCAACTGTGAAGTATTTATTTAACATATCTATAGCTGCTAGCAGATTATCAGATTATCTGTAATACATATTCTTTGATATCACGTCTTAGTAAATCATGTCAGTTGGTAATGACAACAAGTTATGCTTTGTTTATACGTTACGAGGGGCAACTGTGCTCAATTATGCCAACCCGACGGAACGAGCGCGAGATCATTTTCGATCGAAATGTTCGAGATGGAGAGACAACACTTTTTGACAGGTGTCTTCCTACCCTCATATGTCAGGAATATGTTAGTATTGTTTTGATGGTTACTATGGTCACGTTTAAACAACAGTCACCGTTGGTCCAAACTGAACTCAGTTTTTATTGGTCGTTAAAAGAGGATTGTTATGGTAACGTTTCAATAACCCGATTGCATTACACGCTAAAATATGAGCAGTGGCAAGTGGCTGATCAACAAACTGTCAGAGGGATTGACCTAACTGTTTTATCGACTTATCGATAAATATTTGTCACTTAACGAAACAAAGTTAAAGTAATGAAATCAGGCTTTTGGATATACATACAAACAAACAAATTAACGGTGTCCCTAATTAGCTGACCGCCACTGTACTTTAGTATAATAGTAAAGAATAAAACATTAAATACTTTTTTTTTAATTTTCTATATGAAACTTATCATTAAAAATTAAAAACAAATATTGCTAAGAGTAGGTAACTAAACTTCATTCAAAATAACAAAGTCGAAATCTAAATCTGTACTAAATATGTTTTCTTCATCTTCCCTGTAGTAAAAGAAAATAGTCATTATTTTTTCAACATTTTCACCTTTCAAATTACTCCTTTTTTATTGTAGATCTAGGAATTTATAAGATGAAAACGAGCGTTCTACCTCAGTTGAAGTAACAGGAGCATATTTGTAGTACTCGATAACGGTGTTTTGGCTGTAATCACTTTTTTCTATAAAATCAGCATATTTGCGTATCATGTCGTAGTCCGGAATTCTATCTAGTACTTTTTCAAGTTTTATTTGCACTGTCTGAGATCCACACCAATTTAGAATACTTCTCACCTGGTCAAGTATTAGAAGAGAGTCTAATAAGGATAAACAGGATGTTTGTAATTTGATTATTGCGTCACGTAAAATGCCATAACTTTCTTTTATGTACAACAGATCAATTTCTCAAATTATTGTGCTTGAGTACTCTTTTAGCTTCTCTTATTGCAGCCGACTCTTTTGAATTTAAGTTTGAAATTACTTCTGTAATACATTTCAAATTTTCTGCATAATATATATAGCTGCATTAAGCCATGTGCCCCACCTAGTTATAATAGGTTTTGGAGGCAATGGTACGGATGGACAAATTTGTTTGAATAAGCGGACTGTATGTGGAGACTTTAAAAATATTTTTTTACGTTGTATATTAAGGGCGTCAACACTTTTATATTGAGATCGTATGTGCTCGCAGACTCTATGTAATCCATGTGCCAGACATGTAACATGTAGTAGATTTGGAAATGTAGCTTTTAAGATTTTACCAGCCTTTAGCATGTACGCGGCACTATCAGTGCTCAAAACAAGGACATTTCTAACATGCTCATTATATGAATTGTGCCAAATAAACTGCAATTGCTTTTTTAAGTATTCGGCCACTGAGTTACCATCAACTTTTTCAAAAAAAATACTTTCGATTAAGTAAGATTTGCAACAATAATTTTCGTCGACTGTTATCCTATCAGGTTCTTGCGTATGTCTTGAACTGTTTGTTGGTAAACTATATCTAAGTATACTTTTCTCAGCAATGATTCATCCGGAAGTGATTTTGATGTACAGGAACAACCAATATATTTTTGGAAAAAAATGATAAACTGTGGTTGTTCATCTTTTTCCATGGAATATTGCACGAAACTAAAAATATGATTAAATCTATATAGAATGTGTCTGAACTCGTACTTTTTGAGCATTGTGACGAATGAGTTTTACTCACTAAATGACTTTCAACACAATGTTTCTTTAGCTGATGTAAATGAACGTCACATTTAGAGCAATATATTGTGGAAGAATCTTCTATGAAACTAAGAGAAGAATCTTTCTGTATCCATTTTTTTATTGTTTTTCTTTTAGGATTAACCATTTTAGTAGCACGGCACGGAAATTACTCATGAAAACTCAAGTGACATAAATGTCATATGTGACGCTGACATGATTTACTTTAATATGGAGATGCAAGTTGCTTATCAAAGAGGTCAAATGTTACAGAATAATCTTTTAAGTTGATTATGGATACCTAATGCGATATTATTCCGTAACATCGATAAGTCGATAAAACAGTTAGGTCAATCCTTCTGACAGTTTGATTTTTGCTATGAAGAATTCCGCTCTTTGCTGATCAATTAAAGTCCGTGACTGTACAAGAAGAATGTAGTCACGAAATTGTCCCAAATTAGCGTAATACTGGCATTAGCAGCCGTATTTGTAGACAAGAAAAGTAATTACTTGAGTAATAGTAATGTCAAAAGTCATACGAAAATCGTTTCTTAACTCATTATTACTTTTGCTTAAGTAATTACTTTTCGTGTTTATTAATACGGGTGTAAGTCAGCGCTGGGGTACGATTATTAAATATCCCAAAGAAAAAAATACAAACTTTAAAATCAATTAGTGCAGCGATTTAATATACGAACAGCGGGCTCACCTTTTGGATTTGATATGATAGTCATTATGATATGAAATCCAAAAGGAGGATTCGCTCGTAGATAAAATCGCTGCATGAAATTGATTTTAAGGTTAGTCATTTTTCATTTATGAGATTCAAAAATCGCACCCCTAGTCATACGTTGAAACCAACAGGTGAAACCACGGACTTTTTTAGAATTCAATGTCCTAAACGGTCCCCCAAATCTAAAAAATGTTCTTCACATATCCCCACTATTATTAAACTAAGCTATCCGCACATCCACAACACAAACAATAAAAAAGTAGAATAAAATAAAACATCCCCGTTTCGGAAACATGGGTAGTACACGAAAAAAGCATTTCTTTATGCAATTTTTTCGGCGTCTCTTAGTTGAACCGCAGACAGATGGACTGACGGACAGAAGGCACATACAACTGTTTACAACGGAACTCTAAAAAAATGGTTCTAGGGTCTAGAAATATGTCGAATTTAGACGGCATATCGAAAAGCAGTATTAGTAAGCTATCCACAAAGCAGACGTGCTGAAGACATATACCAGGGGCGGCTGAAAAGTTCTAGGCCTAAGGTGGAAAAAACAATTTAGAATATCAAGTTATATTTATTTTTCAATGTAATCCCAATTAGCCGTTAGTCCATTACGCAGTTCGTCCAAATAGCATTTGGCCATTTGTCTACTTACCCAGTTCGTCCATAATATGATTTGTCAATTTCGAGATTCGTCACTAAGCATTTCGTCCATTTCGAGACTCGTCACTACGCATTTCGTCCATTTCGAGATTCCTTACTACGCATTTCGTCCATTTCGAGATTCGTCACTACGTCATAAAATGGGGATGGAAATTTGTATGAAAGTTTAGTAAAATTTAAAGTTAGAATAATGAAAATCGGTAAATTAGCTACTTATTTTAAACAAAAGAAACCACTTTCTTTAAATTTGGAAAACCGGGGAAGAAAGTGGTTTATTTTGTTACTCCTGTTGCATCATGCAACAAGAGTACTGTAAGGTACTGTGATTTATGTTTAAACATTATACAGTACTATTTACTTGCTGAAGGCCTTTCTAACTTGAATTTATTTTTAATTGAATATTTTTCTCTGATACTCGTTTATACAACAATTATTAATTTCATTATAAACCGTTATAACAGTTATTAACCAAAACTCAATTGTTCTAACGCACTCGGAGATTCCTAGGTTCTGGCAGAATTACAGCGTTGTGATTGCTCCGCAGTCGCAGCACAAGTTGAGTCAGACCCTCTTCATCCACACACATTGCTGACTCCTTTTACCTACAAATCCACTATAAATTCGTGAAATAACTATATTTGTATTAGCTTTTTGAATGTTTATTTTTTGCTATGCTGAATTTTCTTTCTTTCTTTCTTTCTAAACAGTAGAAGTAGTACATTTCTAGCATATTTTTAAATCAATACGTGTTGACGTACCTAATGCCTACTTATTAGACAAAATGCCTGTTGGACGAAATGCGAGTTGGGCAAAATATGTCTTGGACGAAATGCGAGTTAGACAAAATATATCTTGGACGAAATGAGAGTTGGACAAAATATATCTTGGACAAAATGCGAATTGGACAAAATAGATGTTGGACAAAATGCATCCTGGACGAAATATGCGTTGGACGAAATGAGGATTTAAAAACCAGAACGGCTAATAAATCTAGTTTCTTCACTTATTATTTAATGCTTTTATGCCGTTAAAAAAATATTCTTTGCTTTGGCCTTGAAAATGCTCTTATACTGCCGCCTTCATTTCTTCATCACTTTCAAATCGCTTTCCTCTTATGTTTTTCTTTAAATTACTGAACAGAAAATAGTTGCTAGGGCTAAATCTGGACTATACGGAGGGTGGTTAATTTCTTCGAAGCCGATTTCCTTCAGAGCTAGTCTTGCAACACGCGCGGTATGAACGGGGGCGTTGTCTTGAAAAAACAAAACGCCTTTACTGATTTTGCCCCTTCTTTTTTCATGTATGGCTTGACACACTTGTCTCAAAAGCTCAGAATAGTAAGTTGCATTTATTGTAAAGCCTTATGCTAAATAATCTATTAAAAGAATTCCATCCGCGTCCCAAAACACCGTAGCCATTAGCTTAGAGGCCGATCTTTGCACTTTAAACTTCTTCGGCGGCATTTCACCCTTCTCACTCCACTCTCAATCCACTGCATGGACTCCGACTTACATTCAGGATCATACTGTCTAACTCATGTTTCATCAACGGTTACTATCCTGAAGCAATTTCGTCAACACTATCTCCGCACAAGTCTAATAACGCCTGAGAAGTTTCGACACGTCGCTCTTTGTCAAACGCCGTCAGCATTTTCGGTACCCAACGCGCGCTGACCTAAGTCATGTGTAAATGTGTGTGAAGGATTTTTCCAACCCGCTCCTTGCTAATGCCCAAGGCCTCAGCTAATAGACACATATTAGTTCTTAGATCCTCCAACACATTTTTTTTACTTTAGCGATGTTTTGGTCGGTCACTACCGATACTGGCCGTCCTGAGCGGGGGTAGTCTTCGATCGACTCTCGCCCTTGTTTAAATAGGCTACTCCACTTTTTAACTGTAGCATAGGAAGACCCAGAGACACCATAAATGGCAGGCATTTCTTGACAAATGCATTGAGGAGTTTTTTTTTACTTTTCGTGAGGAACTATATCACAGCCGTAATATGCAATGATAATTCAAACATGATACTGTTAATCGTTGAATATCTCGAGAAATTACAATTGTAATGACAATGTTTTTTTTTCAATTATTTGTTTTTAAATGGTCTATTGTGCTAGTGGCCAGTACCATAATTACATATACAACCTAAATATCTTAGCCTTATAGTCTGTACTTTTAGGTATTTAAAAAAGTGTAAACAAAAAAACCACGTGACATTGACAGATGACAGTTTGTCAGCCAATAGGAGCAGAACACTGATACGTCAAAGCTCGACCAAACAGCTTGGATTGGTTGATGAGCAGAGCCACGTGGTTTGGTTTGTTTACACTTTTTTAAATACCTAAAAGTACAGACTATAGAACTTTTCAGCCGCCCCTCGTAGCTCATGTATGCGAGAAGTTGCTAGGGCAGGGCTACTGTAGCGCTATTAACCTGCTAGAGACACCGGCGACGACGCGCACGGCCTCATGGTGCGCCAGATGGTTGATCTGCGAGGGCACCTCCCGCGGCGCCGTGTCGCCGTGGCCCAGCCGGCCGTCCTCGCCGGCGCCCCACGACCACACAACGCCACACGCCGACACGCACAAGTAGTGCCGCCCGATGGGGTGGCACGCGACTTGCACTATTATCTTGCCGTCAAAACCTATAACACATAAAACGCGTCACTCATCCGTTTGAGCTCTGGAGTTAGTTTAATTAGTCGCCGATAGAAACGATCAACATACAATATATGAATCAAAACATATAAATTATTTATTTAAACTTCAAGCCCTGCCAGTCAACCATTATTAAAAGCACTGATTTAAAATGGCAGATGTTTATTGTACTTCTCACAGTTGTACAAATAATTTAAACATTTGTCAAATTTAAATTTACCATAACTAAGATATAAGGGTCATACACATACTTAAAAAGAAAAGTGTCTCCTGAGGTCAATAGTTAAAAGCTTGTGTGCATATAAGTTATGTTTTTATACGATAGATCTAAAGCAGTTCTGACGGCGTTTTTGCGGGTATGGGCTTAGCCAGAAAATTAGGCGTCAAAAACGTTAACTTTCGGT
The DNA here is from genome assembly GCA_949316455.1 of Acleris holmiana. Lineage (NCBI taxonomy): Eukaryota > Metazoa > Arthropoda > Insecta > Lepidoptera > Tortricidae > Acleris > Acleris holmiana. The sequence goes on from OX438762.1 coordinate 26,446,886, forward strand.
GTGTCCACAGGAAAGACGGTAATCTAAATCTGTTTATGACCCATAAACGCTACGCGGGGCCACTATTCCCAGGTGGTTTGCCCATGAAGAGCCGTCAAATTTAATTTTTGGTTCTTTTTTTAACATTTTTTACTAAATATCAAAGCCCAATCGGCAAAACTTCCTGTTGGCACCTCCCAACACCGTCATCAGGTATATATATCAATCGTGTTTCATATAAAAACGAACATTACCGATAGCTATTATGGAACTGGGAGTACTGTTCTAACACCCAAGTGTAGTTAAATAAAAGCTTGTAAAACAGTAACCTTGTACAAGATGCGGCGTCATGGTATCGTAGTGCATGGTGTAAACGTCGCCATCGCTCGTCAGCATGAGCGCCAGTTTCTCTGCGCACGCGATCTGCTTGAAGCGCAAGCCTCCGAAGCACAGCGGGCCATAGCCAACCGAGTACAACTCCTGGGCTGACTCCGTGCACTGTCAAAATTATATCCCCGTTATTTATGCGACGTTAGGTTAATCAGATATTAACTTATTTCTTTACTTATACTACTGGACAATTGATACGATTGACTGGCCTGCTCAGGCCTGAAATATGCGTTTTCCTAAAATGTACAATTGTCAAAACGACTGCGTTCTCACAATGTTAGCACTTCTATTTTGTCAGCTTTCTCAAAATGACTGATATTTAAAATGTGTACAGTCTCAGGAAGCCATCTATTCATAATGTTTACATTCCTATAATATTAGCATTACCATAAGTTTTGCTTTTCTGTTATGTTCACTTTTGTATATAGGCTATCGTCTTATTATGTTTGATTTCCTATAATGTCTGCTTCATTTCAAATCAATGTTTTAAATTGAAAGGGTTAATTTCTTAGCATACTTCCTCTTTGATAAATATTATCTATAATTACTGTGCAGTAATATTCATATTATTATCATAATTATTATTTATAAAAGCCCCTTTCCTGTTGTTGAAAAGCCAAAAATTTGTAAATTTGGCGTTCATGATTGCAGACATTTTGGGAAAAGAATTTTCTGGAATGCAAAAATTCTAAGAAGGCAGATATTTTGAGGCCGCAGACATTTTGAGAATAAACACTTTCTGAAAAGCGAACATTATATGAAAACTGACAATCTCGGACACAGGCATTATAAGAAGCTGACATTATGCAAAAGACGTGCTGACATTATGGAAAACAGACATTTTGGGAAAAATACATTTTAGAAAAACACATATTTCAGTCCTGAGCCGACTGGCCCCCATTATTTTTAAATATATAGAAGAAACGCCATTTATCCAGCTCTGCAAAGAAAATTTACCAAATATTTGTAGAATTTTATTGTTTTATACGGCGAATTTTTACGGAAAGGTTTAAAACTGGCGTAATTGTTGACCGATTGGTGATAAAGTGACATATTATGTATCTATGTATATTTTAAAGAAGATTTAATTATCTACAACTCCTTTCCAAACAAAAAATCTCAGATAAATAGGTAAATTGTTATCAAGGAATGTTTGGTGAAAAACGAGATATTCAAAAATATTTACTTTCTCGGAGCGTGTAGCTCAAAAATAGTTATATAAATTTAAAAATGTTTAATGATTAAAAGTTGTGGACAATTTTATAAAGTTTCATCTGTACAGTTATATAAATTTAAAAATGTTTAATGATTAAAAGTTGTGGACAATTTTATAAGGTTTCATCTGTTCTTTGATTTCTTTTCTTCTACGTCGCACCATTCTCGAGATATAAGTAAAAAAACTAAAAATGTTTTGCCGCTCTCCTTTCGGCTCATCTCCTAGAATTTGGGACTTTTAGTATGTTCACTCCCTAAGCATCCTGAACCAATTTCTGAAGAAATTTCTTAGGTTCCTAGTCACGCACTCTTATACCCTTTTTTTAGCCATTTGTTGACTGGACTACACTGCCTCGGCGTTTTTGATGTCTTGGTCAGGAACGATTTGTGTGTATATAGGAGTAAGGGTGAGTCTTTTCAGATAGAGTAATTATAATTTATACAATTTACGCCTAACAACTCGTAACTTGTTTATATAAAATTTGTACCCATCAAAAACATAAATGTGAAATGAGAGCGAAGTTCAATATTTTGATAGATGCCTTGGTTGTTGAATTCAACGACAAAAGAACTAAGATCTAAATAGGTGGTCAAGTTAAACGGCCTGTCCTGAAATTTATTTATAACTGCATAACATATTATTTCTTCTTTTAACTTAGCATAATATGTTGTAGCCTAAGGTCTGACTTGGCTAGTTTTCATATACGAATTATTATGTTCGATGGCTAGTTTCTACCAGCAACCCAATTTTTGGGATAATACAATAAGAACCGACCAGTAACAGGTTTAGATCTTGCGAAGGCTATAAATGCTTTAATATAATTCGTTACTATTAAGTAACGTTTGTGTATGGGCTGCGTTCACTGTTACCGTAAAGGCCCATACACACGTAGTGGCTGGTGGAATACAACTTTTCCAGTTTTTCATTTATTTAAAAAAAAAAAACATGCTTGCCTTTTTTGTTTTTATTTTTATTATTATTACTTAGAGTGTATTTTAGTGTTTTATTTATTTAAATAATACTTCGTTTTTGTGCATCTTTCGTGTTGCCCACCGTGCTCTCACCGAATGGGCCCTGCGGAAGACCAGCGCTGGCTGTAAAGCTAGCAACATGCTGAGTAGGGTCCATTTCGTGGCAAATTGTGTTTTGTTTTATATTTTTTATTTTGTATGTGTTTTATTTTATTATTATTAATATTTGTCACGAATAAATGTTTGATTTTGAATTTGAATTGGAATTTAAACTTAGGAAAATACAGTATTTTAACAAAAACCATTTGGTATTAATTTTGTTATAAATAGGTACCTACTAATAATTTATGTACAAAAAGTAATGTTTTCCCATCAAAAACATAAATGTGAAATGAGAGATAAGTTCAATATTATGATAGATGCCTTGGTTGTTGACTTCAACGACAAAATAAGTGAGATCTAAATGAGTGCCAAGTTCAATGGTCAGTCCTGAAATTTATTTATAACTACATAAAATATCGTTTCTTCTTAAACGAAACGCGCGCGCGCGCGTTTCTTCGTTTTTCGCTAGTGCGCCAGCGGGATCACAAATAAACAACATAAAATCTCTTCCTTTATCTGTGCATAAAACAAACTAATTACTAAACAGCATGGAGTTGAAATTACAAAGAAAAATAGTTAACCATTACCTATGACTAATTTACGGGGTATAATTGTCCTTTTCTCTTATTTTCTATATTTTCTCGTACCTTTGAAATGTCCAAGCGAATTGCCCATTCAGTATTCGGATTTTGTTTTACGCGTTTTCTGTTTAAACTTAATTTGGCCAAGCGGTATAACGTGCGCAGACGGTTATACTCTACAATAGAGCTCTCTTGTGCCTTGAGTTGACTTGAATCTAAATTGATAAGATGTACTTCTCAGGTTTTAACCCTGGAGAGTCCAACGTAAGCCTGCCCTTTACACTATTACCTATACCATACGTACTTACTTAAAGAATTGTAATAATAATGTAAACCCAAATATAAAGTATTTTTTTAAGAAAACCTATGAATTTCATAGCATAAATCGCAACCTAATAGGTCACATATCGAAAGACAACCGGACAGAAAGACGGCGCTCGCGCTTATGAACGCGGCTGCCACTCGCTCGGACATGTTCGCGTCAAGGTTTTATCGCACGCTCCCGATTTGTTAGGCGTTCGTCCTACACGCATTCGGTCCAATACGCAGTTCGTCCTAAAATTAGGACGAACCGTGAATTGACTTAGTATTTGTTGGTCAATATCGCAGTTCGTCATACATACATTGGATCCATTACCCAGATCGACCTGAAATTCGGAGAGTAATAAGTATAACTATGTGTAATCCGCAGTATAAATGAGTAGGTAAGTATTATATCTAAATAGTATATCATTTCTAGTTATCTTATGCTAGTTTTAACAATAAGAAATAAAGTCATTAGTTAACACTAACAAGTGTCTCATTCTCATCATAAGAAAGGTTTTGTAAAACTTCGGTCACTTTTTTCTTACATTCCCAGTATGTACATAGATGAAAGTTTAACAACTTACTCAATTTGATGTACATTTTACCAGAAAGATAGTTATAATGTTGTCAAACGAGCAATACGTGTAGGTCTGAGTTCGCAAACGCGGCCAGCCCGTCGTTTTGTAGTATTCTTGTTACATAGACTGATATCGATACAATACTTCCAAAATGACGTGTCATAATGTCACATGTACAATTAGTCTTTAGACGTTTCATGTAAAAATTTAACATAGCCCGACTGAAAGACAGATGACCGATTGAAAAATGTCTGGCTGGCACAATGGCACAGTTAAACGCTATAAGAGCCGACTCCAATGCTAAAATTAGTGGTTGCTACTTTTACTAAAAGTAGGCGATTAAAAAATAAAGTAAGTTAAATTTGGACCATACATGTGATGGCAGGAAGTTTAGGAGGCTCTGTTCCTAATTGCCACTATTACCAAGACACTTTTTAGTGGACACATGGTTGGAGATAATTGGACAGCTGGCTTAATCCAGAATACTGCTGGTTTCAACAGATTTCAGCAATACTTTCTAAAGCAATGGGTACCCTCGTTTCCAATTTTTGTTGGTTATGATTGTTATGAAAAACAGAGAACTACTAATGCCATAGAAGGGTGGTACAACAAGATAAACAAGAAGATACCAGTGAAGCCAAATATATTGCTACTAACTCAGTACTTGAAAAAGGTAGGGCGACATTTTGACGCTGTTATAAAACTCAAATCATCCATCAGCCTAAAAAGACGATTGTGTGATTTGAAGTTCAACAAAATGCTTAAAAGGGCCTTAAGAAAGCTTAAAGAAAACCAAAAAGACACCAAAGTTCGTAAAGAAAATGGTTTTTGAAAAATGCTTAAAACCTTTTAACAAGAACATGGGCAATCGGCACAAATAGTATTGTATTAATGCAGGTAGGGTTTTTTGTGCGTTTTAAGAGAAAATGGTTAAGTTTTGTGTTATTAAAATAAGTAAAACACACTTATTGCTAAAATAATAGTTTTCTTTACATCAACACTTTGCTTTACAAGGCTACCTGTTCCTGGCAGAAAACCAGATGAAAAGTTTTTGGCAGGAATACTCTTCGCTCGTGCTTAACATCATGGGATTTTAACAGAAAAGACAAATTCCTTTTACAGGTCCATTTTGTAGTCGGATTTATTTGTCGTCTTTTATTTATTATTTCAGTTTGTAAACAGGAAACAAGGGCATTTAATTTCTTTGAAGATTACCAATATCTATCACTTACTTCCTAGCACGGTAGTAGGTATGCTTACATAAATATCACCCAGATACAAGATTTAGAGGTTTTATTATTAATAGGTAAGGACGTAGATAGAGCTGCGTATTAAGCCAGTTGTATATGTCCTTTCATTCTTAATTATCTTATTTGGTAAACAAAATTCTAACCTCAATGTACAAAACTTTACATAGTATAAAATGAATTCGCTTCCGCTGTCTGTTCGCTTAGATCTTTTAAACTATACAACGGATTTTAATGCACTTTTCAGTAATAGATAGACTGATTTTTTTAATTATAAAATTGGTTCTGGTTTCTGTGCGGGAGTTATAAAAAACTCACATAAACCGAAGCAAGGCGAGGGCGGGTCGCTAGTTTTTGAATAAGTTAAGGTGTAATAATCCCGAGGCAACATTTTGGACATAATTTTGCGGATATTTTATCTGCAGTTTCTTTATTTACGGTACAATGGCTAGCTAATAGAAAAAGACAATAATTAACTGATTTTAGGACGAATTGCGTATAGGGCGAGCTGCTACTAAATCGTTTTGCTGTTCGTCCGATTTTCAGGACGAACTGCGTAATGGACCAAATGTATGTATCACAAACTGCGATATTGACCAACTGCTACAAGTCAATTTGCGGTTCGTCCTAATTTTAGGACGAACTGCGTATTGGACCAAATGCGTGTAGGACGAACGGCTAACAAATCCCGCTCCCACCCCGCTGCTCCGGCGTCGCACCGCGCGCCGTGAACCGAAATGCCTATTATTTAATTATTTACAAGTATAATGATCTTACACTATTGTTGTGGGCTACATATTGAAACAATTGAAACAACAATTAATAATACTAAATCCCAGTTAATGACGTAATAAATACGAAAGTCTCGGCTATACTCTTAGTTATAAGGACTAAAACGGAAACATTTAATCATCATCATCATCAGCCAATGTTCGTCCACTGCTGGACATAGGCCTCTCCAAGAGCACGCCACAGAGTTCTATCCTCGGCCATCCTCATCCATCCGCTACCGACGACTCGTTTCAGGTCGTCGGTCCAGCGAGCCGGCGGGCGTCCCACACTGCGTCTGCCAGATCGTGGTCTCCACTCAAGAACCCTCTTTCCCCATCGACCATCGGTTCTTCGGCAAACGGAAGCATTTGGATAATAAAAATTAAGGGTGGTATTTAACTCGTTATTCGATTAAATAAATGTTAACTTTTATTACCGCTTTTTATCATTGTAGATAATTTTAAATGTTCTTTTTTATATTTGTGTGTCAAATTAACTTGTTTGATTGAGTGCATTTATTATTTATTTATTTCATAAAGTAAGTTCACTTAACTTCAAAGAAGTAATAGGTGATGTAAACCACTATTTTAGAGTAAAACCATTTTTTGCCCGAAAATTCATAGTGATTCTAGACATGTGGTATACCGTTAGAGAGTTCATGAATTGAAGAAGTTTTTGTGAAATCGAAAGATCCGAGAAGACCCTACTTTTTTTTTAAATGTGCCGTAATGTTGAATTTGACGACTTTAATTTTCTAATCTTCACACTTTGTCGGCTCATATATTTTTTTTGTTTAATACAGGAATGCAAATAAGATGTTAAGAGAATAAACAAACATAAGAAATAAAAAAAAATACAAATACCTTTTTGCTACAACATTAAAAAAAGACATGTCAAGAAAACTGTGAACTTTTGGGAAATATCTGAATAAAACCAAAAAATAAAAATGAAAATGAAAAAAAACCGTGGGCAGGATGAATGTTAAACACAAGTGACCCTACCTACCCACCGTATTCTTTGGGTACACGATCTGCCCAACACCCTGTATATTCACGTGAAAACCTTGTAAAATCCACATAAAGACCGGCTGTCATAAGTTTTGATTGATTGCTGATTCTTACAAATATTTTTTTACATACATACATACAGTTTTACAGGCACTAATTAATATTAGTTTCCTAATAGAATCAGTTAAGTGAAAAATTATAATAAAATGATAAAAAAATACCAGTTTCTGATTAATTCCATCGTTTTCACCTAATTATCTAGCTGCATGCCAATTTGAACTTTCTAGGTCATCTGGAACCGAGTTAGAGTTTTGATCTATAGTTAAGTCAGTGATAAAAATGTCGATTTTTAGACGTTAATATCTAAAAACGGTTAGAGATGTGTTTAAGAAATTTAGAGCACATAATGTATCTCGCAAGTCTCAATATATGAGCCAAATTTGACACGTTTATGTGAAATAGTTTTTGAGTTATGAAGGGGTCAAAAATGTATTACACACGGTCCTGCTCGCCAGTTCTGTAACTTGAACTTGGCTTGACACGCTACCGCGTGTCTAGACATCTCGATAATATTGTCATTGTGTATCACGTGATGATAGTCTCTGTGTAAAAGGGGCCTGAGCAACAGACACCTCTAGCCTCGTGTAAAATGACAAACTTTCCGCACTTGCATCAAAATGAACTATTTTTCCTATCTGGGTAAGGACCAAATAGTTGGACCATAGTTAAGCGTAGTTAACCATACAAACAACAAAAGTGAAAAAAGTTCCGTTGTGACACGAAAATTATCCCAACAAATGTATGGCTAATTTTCGTGTCACAACGGAAAAGTTTCATAGAAAATTTAATTGAGTGAGTTAGCGTGGCCAACTTTTTGGTCCTTACCCATCTGTAGTTGAGAAAAGCACTGTCTGCCTCGGCAGAAATGGTAATTATGTATGGACTGGTACTATATGACACGTCCATAAATTGCGTACTTTCTACCCTCTTCAACATTGTACTCCTCGTATCTGTTATTCTATCGAGTATGCTCGCTGCAATCTTAATTTTACAGTTGCCAACCCGTGCTAAGGAATAAATTTAATGGCGTCGCGGGAAGAAGGTAAAGAAATAAATAACATATGCGCTCGCCAGTAGGCACATTATGGCAAGGAGCATGCTGACAAAAGTTATAGCGGAAGAAGTGTGGTGGAGGGCTGGATCTTTGATATTACGTCAAGTTTTTACCGCATAGCTCCTTATGAGGTTAACTCCATAGCTAAAGAGGACTGTGAGGCAAAAAAATACCATGCAATAACGTTTTTCTCCCCTTAAACGTTGTGCAATTTTTACGATTTTTGAATGATATAGATATTATGTAAAACTATGTCTGTACGTTTTCCTTTTCTATAAAATATTTAATGGAACGAAAATAAAATTAAAAAAAAACAAAAGCGGAAACGTACAGACCTAGTCTTCCATAATATCTACAACATATTCAAAAATAGTGGAAATCGGATTAGATATAGGGGTGAGAAACGTTATCGCCCGGAGCTAAATTTGTATGGATTATTTTTCACAGCTACGCAATTTAGGCATCGCTTCACAATCGTCTAAAGATGGTCAGCATCGGCGGTGCACATGACTTACCGTTACAAAACCTTTAATAGGTGGCAACAGTGGTTCTCCAAGTCGGTTAAGATGGCACATCAGAGCTATGCCGGCTTTTCGCGCTCCCATCAATCCATCGCCATTGGGTATGTCACATTCTCTGCAAATTAAATAAATGATCAGTCAGACTGAAAAGGCAGCCAGAGTTTGTGCGTGATATTCTATTCAAACAAAGATAAAAGTGAGGTGTCGCATTTTAAGAGAAAAGTCAAGAGCATAAGTGGCCAGTGAAGTGACTGAGTGCATACTACTCCAATTACTTTTAAAACGCGAAAGTACAGTCGAGTTCATAAATACTGGGTGATTTTGAGGTCATGATCCGGAATGGCCAAAAGTGAATAAGATGGTCATACTGAACAACTTTTCCAAAGGGACCAACCACGAAATCGCCAAAAAAAAAACAGCTGTTCCATATTTTAACTCTTAATTAATTCACCGTTAATGTATGGAACAGCTGTTTTTTTTTTTGGCGATTTCGTGGTTGGTCTTATGGAAAAAGTTGTTCAGTATGACCAAGGACTATATATAATAGGACTTACAATCTTCATACTACGCACCGTACTCCGTTAGATGGCGCTAAGAGTACCAATTCATTCAAAAGTCGTAATTTAACAATAATATATCTATACGCGCAAGCGGGGTTAGTCTCAAAATTCCCTTTTCGCCAAATGAAAATATAGCTCAAACGTCTGGATTGTGTTATGTCTTTGTTGTTATATAGACATGAACGTTAAATGTATCTTTAGCAAAATGTCTGGATCTTAGAATGTTACAATTAAAAATACACTAGTAGCGAAACGTCTTTATCTTAGAAATGTCTTAATTACTAAATAGACATGAACGCCAAATAGCCCGTTCGCAAAACGTCTGGATCTTTAAATGGCAAGTGTTGATATGACACTTGATAATTTCAAACTCCTTTCCACACAATCAATTATTATCTATTATTTTAATCCTGGCACTCGTTCTGTGGTCATGACAGTCAACTAATTTTGCTTTCGATGAATTAAATATTCTAATTATATGGACTACCGGTTTTAATTTCCAGACGTTTTGCTAATAACTCCTTCTATGTTCATGTCAATCAACTAATTTTACTTTTGGTTAATTAGGTATTCTAATCACACGTCCTATTTATATTTCTAAACGTTTGGCTACTTGTTCATTTCAATTCTGTGACGTCCTGCTAAATTGACACTTTGCTGACTAAATATTCTACTTTCATGTGATTCAGCTGAATTGACTCTTTGCTGACTGTGTATTTTACTCTTATGTCATCTAGCTGAAATGTTCCTTTGGCGAAAAGGGAATTTTGAGAGTAACCCCGCAAGCGAGCCATCGAGCGTTCAACGACATTTCAATTGATACAGTAAAAAGTGAATAGATGGCGTTAGTTGCGATGTTGCATTACTACGTTCCGTTCCGGCTCACTTCACTATTTTTAAACTGTTATTTGTACTTACATATTACTTACAAATATTTCCAAGTTCGTTATTATTTATAATTTATTTTCGGAACCCAAATAATGTCCGCAATTATATTTTAGTTTAAAAAGATTAAAAGAAAGTTTAGATCCTGCGCGAGTTGAAATGTAAATTTAAACGTCAAACCTCAAAAAGTTATAAAAGAGAAGCAGTGATGTCACTTTAGGGTATTTTCTCAAGATTTAGGGTAAAAATAGAACTCAATGTACGGTAACTTTTTCGTTGAATCGTCATAACATTTATTTATTTAATTAACATAACACTTAGTTAGGTACCTAAGACAATATACTCCTCCCTAATAGCAATATGCATTTTGATGTCATCACAGTGGTAATAATATTAAAGGCTTATAAAAATATAATTTATTAATAATAGCTAAGACGTACCCACGTAGGTACTTAAGATATTCACTATCTCAAACTCTCTATCCATTTAAAATAAATTGCCTTAAAACTCGTCGAATTGTGTCGAAAAATACAAAGTAAACTGATATGTAGACCTGTTTTAGTGTTCCTTAACGAAAGTGGGGAAACAGGGTCATTAAGCAAATGTTTATTTTAAACCATAATTGATATTTGGGTTTATTTTTCAATAACGCTACAAAGGTGGGATCAAATTTGACAAAGGCTAGGGAAAAAAAGTAGGATAATTGAAAAATAGACCTGGCAAGTCTGGCAACACTGCTGCATTGTTTTTAAATCACAAACGTCACAAACGATTGTTTTGTGCTCGCGGTTTACGGTTTGCTTACGATTTCGACGATTACATTGTATATTTGACCCTTGCGACCTATCCGGATTTAATTTCTGCTTAACTCGACGACCCAGGCTTAATTTTGGACTTGAAGATGTCTTCTTACACGAAACGAATGTAAGAATACAAGTGAATCCTTTTCAATATTTCGTTTTCCTGTAAACGATTGGGAACGTTTAGAACGTTGGATACGCAATTCAGGTATGTTTCATTTATGTTATTAGGATATTTACGATATTAGAACGTTGGTTGGAGGATTCGCCACCTACACTTTGTACCCTAGGTCCTGTTAGTAGATCTATTTTCATGTAATACCTACCTCGCACAAGAAACAATTACAATTACTAGGTACTCTAAACGTGAGTCTAGTGTATATACATTACATTTAGGTACCGTTTTATTTACGAAGTAGATATCGCACAAATACTTATGTGTCTTTGCTCATGTGCGTACCTGGCAAAAGAACAAACGATCGCCATACGACGGCTGCACGTAATGTAAATGTACCTACAGTTGTTCACCGGGAAAAAACGTAACTACAGGAAAACAATCAAATCAGGGTGATATTGCCTAACGAAATTTTGACAATTGGTATCCGAATCAACTGTCATAGCCCATAGAAAATCATGACAGTTGATTCTGATTCCGAGCGTCGAACGCGTTAGGCAGTAAGGGGGCAGGTCCATACTTGAGACAACAGGGTAGCGGTTTCATTATTTAAGAAACAAAGAGAACTTGTTTGCCAAGGTAGACTTAAGCAGTGGTTTATCCTAACTTCATTTTTTATATTATTTTTGTAGGAAATATTATACTGGATTCCTTTACGAACGAAGAACTGAGACGCCGATACATATGTGCAGCACATTTCCTGCCAACTGATATCAGTAAAGGACCAGTAAAAAGCAGATTGCTTGGACCTGCTGTACCGATCCATTTTCAATGTGCCGACATTGGTGAAGGATCTGCTCAGAAAAAAAGCAGTGATGCAGACAAGGAAATTGGTGAGATATTGTTGATATCACATTAGATCAGTTATAGGAAGGAAATAATTATCACAAGCTTTTATTTACTTTCACCCGTTCTGTTTCTCTCTGTGGGTTTGAAATTTGAAACTTGCATTATTGTCATCCAAACTACATATCCGTACCAAATTTCAAGTTGATACCAATTACCGCTGAAGACTTAACCGATAGGCCTAAAAAATAAATAAATGTATGCCATTAGGGAGATAATATTACGTAATGTTTTCAGATTTTTTCCATTATATTCATGTGATTATATATACATAAGGTTCATGCTATTGTTTAAACAGAAGTCTTTCACTTCTGTTTAAACAATAGCATGAACCTTATTCTAATTAAATTGCGGTAGGTAAGTAGATATAAAATTATAGTCTTAAACTTCTTTCAGATGTGCCACCTTCGCCAGATGTTTTAAAAGTTAAAACTCCCTCAAAACTTTATAGAAAACGCTCACGGACGTCATCAGCAGGGAGACAGATATCAAAGTGTTCATCTCCGCTGTCATTGAACTGGGTGGATGAACTGCCTATAGTAACATCCACCCAACGATTGTCAAGAAAATGTTTATTCGAAGGACCTAAGAAGAGAATGTCCAAAAAATGTCTGTTTCAAGAAAATGATGCTGATACTCAACAGGAAAAACGGTTAAAACAGGAAGCTTCTAGGTTATTAAGAAAAAATAGAGCACAGAGAGTTCAAGTGTTCCGACTTAGAACAAAATCCAAATCAGAAAATAATATTGACATACGTGAATTTCCTAGTGCCGTATCCAAAACACTGGTTCTCATGCAACTAAACTCAGAAAAAAAAAACGATAAAAAATGGACAATAGAAGAAAGGGATTATATTATATATAGTCCTTGGTATGACCATCTTATTCACTTTTGGCCATTCCGGATCATGACATTCATGACCCCAAAATCACCCAATTTACATATAAGCATTTCCAAGGCTTAAAAAAAAATGTATATAGAAAGGTACATACACGATGATTTTTAATCCGTGAACAGGAACCATTTTTTCTAACTCAGTAATTGATGGGGATTACGTTAAAGTAGTAATTACGTGGAAACAAACTTGATTTTTTTAAATCATAATTTTAATTTAGAGTTAAATTTTATCCTAAAATCCTTGTCACTTTACTACCTTATCGGTTTTAATAAGTTTGTAACCTCTTTACAAACGTATTAGCAATTGTCAATTTATGAGTAAACCCTGTCCTTGACATTGACAACAATCACTTTTGTTATACGCATAAACAAAGTCAGAGTCGTGGATATTGAATGAGAAAATTACTAATTCTCCAAAAATCATGCCTCCACCATATCCGTACTCAAATATCGAGCGTTACGATATTGTACGTTTGTCGATACAAACGAACAGCACAAGACGAACCCAACAGTTATTTCACGAACTTCATCCAAACGTCCCGATTCCCAGACACAATTTGATAAACCGCATGCACCAAAACCTACGTGACTTCGGGCATTTTACAGTGCCGCAACATGCTCAAGCACCCGGACGACCTCGTCGTCATCCTGACGATCTGGATCGACGAATCTTAAGATTCTTTGCTCGGGATTCTCGAAGGAGCACTAGGCAAGCAGCGAGAAGATTTCGAGTGAGTCTATCCTTCGTGTGGCTGCTGCTTAACTTGTCCGATTTACATCCCTTTCATTTTCGACCTGTGCAAGATATTCTACCAACAGATTTTGCAGGGAGGGTTGCTTTCTGTCAGTGGTTCGAGAGAAACATCGAAACCAATATCTTGTGGTGGGATGAATCGACCTTCACGCGTGTCGGTCAATTTAATGTCCATAATTAACACTTTTGGGCTGCTGAAAATCCACGGCTCACCCGAAGAAACGCGTTTCATGTGCGTTTCTCGGTAAATGTGTGGGCAGGGATAATTAATGAGACATTAATTGGACCAATATTCATAGAAGAGAGATTAAATGGAGGAAACTACCTCAATTTGCTAAGGCATATGGTAACAGAGCTGTTGGACAAAGTGCCACTGCGGGATTTGAATAACCTGCATTTCCAGCATGATGGTGCCCCTGCACATTTTGAACATAGGGTTCTCGACTACCTGAACGCGGAATTCCCTGGGCGGTGAATCGGCCGCGGCGGCCCTATCGCATATCCTCCACGCAGTCCAGATCTCACTCCATTGGATTTTTACCTTTGGAGTGACGTAAAACGAATTGTTTATGAACAAAAGTCCAATACTGTACAAGAACTCCGCCAAAGAATATGCAACGCATTTGACGAAATAAGGGCTAGCAATTATCTTCGCAGAATTAAAAATAATCACAGGCGGCGAGCGAACATCGAAGCTGTGTCAAGAACAACACGGTGGTCATTTTGAACATCTGTTAAATTATGTTTAAAATAATCTTTTTTATGTTTTAGTTGGTCAGGTATGCAGTTGCTTTTATTGTTTTGTATTTATTTATTAAATTGTACAGTTTAAAAACAAATCGTTTTACTTGTTCAAGATTTAACTTGTTAAGTAGCTTGCAAATAAAAGTTTAGGTAATGCACTTTATGTTAATCACCTAACAATTATTTTCGTCGTTATCAGTGCAGCACTGATAAGATTACAAGTATTTATTGACATAAGATCCGTCAAATTTCCCGCCATACTGATGGCACTTGACGTATCGTAGTTAAACTTTATTATACTGTAGGATGACCATGTATTCAATGGTTACTTGTTTTAACTATGTTTTCACTTTTAATTAATTAAACAGTGAAGAAATAACGTCAGACCTCGTCTAATAAGTTTAATTCGGGCTAGATTTTAATATTTTCACTCTCCTGTTCACGGATTAAAAATCATCGTGTATACATCTGAACAGATTTTCAATCAAGAATATGTACACATATCACCTGTCATATTAATCTGAGCAAGCCCCTCAATTAATATCTAAGAAATGAAAATCTAATAAATATCTGTACTAATATTTATCAAAATTATTTAACCAAGTGAAAGTACATAAATATCTACGCAAGGGCTTTTCAAATATTTATAAACATGTAGTGGCATAAAAATATTAGGTCCTGATATCATAGGGATAGTTTTCATCCAGGAAAAATGTACAGTTCCCGTGGGACGGTAAAATTACGAACTCTACGCGGAGGGAGTTGCAGATACAAGCTAGTATATGAATAAAAAAGTCGGTCAAGTGCGAGTCAGACCCGCGCACCGAGGGTTCCGTACAAACTTATAGGAATGTACAATTGTATTTAGGTGATTAGAGGTGAAGGATAAGACTACATGCTGAATGTGTAAATAGCTGTTTTCACATTTCAAATAGCATTCAAGAAAATGAACTTACCGTAGAAAAGAGACAGTGGGGTTGACTTCAGTGATCGGCTCCGAGTTGACAATGGGGTTGGGTGCTACGACCTTTGCCATTCGGCGCAGGAACGGACCCAGCGGCGCCGTGCACTCCTCTGCCGTGCTACTGGAACCGTATTATTTTTCTCAAACATGCTCGGAAAGAACCGTTTTCCGATGAAACACAAGGACGGAAAGTGCCTCATTTTACTCCTAGGAGTAAAAAAAACATATGAAAATACTTTCCGTCCATTTCCATATTTTATTTAAAAATGATCTGTCTATATTAATAAAATATAAATATTATCATGGTCAATTTGATTTTGCAGGTAAGCAAAATCAAATTGACCATGATAATATTCCATACACCCAATTTAATAAAAGGTGGCGGCACTGGGGCGCAATTCTCAATAACGTCTTGTAGTTTTCAAAAGGAGATTCTCTCTCAATTTCTTTCTTAATTGAGAGTATAAAAGGTGAGGCGCGCGCGAGCGGCGATTCATTCCTTACTTGGAGAGCGAACAGTGCCTACCCACGAGTGAACCGAGCGATCATCTAAGTTTATTGTGCGATAATTGTTTGTAACGATTAAGTGAGTGTGTAATTAAAGTATGCTCTTAATTATCGGTGTGTTCGTGCATTTCTATCAGTTACCTACCCCCACGTACGTAACAATATTAAAGAATTATTGATAAAATACTAAATTCATTTATTTTTTTGTAAACAATTTAGAGGTACGTTTTTAAAAGAACATGCTACTAAATTAAGTGAGAAAATCGATTTAAAACAATAGTTTTATTGGAAAAGTAAATTTCGTCTAATATTATCGTTTAACAGCGCGAGTTCGCTGGCGGAATTCGATTGGACCTCACAGTGTCAAATCAGGACTAACTCCGTTAAAAACCTCACGGGTTAATCCTATCTCAGTCCTTTAGTTTAGATAGATAAATAAAACCAGACTAGAAGGTCAGTCAAATTACTCTAAAATTACAATATTTAAAACCCTCGGATCAAGATAATTATAGTTCTTCCGGTTAAAAAACCTATGTAATTATTCAATAAACTCTGAATACCTTGAAATAAAACTAATTTACAGTCGATATTTGCATTAGTTTATTATTTATTAGAACAAGTTTTGAAAGTAAGTACGCAGGTCTCCTATTTGATAACAATTTCAATTGGGATGTACAAATTGATTCAGTGTTTACTAAGTTGCGAGCGGTTATGGCAAAAATGTGTAGGTATTTTACGAAATATAATATCGTATAAAATTAAGTTAGACGTTTATAATGCCTTAGCCGAAAGTATTATTTCTTACGGGCTAAGTAGCTATGGCCGCACCTTTAAGACGCACCTGGATAAGATATACAATTAACATGTTAGACTACTCAAGCTCTTACTGCCTTTTAATATTAGGAAGAGTTTGAAGTGTATTGGGGATATTTTTAGCATGTGTAAAGTTCTGCCTGTTCACACAAAATTTAAGCACCACATTCTAAAGGAGCAGTATTAGTGAGATTCAACATTCATCTCACACCCAAAAATAACTAGACAAGTTACTAACCGTATACTAAAGAACCTTTTTCCTGGTTTAATAAATGAAATCCCAGATGAATGGAAAAACAAAATAACACCCACCAATATATCAAAGTTTCTTAAAAAACAAATGTTTTTACTTCAATTAGAAAATAGGCAACGTCAGATGTAACCACACATTTGTAACCATGACCATTGTAACGAAACACATATATTTATATACTTATATTTAATAACTACCGTCATAATTGGATCACCTGTACCGGGCAAGCACAGACCGGCTCGGCGGCGAGAGATAACGAAAGACTCGGTGCAATGTTTTTCTTACATACGTAGTTTATAATTTTAGTTGTAATGATTTGTAATGTATAATGCGCAATGGATATACATAATATAAGTAACTTAAGTAAAACACTCTTATGTACCTATTTGATTCTAGCTGTCGTGGAATGGTGCGTCGAGGCAAACCAGATTATGGTTTACCGGTGCAGTTCTATAATGATTTTAAATGTTTGTTTGATTTATTTACTTAACAAATAAAAATAAAATCTTTTATATAATTAGGAATTTGTCGTAACTTGACACAACTGAGCCTTTATGTTAATCCAGGGTATAAGCTATATATTCTCTTTTGGAGTTCCTCGTCCGGATTTTCACCGCACAGCTGAATAAAGTCAGAACCACAAGCGACACGCGTATCTTTCTGAACCTCGTACTAATTTTGCACATGTTAAGATGGTCCTGGATGTATAGTACCAATATTAACAATAGAAACTTGGTTTCTAAGAACAGATTACCCTAATTCTTTTAGATCGCGAATTTCCCGTACTGACCAGTTTGGTTTGCCCACCTTGTAAACGAGTATAGTTTACCTGTTATCCGACATCAAGGTCTTCCGCGGCGGGAGTGTTACTAGTACGTCAGCTGCTTTTAATAGGGCGGGGAGCTCGGCGCGACGCGCGCATAGCTCGACCCACACACATAGCGATGTGCGCCAATCACCGAGTGGCGCGTTACACCCCACCTTACTGCGGAGGATAATAGAACGTTGCAATAATATGCAGGGCCCTTGTCTAATGTTACACAAAGAAGTGCATCGAGCTATAACCAGATGTCATACAAATAAACACATGAAGCGGTTTTTTTTTTTTTGAGTACACCTTAGTACGTCGGCATCACTTACTTTGTAACCACCTGGTGCAAGAACTCAGCCGCGCTGTCGACCACTTCGGCCCATATCTTCTGCGACCTGGGCACCTGTTGATGCGAGTCGGCGCCGGCGAACAGCGCCGCGTCGGGCAACGCGCGCACTGCCTCGAGCGCGTCCTTCAGCAGCGCCGAGCACACGTCGGAGTCCTCCCCGCAGCGCCAGGCGCGCCGAACCAAGGAAAGTGCCAGGCGGAGCGCAGCCCGCGCGCCTACTCGCGCTAACCCCAGCGCGCTGAAAACAACGCACAACCTCCGTATCATACTTCCAAATACTTTAAAAAAAAAACTTATTATAATAACAACATTTGATGATCATGAGTAAAATTTAAATTAAATCCCAACAAAGTTAAAACCTGATTACGTAAAAACTATCATATAACAATACTACTCAGCTGTCAATCGCTATGAAAATATCTCGCATAACTAAACACACTGATCGATTTCAGAGAGTGGCCGTACCCAGGGAGGCTTTTGTATGCCTGTATGTAGAGGAAAATAAGCGCTGGGGACCCAGCTTCAGTTTCTGATCTGCCTCCCCCAAGGCCAAAAACTGGTTACGCCCTTCGCCGAGAACTATTAATACTGTTGCTTTACTGTACCTATTTATTTACCTATACAACTAGCACTAGCAGTACCTTTCGGAATCAGCGTCATGCTCTTCGTAATTGTCATGGGCATCAAGATCAACGGCTTTCGTCAACGCGCCCACTGCCCTGTTGCCGGCGGCAACTGCCGTCTTTTTGTCTAATTTGACACCATTATTCCGTCCGTTTAAGTAGTATTCTCTGAAAACATCAAAATTCTCGTCAAATATTTTTTAGAAACAAACACGAACTTCGCGAAAAATGTATAAGTGTTTTTCATAAACCTACAGTATTGTACCTACAATACAGTGAAACATTAAAAATGGCCCTTAAAAATATGTCTGCAATAGAATAAATGTTTAAAAATACCAAAACCGCTTTCAAAAACAGAAAAAAAAAGTGGTAATAGGTCAGTCAAACTGAGGTCGGCTTTGGTTTAAAATATTGTAGTATGCCGACTTCACTCGGCTCGATTTTTAAAACATTAATTCAAGTTTTATTTTACAGTTTTTACATAGTTTAAGCTTGTCGCAAGCAACACCGCGGGAAAACATAGTGTATAGTTGTGATCTCGTAACTGCCCAAAAATGAGCAGTTACGAGAAGCGATCAAGCAGAAGCTCCGTGGAAAACTTAGCAGAGTTGTTCGGCTTCTCCACGACAATGCACCCGTTCACACTGCTTTGCACATTCCATACTATGACGTTCAAAGGGCGACAAAACCGATGTAACGTCTTCATTAGTTGGGTTCCGTCCGTTGCGTATGAAACGCCGGATCTAACCGGAAACACAAATCAATTTTACCGAGAACTGTCCACGTATTTGTCCACAAGAGGGTTCGGATTATACACAGGTTGCGTTCCAACAACGCCAATACGTAAACCTTTCTTACCCACTTCAGGATCACTCGAATCACTTCATCCCGCAGAATTAAGGCCTCTGTGAAGGTAGAAGCTTGACCGCCACACGGGGATAGCTCAATCGCTCACGATGAGCCAACGCCAACAAAGTCCGGATCGCAATAAATGGACTGGGTTTATGTCCGTACGTGGTAATGTTCCACTCTTACACCTGCATCGGATCACAAAGGCATTCACGCCATAAAATTAACTCGTACCACCGGTCATCTCTGCGAGGCAACCAGTATTATTCTGGTAAGATGATTCGCAATCTTCTTCTCTGGATCGACTCTAGGAAATTTGGGGGCTCCTAGACCTCCCATAAACGCTGGATGGCGTCAGAAAGCGAGAGCCCTATTGCAGCACTGTGGTCACCGAAGCCCGTTTTGAGGGTTTCAGTCCCACACCCGTGGGACCAAAGCCCTCAAAACGGTAACAAGGAAGGTAAATCCGTTTTTCCCGGACAAGATCAAACCCAACACGTCTGCTCCCAGGAGCAGATCTACGGGTCCAAGTACAAAACTAATGAGAGTCAGCGCTGCGGGAGTCAAACTCGATGCTTATTTCACCACCGCGGTAGGCCACCTGCGGGCGTCTGCCCAAAATATAACTCAAAATAATAGCCTTCGTCACACTAGTTGGCCTACAATCGACAGGTGAAAAACAAACGTCAAGTTCTCTCTGTTGCCCCTTCGCCGTAGATGGCGGCATGGTCAGACCTACATGGGCGGCCCAATCTCAAGCAAGCCAGCCGAGCACCAGAACCCAAAAGGGCGCGACTCAATAAAGAGTTGCCCCTTGGGTCCCGGACCCTGGCATAAACAGTCGGCAGAAGGACCGTCAGGCAGGGCGGCTGTGGTTGAAGAGAGGGCGGCAACTACCTATTTAGATCAAACCTCATTGGGTTGCTGACAACCCTCATAGGGTATCCGGTCCGAAGAACCGCGCTCTGTCTTGATGAGCAGGCGGCGGCCAATTTGACCGGAGGTAACGCTCTACCGGAACCTCATTGCGTCTTCCCGTGGGTCCCCGGTTCGGTGTGTAATACGGAATAACTACGACCGAATTGAAGCGGGCGGCGCTCAAGACGCGGTCGTTCACACAACGGTGTTCGAGCCCCCACGAGACTCCAATCGGGGGTAGTGGGAATGGGGACCCCCGCCCGTGAGGAGAGCGTCCGGCACCATCAACACAACCAACCCGATTTTGCTAGACACTCAACACCCGGTGGTGCTTCTATTGGCAGTACCGACACGGCAGTGGACAATCTCGTTGTAAATGCTGCCCCAAACATGAGTACCACCATCGGCGGTCGTCCGCGACATTACAACAAATGCAGTGGCGAGAAGCTTGTGCCGTCGCGTATCTAGTTAGTAAAAAAAGCATAAAATATTTCGCTCACACGTCTTCTTAGTATAAAAAACATTTTGTGCCTGTTCTAAAACTTCAGCTTAAGCATTATGCGATAAAAAATTCGCTTGGTATTTGTTACTTGAGTGTTATATACAGACTGATAAGAAATAAAAAATGACGGTTAGTAAATAGTTAATATATTCAAACAATAAAAAGTCGCTTTAGCCAATTGAGAACAGGGACCCTGACTTGAATTGTTACGATTATTACGATTTGTTACGATTACTGCATTTGGTAGTAAAATTGGGTACAAATGTCCAAGGCGCCACTTATCTCTTAAACTACTGAGTTTAGATAAACACTGTTTATTCCTGAATAAAGTTGGTTTAAATATCTTTCGAGCGGTCTTAATTTTGTTTTAATACGTTCGCAGGAAAGTAGTTTTTTTTTTCGCAAAATTAAGATTAACTCTCCTGAAAAGTAGCGAAATGGCGCTTTAGTCTTTTGTCCGGGAAGGCGACGATATATTAATATTATTTCTTAAAGCTATTATTATTAGGCGACTAAGGGATTAAAGGCTTGTAGTATTGTTAGGCGATGGGCTTGCAAGTTGCAACCTGTCACTATTACACTAGTAAACATCTCAGCCTACTTGTGCAAAATGTGGTTACAGAATTAGCAAACTACATTATCTTTAAAATTAACTTTAAAAAATTATTACGGATTCGTTAACTTCCGTTAAATTTCCCCAAGCCTAATAATAGTTAATCCAGTACCTAGCATTTACTAAAAGGATACCGCACGCACTGCGCCGCGCCGTTCAGCCTCGCTTTCAGACGAGAACATATGAATGTTCATGAAGGGGAGTATCCGCATTATGCCAGATGACTAAATTACACATACACACTTCAATACGTGTATCATTATTTACGTCTTTTTTTTTTCCTAACCTGTTAACTTCCAGAAACCCAACCAATAGTTTTAATAAGTAGACTAGCGACCCGAAAAATGATACTTTCTTAATGCAAATGCTGGACTTATTACAGAAAATACACAAATCGCTATGTGAGTTCCCTCAATTCCTGACGGATGCCCTCATCCGATACCGACTTGGGACCAACTCGGGAGTACCCCTATCAAACAAAACGTAATTTTCAAGATCAGTCCTCAATTGACAGAGTAATCGCGAAACAAACACAAATACGAGGGCTGCCTTTTAAGTTGTGTCGTTTGAAATAAGTATAGACAATCTAATAGATTATTACCATTTATTGTTTTTCAAAGAATTCGCCGCGATATTTAATACACTTTTGCATGCGTTCAAACCAGTTTTTAAAACATTTATTCCACTCCGAAGTGGGGGTAGTCAAAATGGCCGATTTGTATGCGTCAACAGCTTCTTCGGGTGAGCTGAAACGTTGACCACGAAGACTTTGCTTAATTTTGGGGAACGTAAAAAAATCGTTAGGGCTTAAGTCAGGACTGTAAGGCGGGTGATCTAAAATTTCCACGTTTTGGGTGTTCAAAAACATCTTTGTCTGGCGGGCGGTGTGCGAACTTGCATTGTCATGGTGCAGTATCATACGACGTTCCGAGTTGTTTTTTCGAAATTCGGTGATGACTTGTGGCAAACAAACAGTGGTATACCAGTCGGCGGTAACCGTCTTGCGATCTTCTAGTACAATAGTGGCGACGTGACCACCCTTTGCCACAAACGAGGCAACCATTTTTTTTGAAGTGCTCCGAGAGCGTATGACTTTGGTCGGTTTTGGCTCGTCCTGGAAGACCCAGACAGTTGACTGCTGTTTTGAATCTGGATCGTAAGCATATATCCAAGACTCGTCACCACTAACCACATCATAAACATGTTTTGACTCTCCTCGGCTGAATCGCTTCAGAGTTTTGCGACACCAACTTACACGGGCTGTTTTTTGGTCGTCGCTAAGCAAATGTGGTATCCAACGAGAGATCAACTTTTTTACAACAAGTTCTTCGTGCAGGATTTTTTGGACAGTGGTCCCTGAAATGCCCACGGATGCCTCTATTTCACGGTATGTCACATGACGATCTTCGAGTATTAGCTGCCGCACGGCTTCGATATTCTCTTGCGTCATGGCGGTTTTTGGACGACCTTCACGAAGCTTATCACTGAGGCTAGAGTGCCCACGTAAAAATTCTAAGTACCAGCGTTCTACAGTCCTAAGACACGGTGCTGCATCACCAAACACAGATGTGATCTCCTCAAAGCACTGAAGTCGCGATAATCCCCTTTTAAAGTTGTAGAAAATTACCGCACGCAAATTTTCCTTAGACATTTCCATTTTTACAACCGACTTGTCACCTTTGAATAGACGCTGTAATAAAACTATTCGACCAATTTGAAAACATTCTTTTGTTTTCGAGTTCTAAATTCAAAAGGATGAAAATGCCATATGTTTTTTTTTAAATAATCGCGGGAGGTTGGCAAACGACACAACTTAAAAGGCAGCCCTCGTAATCAACATACTGTGGAACATAGAACCTCCTCCTATTTTGAAGTCGGTTTAAACTACCAGTCAGGGGAAGCGGTGCTTCAGTTTAGTTTGTTGACACTATATGGTTAACCCTGTGGGTTAACCCAAAGGCAAGTAAATAAATAGGCAAGTAGGTACTATATTATAACGACTTACCTTTATCAGTTACAAAATAGGTAGAAATTACTACTGCAAGACCAGACATTAAAAAAAATACAGCACTTATAAATATACCATAAATACGATGCGATACTATCAGTTGTTTACAGCGTTACTTTACTACCGAAGTACCTAAAATTAAATACATCGCACAATGTGTTAAGTAATGCATTACAGTCTCAATATAATAAAAATGCACTACGCTTTAGCTGCACTGCGAAGCACCATTCAATAAATCCTCCGCAAACCATCCTTAACTTTAGCGTTTTGCAAGTACATCAAGGCAGGATGTCGACGCCTAGACGATGACCCATGAACAAACATCAATAGCATATTATTACAACTAGCTTAGTGCTCATATTTCGTCGATTATACATTATGCAGCCAGCCTTACAATAGTTAAACGACATCATAACAAAGATCGCATAGGCAAGATACGAGTACATAAAACATATTATAGAACGGCTTTTTAGGGTTCCATGGTCAACAAGGAATCCTTATAATTTCGCCATGTCCGTCCGTCTGACCGTGGTTTAACTCAAGTTACTACAAAGGTGAAATTTAGCATATTTATAAATTTACATTACGCCGACAAAGTTGTAAGATAAAATCATATAATTTTTTTTTCAGACTTCCTCTCAAATACGTATGTATAGCAAAGGTATTTTTTTTACATTATATCATCGACAGAGGTATCATTGGACAGCTCTTGAAAAACATTATGTATGTTTAACTCCAAAAGTGTAATTTTCTCTAGAGTTGCGCGTCTGCCAAACTGTAAACCAAGTACTAAAAATCTAAAGAATATAATACTTATCTTAAATAAAACACATTACTAATTTAAAATGGAAACTATCACGAGTAAGTAGATTTAATTGACTCCTGGGGCGACTTGAAGCGTTTATCTTCTTAAATATATAAAACAGTAACGTGACTGAGTGACTGACAACGCACAGCAGAAACCGCTGGACCTAGGGACATCAAATTTCTTCAAATCATTGGATATCCTAGGGGTGCACTACGAAGGGATATTTGGAAATTCATCCCCTAAGGGGTTAAAATAGGGGTAGCGAGAAACTAATTATACGCGTACGAAGTCGCGAGCACCCTCTAGTACAGTCAGCGTCATATAGTACGTACCGGTCAAGATCACCAAATAGTTGGAAACATCCAGAATGCTCATTGACATCAACGCAGCCAAGTAATCAAATTATTCAGGTTACCCACGGTGCTCAAATATACCGAAGCACATACAACGGAAAATACTTGATTTGATTCAAGACGCCGCTCGTACCGTTACAACCACACCGCCGCTGGTAGCTGCGCATCCGAAGTAACCAAAAGTACGGAACACAACAGATTAGGAAAATATACTTAATTACATGCTTTATATGGTTCAATGGTCAAGTCCTCTTTCAACATAATTCGAGCGGTAGGTTGTTAATGTCACACAGGTTCTATTATGTCAATTTCTCACTTTACCTAGCGATGGGCGAGTCGAGTTATCTGATTCGAATAACTCGAACCAGAGTCTAAACGAGTTGATTCGGATCCAGTTCACTCGCAACTCGAATCAACTCGCATACCTAACTCTCTAGCTAGAATTGATACAACCGGACAAGTGAGCGGAATACGAATGCGAGCGATGCGAGTTATGCGAGTGCTAGTGCACGCGAGTCAGCGATTTGCCAACTCGAAACCGAAACTCGACTTAGGCTGCAGCCGCGAAGCGGATCCCATCCGGTTGATGCGAATCGAGTCAACTCGAGTTATCCTAGTTCGAATAAATTCGACTCGTAACATCGCTAACTTTACCTGTAGTAAGTACCCGAGATGAATAAAATAAAATCGTATGCCATTTAAAATAAAGCATCGGATGCTGAACTATCAGCCGCGGTACTACTAAAAACTAACCTACTAAAAACCATTTAAGACAACACTAAACAAATGTCCAAGGGTCAAAAATTTCCCTAGATAATTTTCGCCTTGCTGGAAATATGGTTGCCAACTGCCTGAGTGCTATGGTCTATAGGAATTTGACAGCATTTGACTCATTATTATTAACTTTAGATGATTCAGATTTTTGAACGTAACCATTTTTAAGCCATACCATTTTTACTCTGGTTATGTAATAGTTGGACATAAAAGATTGATTACAACATTTAAACCAACTATGCTCCATGAAGCAACATAGTTTTAATGATAGTGGTGATAGTAATAAATACTAATATTAAACTCTATGTGGTTCACCTAACATGTCTTATCAGCTAACATCAGCCGGCGGAGTGTTAGTCCGCATTCGAATACGACAAACTGACAGGCTGACATCGGCCGGCGGACTGTAAGTCCGTTTTGCCCATTACGGAGAAACACTACAAGCTATACATATATGTTGTACAGTCAAGAGCAAAAGTAGATGATCATTTGAACGATACACGTTGAGCAATACTGCAACAATTGAAATGCAGCAAAGTAGTGAAAATGACAAGGTACTGAAATGATCATCAACTTTTGCTGTTGGCTGAACCAGCATGTCCGATTTACGGCTTTGTAGTTGTACGCAGTTCTATCCGCGTTTTGTGGTAAACCCTGTTAAACTAAAATAAAAGCTACTTTATATTTCTCCTTCGCTATTTTATAACGAAAAAAAACCAAATGGTATTTCGGAGTATTGTATGTACCTATTTATCCTAATCATGTTGTTTAAGATTTAACTGTTTCAAATTAATTACTTGTCAACTAGAATGAGATCCAAAGCGTAAGCGGTCGTATACATACCTACTTAAGTAAAAGCTAAATAAAACCAGAATAATTATAGTTATTATATTTTACCTTATAATAGCCACAAGGTGTCTTTTGCACAGGACAATAAGACGCCTTATCTGTGATATGTATGGGACAGTGACAGCTGTGTGAATGGCTCTCTCTCGTTGCTCCCATATCAATGACTCTAGCAAATTTTGCAGGCATTCGGGTCCTGTAAAATCAAAATATATTGATTGCTTAACTTAGGTGACAAGTAGATTTGCGTGTGCAATACAACACTACAATCTACCACAATATGGTGTACCTTACGGTACTCGTTTACCTCGTTATAAACACACGTGCAATGACAATTTTCAGAATGTAATTATAATTATAAGGCGCGACACAACAGACAAGATAGCCTATGGCTGTGGATTGTGATGTTTGATGATCAAATCCGCCTTAACCCATTCTTTAGATAAAGGCATTTATTTTTTTCCTAGGAATATAGAATATCTCAAGTACAAATCATAAATGTTATTCTGCCAAATGCCGCTATGCTATAGCGAAAAGACGGCAGGACAAGTTCGTGTAGAGCAAGCATTAATTTAGGCTTTCGTACGGTCGGCTTTATAAGTAGTTGCATACTTTAGTAACATTATCACTTAAACGTTGTTTGAACTGCTGCACTAATCTGTCAAAGGCGTTAAAGCGACACTGTACCAAAGTGTGCAGCTACTTATGTGCCACAAGTAGTAATATATTGTTATTTGATGTTAAAAACTAACGACGTTTCAATTCAACAAAGTTTTCATCAACGACGCCACGCCCCACTAATTAATTTTTCATACATAGACGCAATTTTGCAATTAACTGGCAGAGAGTTCAGTACACACGTGCTGTCGTAGATTTAAAACACTAAAGGTACTTTAGACTCGAATTCTGGAAGATTTGTTGCGACTACCATCAATGATTTCAAATTGTCTTATCGAAAACTCATGTTTTTGCCCGCCTTCCACCGCGAGCGTAGCGGGCTCCATACGGAATCCGTCTAAGGTTCCGGCACACCAAACGCGTGTCGTAAGAGACGCGTGGCGTGAGCGACGCGGCACCCGGCACACTGCAGGCGGGCGGCAGCATCAATATGTGCCCGCGTTGCTCACGCCTCGCGGCTGCGTTCGGTGTGAAAGAAAGGTCGCGCGGCGCTCGCGCGGGCGTCAGTTGGCTTCAACATGTCGAACGATACAATACAATACAAAACACTTTGTACGAGGGTGGTATGAGTAGTGAGCCTACCCAAGAAATATTTTTTTTTTATATTATTTGTTTTTATTTTTCTACGTAGTCCCCTTTCAAAAGTATGCACTTATCCCAACGCGACTCCTTTAAGCCCTCCAAAAAATATGTCTTCGGAAACTCTGCAAAATACTCCTCTGCGGCCTCTATGACCTCTTCATTTGACATGAAGCGTTTGCCTCCGAGCCAAGATTTCATGTTTGGGAACAAGAAGAAATCGCACGGGGCTAAATCTGGCGAATAAGGAGCGTGCGGCAGTATTTTGTAGCCCAATTGATCCAGTTTGGCCTTGACGATGTGAGATGAATGGGCCGGAGCATTATCCTGGTGAAATAACACTTTTTTGCGGGATAAACGGGGCCGTTTTTTCTTTAATTCTTCATCAAATCGAGACAATAAATCAGAGTAATATTGCCCCGTGATCGTTCTTCCCTTCGCTAAATAGTCAATGTGGATAACTCCTTGGGAATCCCAAAAAACGGTCGCCATAACCTTCCCGGCCGATGGAACCGTTTTTGCTTTTTTGGAGCATTTTCAGGTCCACTGCTTGGACTGTTGTTTTGTTTCGGGAGTATAGTGGTGGATCCACGTTTCGTCCACGGTAACATAACGCATAAAAAAGTCTTTCGGATTATGTTTTAATAGTGCCAAACACTCTTTGGAAGTGACTACACGATTCTGCTTATTTTCTTCTGTTAGCAAACGCGGTACCCATCGGGCCGATAACTTCCTCATTCCCAAATGTTTATGAACGATATTTTGTACACGCTCCAGTGACAAGCCACATACCTCAGCTACCTCCCTCAACTTCAGTCTACGATCGTTCATCAACATATTATCACGGACTTCGTTGATGTTTTCCTCCGTGGTAACCATTTGGACGTCCTGGGCGGGCCTCATCAAACACAGATATTCTTCCATTTCTGAACTCGTTATACCACCGCTTTACTGTGGCATGGCAATAGAAGGTGAAGCATCGCCATATACGGTATCTAACTCAGTTTTAATTTCATCACGCGTTTTCCCCTTCAAAAACAGAAAGCGAATCACTGATCGATATTGTTATTTTTCCATTTTACACAAACAATGCCACTCGTTCTGTTTAAAAAACTATAAGTCATGAATTATTTGACGGAATCATTTGAAACTGTCAATTTTCCCGCGTCCAAGATGGCGGATGTAGGCAATCCATTTTTAATATTCAGCCAAACCGCGTAGCTTCAAGGTTCATTCATTACTTATCATACCACCCTCGTACACCAAACAAAACTATTACAGAGAAATAGCACAATTTAAAAAAGACACAGGTAAACAATTGGCGGTCTTATCGCTGATTAGCGATCTCTTCCAGACAACCTTGGAAATGATAAGGTGACAAATTAAAACATTTACGATACGGACTCCGATTAAAACTTTTTATTGCTTAGCTTTAAGTCGAAAAATAATAGTTTGGGTCCATGACATTAATACCAGAACATTTCATGCAGTTGCAGGCATCTTCTAAAATAATGAGATTGTTAAGCTTGGTAGGCACACAAAGTGAAACTGATGTGATGTAGATTCCAGGACGTGAAGGCATTCCGGGAAACAAGGCCACAGAATAACGCCACGGTTAAACACCAGAAAGATTGGTAAAACAAGGCAGGATTAGAGTAGACCAGAGCTGGACAGCTCCGTTGCATAATTGTAGTGTTCACTGGACACTTCGGGGTTCAACACTTCTAGCAAATATGGGCCTTTGTGACAACACATATTGTGCGGCGAAAAGGTGGAGACAGTGAAACTCATGCTGTGTGAATGTGATGCCCTCCTCGCCAGAGTTACAATTAAAATCCTAGGCTGCGACTACCCAGAACCAAATAATTTCAAGGCACTGTCATTGCACTCCACTATCTTTTTTCTGGAAGGGTGTCACGGGTTATAGGGAAGGGTCAGGATAAAGAAGATCTCCAGGGCAGGAAACGTTTATTTAATATATAATTTAAAAAAAAGGATAGGGCACCTGCGAACAATGCAGATAGAAAACTTAGAATAGAATATAACTAAATAGGATGAGGTAAAATTAGTAGTCTATGTTTTCTAACATAGACTACTAATTTTATTTTATGTTATGCAACTTACAAATAGCGCCTTAGGCGGTCGAGATCAAAAAATTTGGATTATCCAAGGTTTGTTCTGATACACAAATAAAATATACAGGTATAAATCAATCTTTCACTATTTCAAGATTTCCAGACACAGATGGTAACTGATTGAGAGCTCATCAACGATTGACCTCCGTCCTCGCAAACAAACGTACAATTTTAAAAGAGCTTAAGTTTAGAATTTAGAATAAAAGAGCCAGAAATAAAATGTCCCGAATAGTTTTATACAACGAGATGTATTATAGTATACACACCTCGTTACAAGGAGTGGAGGCCGCATTGGACCTAAGTTCTAATAAAAAGAGGAGTAATTACACAAAAGATCGAATAGGGTCGAAAAGTATCCGTAAGGACCCCACCAAATAAGGTAAGATAGGATGGATACTAAGCAACGATAAACCGAAGTATAAAGAAAAATAAGTTTTTATATACATAGAACACACCCAAGACTCTGAAACAAATACTCACGCTCATCACACAAAATATTTGCCGTGACTGTGAATCAAACCGGGACCGCTAGCTTCGTTCGTAGTCGGTGGTATAGAGACATGTAAATATTTGTTCTTGCGATGAAACATATACCTACATATTTATGACTTAGACGTTAGATTTTGTTCGTTTAAATTATTATTATTTATTACTTTATTACCTTCCAATATTACTTACGTTTAGGTATTGTAGTTAATAATTATTTAAAAAAAAAAGCTCTTTATTAGTTTCTTGCTTAATCTCTTTGTTACTAGCTACTGGGACTCGACCCTACTCGTAAATATTCATAGTGGTAACAGGTAGGAAAAAAATGCTCTCAGTAGTTACCAATTGGTTAACAAGTCAGGTCGGTGGTCACAAATTGGCAAGAGCATGTCGGACCATGCTGAGTGTAGGGTTCTGAAATCGTTAAGTACCACAAACATAAACATCAACAAGTAATAACTGATTTCCTGTTCAAAGTCATTTGGTACCGTCTTCGATGATTTTAGAAGGTATAAACACTTTAATCGCCTGTATCTCAAGAACCAATGATGTCTACTTAGTCGTGATAGTTTTCCTTTTAAATTTGTTATTGGTACGCGCATTCATTCAAGATTTTTTTCTAATTTTTAGTATTTATAGTTTTGGTTGTTGGGGGGAGGGGGACACTTTTGTCTAACAAAAATTAGTGCTTTAAAGCTTAATGTTTTCTAAACGGATTCCTCGATCAAAATGTTGTTTTTTTACAAACCCGTAAAAAAAATCAAAGACCTATCCAACAATTCCTTACAGTATGGGTTAGAAAGAAAAAAATAAAATACATCCCTACGTTACGTGTAGAGGAAGTACCCTAAAAAAATTGTTTTTCCTTTTTAATGTACCACTTTGGTGGCGTGACTAATATGCGGGTGTGTAATGATCGGTATAAACATAATTCATATAATTTCAATTTATATAATAACATTTGATATAATTTTTAAGGATATAATCACTCATTTTATATAATAAACGATTGGTATATTATCAAAATATCTATTTTTATTTACTATAATTATCATTTGGTATATCATTTATTTATTATAAACATCATTTGGTATAATCATCATTTTGTATAAAAATCATATTGTATAACTATCATGTGGTATATTATTTTTTATTGCCACATATTTAAAATAATTTTAACGCCTATGATTATTTACGTAGCAAAGACTTTTAGATTTTTTGGTACAACGCTGACCGTGAGGCAAAGTCGACGGAGCTCCGCTTTGCGGAGCTCCTATTCCGCGTAGTTATGGCGCTTCGCGCCTTGACACAATTCTAACCTAACCTAACCTATATATTAGTTGAGACCTAGGAGTTACCGCTCTGTAGGGTCACAATAGGTAACTAACAAACCGACCCTTGTGGTTGGACACGAGTTAGTATAGACAGTATTTTTTTATACCAACTGTACTTTATATGAAATTAACTTTATATCATAAGTTGATTATAGTAAATATGCATTATACTTAATGCATGTTATATAAAATATTTTTAGAACAAATGATCGTTATATAAAATGATAATTATATCATATTTAAATATATTAAATGTTGTTATATGATTCAATACTTATATCAAATGAGCGTTATATCGACTGATATTATAGAAAATATTTTTATATCGATCGTTACGCACCCCTAATATGCATATTCATGCCAAATTACGGCTTTCTATGTAGTACTAAGAGTCACTGCGCTAGGCTGCGGACGGACGGACGGACATGGCGATACACAATTGCATATATGGGGATACACATAATATCAATATCAAATCATTATCAAATAACACCTCATGAAAAAAAATTAGGGGCTTTGCATTTAGGTGTTTTTGGTTTGAGTTATTTCAATATTTGGTCATTTATGTCACTCGGTAATTGATGGAAATGTGCATTTCAATCTCTAGGTATTTAGAGAATATGATGTTTTAGGTCAAAGTCAATGAATTTCGTTCATTTTAAGAATAAGACAATTTGACATTTATGTATTATGAGTACACCCCGTTATCGGAGGTACAGTTTGGTAGCTGGACTTTCTTAAGCATGGTAAAAATATTTATGATGTTAATATCAGTACTCTTAGTTTTTCTTTACAATTCGTTTCATATACAACTTTTTAGAAAAAAAGTAACATCTTTATTTTGTAATCCATGATAATCAATGTCATCAGAAGCAGAATCCATATTCAGTAGAACAAAAACACAATGGTTGCTATTACACAATTGTTAAAAATTACAATTTAACTTTTTATAATGGTTTGAGGTGCAGGCCAGTGCATTAAATATTTTTTTTCTCATACAATCATTAAGGGGGCACCGAGCTTTTTGCGCTCATTAACTTTAGGTATTTTATGCACTCTGTGTATGTGTGCGTATAGCACACCAGCAAGGAGCGAGCTGGAGCCATGCGCCGGCCGCGCGCCGCGCCTGACGAGCCGTGCGCCGATCCACTAGGCGCGGAGGTTGCTACCAATGTTTACAAAATAAAAAACATAATCGATTCCGAATACTTTTATTAAAATATTGACTATAAGAAGTTAAGAACTTTTTTCAGTCTACTTTTTTTTTAAATTTGTTGTTTACTGTCGGTAGGTAAGCTAGGATTGAATTACTTGTATGAGGTACAGTCACATCACGAGATTGTTGAGCCACTCTAGAACCCACTCACAGATAGATAGATAATTTTTAATTAATGTCGTTTGTACATCTAAGGTGTATTTAGCTAGTGTTAAGTTATTTATAATATTTATTGGGCAAATTGTTCGGCTAAAGAGAATAAATCATAAGTAAAAGCCGTACATCTTCCAATCGGCCATCTTCCCTCTCCGAAGGTTACCGGGAGAACCCTTTCATAGAAAGTTGACGGTAAATTTTGACGTAAATCATTTCTTTTGCGTGACTTGACGCTGTCATTAGGACAGAGTTCTATGGTGGCTCAACAACCCCGTGATTTAATGTGACTGTATATTGAAATGAAATAAAACCTAATTACCTTTATTGACAATATTCTAAGCACAAAATAAAGTGAACTCAATACCTAATGTAAAGTAATAAGAACGGCTGAGTAGGGCAAAAATCCCAGTCATGGACCCTTTCTTCAAGATATTATTTTTAACTGACTTCAAAGAAAAGGAAGTTCTCAGTTTGACCTGTATGTATGTATGTATGTTTGTCCGCGATTATCTCACGTTTGGCTGAACCGTTTTTAATGCGGTTTTCAGAAAAGTATTTGTTTCACATAGGAGAAGGTTTTGGTATTTTAACCGTCTTTAAAAAAAAGGATCTTAGTTTGTACGAATGTTTATCCATGATTATTTCCGCAAAAACTTCAATGTCTGATTCTGATCACTATAAAGTATAAAATTAAATTGATGTTTTAAAAAACTAAAAACTTAAAGCTGCTGTATCAATCACATATTTAGAAGTTCCTACTTAATGTTTGTATGTATATAATGTAATGAATAATGTACGCAGGTATCTTTAGAAAAAAAATATTAGGACATAAGAAACAACAATAATCAATATCGGATTTTACTTCACGGCATTATTTTGTCTGTGTGAATAAGCAATGTCATTGTCTATTTCTCCATCCACTGAAAGACAAGAAATTTGGTCCATTGGCATCCTGTAATAAAACAGAACGTTTTGATTTAACTATAATTTATTTATTAACAGAATTAGTTTTCGTATACACCTCTTACTATTTTTACGCATACCTCACCGGTTCATTAGGTACCTAACTCTTCGCTTTGTAGCGAAGTGCCAACAACTGGAATATTAACCCTATAAATAAAAAAATATGAATAATTTTGCAATTTTACTCATTTGTTGAAATATAGTTGTTAGGTACTGAGTATACTTACGGAGTATTCTCTTTGTATTCAGATTTCTGGAGATGTCTTGCTCTAGAAATATTGAAACCATCCCAAGAAGTAACAATATTATATAATTAATTATAGTAAAAAAAACCTCGGGTCGTTCTAAGAAGCTTGTTTTGCCTGTAAATGTGTTTTTTTAGCTAAACTATTTTTATATCTTGGTAAAAATTCACAATAGAAGTGTATTTTTTATATACCTACCTACTAATTGAAAGAACTTCGCGTGTTGTTTAAAATTACTTGTGTAAATAAACCAATTTTGGCCCAAAACATCAAGACTACAATTAAACGATTACAAAGTCTTAGTAATACAAATCGATACATCTCGAAAATCAGTCTATGTTGCTACCGATTTATTTTCTCCTCCCTTAGCGTGGCATTTTGACAACTGTCAAATCAGGTTTCTTAGAACTACTCCACTATCAGTAGGTTTACGATTTTAACTAACTTCATTTCTTCACGCAAGCGTTTAGCATTGTGCTTTTGCCAACCCCTTCTCTTCCTTTCTTGGTTGTGTTTGTTCCCCATTTAAAATAAAGTGAATAATCACAAAAATCGCGATAAACGCAACCAACCAACTTCCGACACAGCCTCCACCTCCGACGGCCGAAGCCTGACTAATGCGGACATGGGGGAAACGTGACGGCTCTGGCTAAAATGGACGAAACGCGTGCGAATTTAGGTATTTCCTTCATATTAGTAAAATAAAAACACATTTTCAAATCTAAAGTGTAGAATATATAGAAGACGTGTAGTTTTGTTGTAAATCCAAAACTGATGATCTTCCGTGAAGTAATTACGCCGTACTAAGTGTTTATTTTGTTATGTAGAGGTATCTTTGGATGTTTTTTCTATCGAGGGAAGTACAAGTAATCGTGTTTCTAAAGTATATGATATAAGTGATTCCTTAAATATCTTACATATGAATTGCATAACTAAAGCTTCAGTAAAAACAATGCAGCAGGCGATCAAACGAACGCATTTTTTTCGTAATTACGTATCGTTGCCTCGGCGCACTCTTAAGATAGAGAAAAAGTATCGACATAGCTATATTTCAAAATATTTTATACCCATGCCTAAGAACGAAAACCTACCAAATTGCACGTCCGATAACAGGGTCTAATTATGAGCCCATGGTAATTTGAAAAAAGGTGTTATAAAATTTAATGGTTTTAAGCCCAAAGCGAATAGTACACTTGGTTCACCTAGGTGAATTAACCCAAGAGCATTAGGTGACCAACAAAAAAAATACCGCTTATTATCCATCCCTGATACATTCACCTATAATTTTGTATTAATGCCAAGTAAATATATACACTGATATTTTTCCTTTACAAAAATGAACCACACAATGAGAAATGTCAACAAGATAATAAAAGCCTACCTGGATTTAATTTCCATTTAAGCTCATCAATGATCTGGATAGATGGCTGTACAGAGGGCATCTTTTCAAGCATGGCAATGCGGAGCTCCTCTTCTGCTGAGAGAGTGGAGCACGGCAAGCATGCGCAGCCTGAGTGAGGGCCACAGAGCCCATCGCAACAGGTGCAAGTTAAAACCTAAAATGGATATTTTTTTTAAGTTATTATGATAACCCTATGTCGCACACCAGCGGGCATTTTGCGGGTATGTTATTTGGTAAGTTTAACAAATAAATTAATAAATCTTTGAGTTGTCAGAATAAGGTATTTGGAAGTACTTAGTATTTATTAATTCAATTGCAAGTACCTTAGTAGCTAATGCGTGAAAAAAGTGCGTTCTATAGGTATTCTGTGGCTAGCCGAACTAGTCGAGTATACTGACGTCATTGATTTTTAAATAAAACAAGTATACAAGATTGGATAATATTATATTTGAATTTAACCACTTAATGAGATCCAATCAAAGTTACTGTTAACTGTAAGCTGGGTACCAATCTGAGCTGCTCAGCCTGAGGCATGCTCGCCCTGCGCGGCGAGCTGCTCGCGAGCCACATTGTTGCACATAAAAATGCGCAGGTGAGGCAGCGTGCTCGCCGCGAGCAGACATTACAAAATGGCGTCGGACACGATGACAGCCGCGGCTGCGTTTATCATAATTCACCGAATTATTAACATAAAAGAAGAAGAAATCGCCTCAGTGGTAGAACGGCTCAGCAACTTTATCAAATTTGTACGCGCCCCGCCCACAGACAAGTTAGAACTTGTCGTTCTGCCCGCGGCACGAGGCGTCTTTGATCACGGTCAAAATACCGGCCGTCGGCGGCACGCCGAGCGCCGCTCGCCGCTCGCCGCTCGTGAGCGCGTACGAATTTGAGCAAAATAGGTGAGCCGTGCGTGCCTCAACCCAAAGCTGCTCTAATTCATACCCACTAGTACATTTACAATGAAACATAAACCTTATTGCAACATATTAAAGAAATATGGGTGGTCAGTTAACAGTGGCTTTGTTTGTACATTATGAGAATATAATAATATGATTAATATTTTCTCTAAATTCTTCCCAGTCAAGGTGAACGTTCTGTCAACATCGACTGGAGTAATTAGCAAGTATTTACAATGGACAAAATGCAACAGTGTTTTTATTCACGTTATTTTAAGACTAAAATTATTCGTTCCATATTTGTAAAATTAAATAGACTTATTTAAGTACACATTATATAGGCAAATTGAGATAATTGAGATTGATTTTATTTTGTCATGACATTCTTACAACAAAGGGTTTAACACATTGACTGCCAGCTACAAGTATACTCATAGTTATAAACAATTTGATTCCATTGTTTATAACTACGAGTATACTCATAGCAAAATATTAAGTACAAATACTTGTAAATTAAAAGGTATTTTTTTGTAAAGATTACCTACTGACGTGCCTGCAAAATTCCCGCTGAAGTGCGACATACAGTTGTGTGCAAAATAATAGCAGTAAAGACAAAATTTACTCATTAAATATGTAAATATAATTTTATATTGAATATATTGCTCATATTTACTATTCTTCTGATAATACTAAATAGAAATGAACTTAAAAAAAATCGCTAATATTATCGAGGTAAATGAAAAAAAACAAAAAGATTTTCACAATAATAGCAGTTAATGGAAACAAAAATTTTAAACCAAACAATTTTAAATAAAAATTATAAATACCTATTGATACATCCTAGCTTGACCTTTATTTTTAAGAACAGCTTCACATTTCCTTCACATATTCTTTGTTCATTATGCCCTTGATTTCAATGATAGGGTCTGTACTATTGTAAGAAAAACATCCCCATACCATCAAACTAAGTCCACCATGCTTAACGGTTTTTATTGTACACTGTGACATGAAAGCAGCACCGGCAGGTCTCCTGATATACTCTCGACAACCTTGACACCCAAACAACACTACTTTACTTTCGTCACTCCATAAAATATTACGCCATTTCCACATAGGCCAATCTACATGTTCTTTGGCAAAAATGAGCCTGTTTTATGTGCCTCTTAGTCAACAGTGGAACTTTTCTCGGACTTCTGGTGTGCAGATCAGCTTCAACAAGTCGACAGCGAACAGTAGAACTAATCACATTTAAATTTAATGAGTGTTGGATGTGTTTTGACGACAGAAATGGTTGCTTTTTCAATAGGGGTACAATTCTAGAGTCCTCTTTTTTGTTTTAGCCTTTTTTCTGCCTCTTGTTTCGGGTTGGTCTCCCCATTTCAGAGCATTAGTGATTATTTTAGCTGAACATTTTAAAATTTCTTGGACATTCTTGGACAACCTTATATCGACGTTTGAAAGGCGAAATGGGATAAGTGACATTTTTTGTGATATTGAGTTACATATATCGTTCAAATAAGAAAAATCTGCTGATTTGAACGATATATGTAACTCAATATCACAAAAAATGTTGCTTATCCCATTTCGCCTTTCAAGCGTCGATATGTTTTTCCTTCTTGTATCAACCTTTTAATCAAACTTCTCATTTCTCTGGAACAATGCCTTCCCCTTCCCATAGTCATAAAAAATTCTAATGAGAATTACATTTACACAATAGAAAATCCTATATTGTACTAACATTAAATAATATTGGCCATTCAGGGCTGGAGAAAATTATGTATTGTAAACATTTCTCATGACACTGCTATTTACATGGAATGTACTTTTTTGAAATTCTTAAATATAACTTCTAAATTTAAAAACATATGAATGCATTGGCCAGTGCAAGCAAAACTAAGGTAAATAGTTTCTAAATATGAGGCAGTCTTTTGGGCACCTGGCTTATTTAAGAAAATACTTACATAGTACATACACTGCTATTATTTTGCACACAACTGTATATCTATGACTATCAATATATAGTTTTACAACTAGAGTATTGCTTTAGTATATTTAAAGCACAAGCAGGTGAGGGAGGGAAGGGCAGCCCTTCTCCCTAAAAGGGTGTAGGGAGAAACCCCTATATTTTTAATGGCATATAAATATATGGAGGTCAAATACTCATAGCAGCTAAGTGAATTAATAAAAACATTGAATTTGGAGCTTCTCTGGTACTACGGGAAGTGAAAACCCTCTACCATTATACAAAGTTGGGCAGTGGCTGCACTCCCTCCATACCTCCAGAGAACATATGGAATCAGTGTTAGAAGATTTGGTTTTGGAATATAGCCTCAACAAGAGGTTTCCTCACTACCCCCTTTAAATAGGGGAGAACCACTCTGCCTCTGATATTAATTAACTAATTTTTAAGGTTGTTTGCAATAACGAAGCAGTAAAATAAAAGCAAGCAGTAGCCCCGGATCTATGTTTTTTCTGAAACAGGTCTGAACTTGATAGTGGCACCCCCTTTTCACCCACTCCAGCCATAACTAGTTTAATTTTTTCAATATAAATTATGCATTTACCGTCCCCTTGAAATTTCCGCCAGGGCAGAGTACCCTGATTGCCAAGATCCGGGGTTAATTAAAATAATGTAACAATATATTTTAGGAATGTGATTTTCTGATTATTTAATAGATGGTTGTAAACATTATCGTCTTACCCGTAACCCACAGTAGTATTTTCCATTATCTCCTAGCTTAGCTGTGACGCCAGCCTTATTCAGCAACCCGGCACTAGAATCTAGGAAAATTTCGCTGTCCTGCAGTATGGTGTTGTAATGATTGACTAGAGTTTGCGGGCACTGAAGCGCACCTAGCAAATCAGGGTTTAGCCATTTAGCGTCGAAATGTTGTTGGGGACGAAAGATGAACTCTTCCGTGTCCTCGGTGCCTGACATTTTCACTATCGATCGTTACGATCCGTATATCGTCACATGATGATTATAACCGGAACTCAACCGCAAGGTAAATAGTCTCATATGCACATTATTGGACAGGCCTGTTCTTCAGATCCTGAAGGAACTACGACGGTATATACTACAAGTACTCTAGCAAAAAGTAGTTGGTGCCACTGCCTAGCCTGCCTAGCCTGAGTACTGAGTAAGGTAATCAATACCACAGATTAGAAGAGTATGTATGCCTTCTAATCTGTGAGTATGTCTAAAGATCAATTTTTTTTTTCGTTTGTTCTTTCGAACAGGCTAGGGCTAAAAGCCATGCTGCCTCGTCTTAAGTAATTCTCCTTCCATCCAATAGGCTAGTTGACTCTGTTTTAAAGTAGGTCTCAAGTTATTAATTATTGTCCGATTAGATGAAAAAAAATATTCCCATATTTTTTTAGGACCTACAAAACCACAAAACTTTATTTTAAAAGTTTAGTTTTCGTTAACAGGCGAAAACGCTTACAGCCATATTAGTCTATAGATTATCTGTGCTGTGACGTCATACGGGCCGAAAACAAACATTTGACATTTGACGAGAGCATTTGACATATAGATAAACAATTTATCATTTTCGAAACCTCGATACTTTTATTAATAAAAACCATGACTTCCACCAGTTAACATGGAAAATATAGTAATTAACGTTATTGTATATTCAGAGAATGCAAGAACACATCAATTACGACCCCAGGGAAATTATGGATTAGAATGCCCAGTGAAATAAATATGCGAAATACATGGCTAAAACTTGCTAAAAAGGATCCTGACTTTATCGACTAAAACAATTTTTGTTTTTTTGCGAAGATTACTTTGATGTTAGTATTTACTTATTAAGTTATCCAGTTTCTACAGAAACTTTTATCTTCAATAATAATAAGCTCGGCAGAGCAGAAATCTGGATTCAAGGTAAAAAAAATACCGACCATCAATGAGTCGATTCTTGATAAGTTTGTGCTATCTGCATTCACGAATCCAACATCCATGATTGCTCTTATCAATAAAACTAGAAAGCAGTAACAATAATACACAGATTAGGTTTTTACTAATTTTAAAACGACTACGATCATAACACAACCTCAAAAGTCCATGAGTCATAAATGTCAATGTCATGTCACAGCACAGAATACTTACAGAATATACCATTGCGAATTTCACTCGTATAAGAACCGACATGAAGTTTGCTTAGAGTCCTTTGACGTCACAACAAGTCCGACAGCGTTTTCAGAGTTCAAAATAAAAAATTAAAATGAACAATTTTAAATAAAAAATACGTAGCCATCTTACACTTTTAATATCTGAAATCGATAAATATTGGTTTCTTAAGTCTAATACTACGGAAAATATTAATTTATTAAGCGAAATTTAATATGAGGCAAGTAGCCTATTAGGGGTTATAAAAGTCTTCAGTATATATTGTAATAGTCAAATCCAGTGTTAGTCTTCAGTTTTTATTTTTTCTTTATCGGGTTCAATCCAGTGAGTCAAATCCATTAAGTACATATGCCTCGTTATAAAAAAACATTTTTATTTAAATCCGGTCAGTGAATGTCATATCAAAACCAGTACAGGTACACATTACAAATCAAAGTTTGCGAGATTCAGACAATAGGTACTATACAAACATTATCAGTATTATTTACAACATTATACTATATTTCTCCTACAGTACTAACAATGAATTTATACAAAGGGACGTATGTACAATTATTTACAAGAAGTTTTATGATGTCACACGGGACCAAATCAGACTTATAAATTTGAGTAAGTTCATCCAACAACACAAGGCGCTGAATGCCGAAGGATGAACAATCGAAGATGATGTGCGAAATGGTTTCTTCATGAGAATTGCAATAAGAGCAGACAGAGCTATCAACCATTTTTAGACGATGTAGATGGAAATTTAACCGGCAATGACCAAAACGAAGGCGTAGAATAATCGAATAGAATTTTCTATTAATGTAGTAATTACTCTTACAGAACCAAGGCTGGCTATTGATTTTAACATTAAAAGGAGCATACCAAAGTCCCTTATTTTCCACTTGTATAGTATGATTCCAGTGCGTTTTCCATTTTGAAGTCATTCTTTGTTTTAAGATATGAATCAGATCTGTATATGGAATTGAGACATTAAAGCAGGTTGTTTCAAAATGTGAAGTATTAATTGATTTTGCTAAATAGTCTGCTTTTTCATTCCCTACGACACCTATGTGAGACGGAACCCACATGAAACTTACTATAACTTTATCGGTAGCAAAAAGATCGTACCATAACTGTTTAATTTCAAAAATTAAGTAATTTGTTTTAGCATGCAGTTTATGATTATCCAAATTTTTTAGTACGCTCATGGAATCACTAACAATAAGCCATTTTTGGAATCCTTGATTGTGATGCTTGATATGTTTTAAAGCTGCAAAAATGGCGACTGCTTCAGCTGTAAATATACTACAATTTTCATCTAGTTTATAACCCAAACCTCTATTTAGATCAATATCAAAAATGGCAAAAGAGACATTAGAGTCCATTTTAGACCCATCAGTATAAATCAAACGATGATCATCCCATTTAAAAAGATTGCAATTAACTTCCTCTTTAGATGATAATTTACTGTCAATAACAATTTTCATCGCAGGAAATTTACTTTCAAAACTGCCTTTGTAACATGGCAACACACAAGAAGATGGTTTATAAATATTAGAACTGTCAAAGAGACTAAGCAATTCAGTTAAATTCTGAAGAACGTATAAAGGATTTCGGCGCATAGCACATGGTAATGCAATTAAATTGGACAATAGCTGATTATTACACGAAAACAATTTTAAGACAAATTTTTCCTTTAAATAGCTGAATCTGATAGACAACGGAGGAAGGTTACATTCAACTTGCATTACATTTATAGGTGTGCTTTTAAAGGCACCAGTTATCAACCGCATACTTTTATTTTGTATTTTATCTAAAATATATACAAGTTTACTGTCACCAGCAAAACACAAGAAACCATACTCAAAATGGCTACGAATCATTGATTTATATAATAGTAGAAGAATTTTTGGGTCGGCACCCCAATAAGTTGAGGCTAAAGATCGTAAGACATTCAATGCTTTGTTAGCTTTTACAGTAATTTTATCAATATATTTTTTCCAGGATAGATTATGAGTTAGTATGACCCCTAAAAACTTTGTTTCTAGAGAAATAGGAATGACAACATTATTATAGTAAATATTAGGCATTATAGCACTTTTTTTCCCAAAAACTAACAGTTTTGATTTGAGAGGATTGACATCAAGATTTAAGTACGAAAAATATTGAAACAAGTTACTTAAAGCATTATTCATGGAGTTAGCCAAGTTTGTTAAATTTGTACCACTTGCATAAACAACAAGATCATCAGCAAACTGCAGATTTTTTACATTTGATCCTAAGATTAAATTTAAACGACGAATGTAGAGTATGAAGATAAGAGGCGACAAAATTCCCCCTTGACACACCCCAACAGATGCTAGTCTAGGTCCATAAAGACAACCATTATGTTTAACAAATACTCTTCTTTCAGACAAAAAGTTACCAATCCACTGAACCACTTTCCTTGGGAGCCCAATAGAAAGCAGTTCAATAGAAAGCACATCAACATTGACACTGTTAAATGCTCCTGCGATATCAAAGAAAACAGACACAGAACAATTATGATTGCTTAAGCTATGTTGGATGTCAAGATGCAACTGACAAAAACTCTCTGCAGACGATCGACCTCTACGAAATCCGAACTGGTTGGATGGAAGTATATTATTACTTTCAACAAAAAACTCTAACCTTTGTTTCAAAAGCTGTTCAAATACTTTACCAACACAAGAAGTCAGAGCAATTGGCCTATATGAATCTACATTTAGTTGAGGCTTACCAGGTTTAATAACAGGAATCAAGCAGTCTGTCTTCCAAGATGAAGGTATTTCATTACTAACCCAAAGATGATTTAAAATATACAATAATTTTAATAGACACTTTTCTTTCAAGTTTTTTAGCATTTTGTATGGGATTCCGTCTAGACCAAAAGCACTATCTTTTCTAGAAAATATAGCTGATTTCAGTTCTTGTAATGTAAAAGGTTGTATTAAAAAAAAGTTATTAGAATTACTTTCATGAGTGCTAGTAGAAAAAAATTGTCTATTCATTACATGATCAGGAGTATATTTTTGAAGAAATTTAGGTACCCAACTACAATCATTACTATTGGTAGGAACATATGACATATTGAATTTACGCATGTATTTCCAGATAACAAAGAGAGGGGTACAACGATGAAATGAACTACACAAAGATGCCCAGCTTTTAGCTCTTTCCTGTTTCAAAGTAAGTTTTTTAAGAGCTTGTAACCTTTTAAATTCTAAATATAACTGTTCAGAAGGGTTATTTTTAAAATGTACATAAGCACTTTTGGACTTTTGTACAGCTTCAGAACATATAACATTCCACCAAGGTAAAGAGGGCTTACTTCTTAACTTCGTAGAAAAAGATGTATTGTTATTTGAGGAACTATTTTGAAAAGGTAAAGATGATTCTACAGCACATTTAAGAGTCTTACAGAATAAGGAATAAGCTTCCAGAGGAGAATAAGATGCAACATTAAAGTTAGACAACAAAGTTTCAGTTTTATCTTGATATTTTTTCCAGTCCACCAGGTTAAAGTTTGGAAATTTAGGAAAACATAATAAGCTATTTTGACTAGGATCGACATTACAATGATTATTAAGAGAGACATTTATTATTACAGGAAGGTGATAGCTACCAAGTGGATCATTATGAACAGACCAGTCACAGGACAAAGCCAATGATGGACTAACCAAAGATAAATCAAGAGCATTTGGTCGCCAACTTAAAGAACCAACTGTAGTAGGAAGACCATCATTAAGAAGCACTAGATCATTATCTTCAATAATTTCAAGGACGTCTCTGCCACGTGGTACCACATCCCCAAGAAATATGATGACCATTGAAATCTCCAGCAAAAATCATAGGACCAGGAACAGACTTTATTAAAGCATCAAATTTATTTTTATTAAATACTGGATTGCAATTTGTTGGACTATAGAAACTAAT
Organism: Acleris holmiana; assembly: GCA_949316455.1. NCBI lineage: Eukaryota > Metazoa > Arthropoda > Insecta > Lepidoptera > Tortricidae > Acleris > Acleris holmiana. The sequence continues at coordinate 26,491,486 of OX438762.1, forward strand.
GATACTGATTTCTTTATTACCAATAACAATACGCACTCCAATATTTTGTATGGAATCATCAAATTTAGTGACTATTTTTGAATATGTAATGCTATTATGAATCAGAATAGCCACTCCGTTATGTTTATTACCAGTGTCATTTCTTTCAATATTGTAACCTCTAATGTTAAACCGTTGGGTTGGTCTTAACCAAGTTTCTGATATAATTCCTATATGTATATTGTTTACGTACAAAAAGTTACTTAGTACCAATTTATTACTAACAATACTTTGCGCATTCCATTGAACTATTTTTAATCTATCCATTAGAAATAATTAAGTTTTTTTACTAAAGGTGGATCTTAAACTTTCTTTTATGGATGATGAATTAATTGGTGTAGTTTTATTTGAAACTAGTTTTATTATTGACTCTACAAGTAAGTTCATAAATATGTCTGATTTTGTTAGATTATTTATGTGAGTTTCTATGGATTTAGCGTTTAGCTGTGGGAAAGATTTTTCATTAAATAGATCTGAATATTTAGCTGACCGGGATTTTATTTTGTTTTCTTCAATTTTTTGTTTTTTTAAAGGGCATGCTGCTGCTATGGCAACATGGTTGCCACCACAGTTTGCACATTTGGCATTAGCAGACTGTACTGAACATGACCGAAAACTGTGATTTTCAGTGCAAATAGAACACACCTCTGCATTCTTACAAAATTTAGCAATATGGCCAAAACGTATGCAGCGCAGACACTGTTTGACTGGAGGAATATATAGGCTGACCTCGTGTCTCCAGTGATCCAGGAATACATGCTCGGGCAGTTGGGTTGATGCAAAGGTTACTGCGACAGTCTGTGTAGGTTGGTATGACACGGCGCCATCTTCACCCCGCATCCGCCGCATGAAACGCCTGACCTGGATAACGTTCCTCGAGCTTCCTATCAATGACAAAACTTTTTTATTCGACAATTCAGTGGGAACAGAGGTTAAAACTCCCGTAACTTCGGTGTCCGCTGCAGGTATGGTAGCCACCATGTCCAGATCGTCCAGCAAGTTGGTATTCTGTAGGAACACATTAGCATTGTTCGATAAATCGAAGGTTACACCAACTTTATATCTGTTTATAGGTCTCAGATGTAGAATGCCGGAAACGCAGTACTTGCGAATCGCCTGAGAAAGTTTTAAGCGATCCTTATCAGTAATTGGGCTGTCCACTTTACTGTGAGCTAGGAAAACCACAAACTCTGTTTTGTTGGAGTTTTCCGGGTATTTTCTGGCATAACTCCTGACTTGATAAACCCTATATTTATCCTCGTCGACCTCGGGATCATCGGCAGAGCCGGAGGTTTAGGGTCGCTTTGGGCCCCCCCCCATCTCTATATTACAAAACTCTTAATAACTAAATATAAACAGACCAATTTCACAACAATATATACAATTAACGCAAGAAAAAAAGAATTTTCAAAAAATATTTCGAAATGTGCGCCTTTCTCAATCAAAGTTCCCGCGTTTTCTCTAAAGATCAATACAGCGTAAAAGTGGCTGTCACACTTCTAGGGATGCAACATAGGGATGCCATTAATATAAAATTTCGGTAAAAGCTAAAAATTAAGTAGGTAAACTTTACCATAAATAATATTGAGGAAAAGTTTTTAAAAAATACGGACATTGATTGAAATGAATTTATCTAATAATACAACTTTTAATACTAAAAGCAAAGACTCGTCTTTATAATCAGTATTTCGCATTTCGGTTCACCCCGTCACTTTCTTGCGATTAAGTGACGCGTTGAGAGCAAAAGGGATAGCAATAGACGAAATTCGAATTACAGATACGTGTTAAGGTGCAACCTCTTTGTTGTTTACGATGTGATACTTGTAAAAAAGAAGCTAGCTGTCATGTCACTTGTATTGACTTTTCTGTTTTGTCCGTATAATATTATCTTGTTTTAAAATGTAATTTCGTGCTTTATTGGATAGCTTTCTTCTACACTGACTCTGTTAAGCGCTAGTAAAATTTACGCTTTAAAAATATGTATTCAATGTTTTTATACATCTAATAACATGTTTTTCGAACAGAGGGGTGGGGCTAAAATGTTTTTTGTATATAAACACAGAAGCATGTTTTCCGTCACAGATGGAAAACATTCCCTGCGTTCGTCTGTGGTGGAGGGGGTAATGTTTTTACATTTGAAAGTTTTGAGTTCGAGTGAAGAACTTACAAATAGGGCATTCATAATTAATTATAGGAACTCATTTTGATACCCAACAATCCTACAGAAAGATCACAAATTGTGCTGGGATTACACAGCTGTCAAAAGTGAAATGTTATGTTATGACAAACAATAACATTGTTCCATCGACATACTAACCAATAGACGCCGGGTCCCATACAAAATTCTTTTCGAAAAGTGTCCTAGGGCGACCTATACAAACTTCATACTTGTATAAAATCCGTGTCAAAATAAAACATTCTTCATTAACTTACATGGTATGTCGGTAACGCAATGCTTTATTTTGCTTGAAACAATTTATCATCTTATGTGGCTTTGACTAGATGCTCGTTTTTTACCTTATGAAGCTTCTACTAGCGAAGTGCCAATGTCATCGCGAACAGAGTACAAATGGAGTAGCTTTAAATTTAATATTATTTCTGTTTTGACGTCTCAGGTAGGTTTGGGTTTAATATAAGAAACAACTCAACGTTATTTTACAAGCTTTTATTTAACGTGCTCTGTATGTATGTATGCATGTACGAGTACGAGTATGTAAGGGTCAAATTTTGCCAGTTATATTTGACCCACATCCCGGTTTCCAATGAAGCTGAAAATTTGCATACGCCTTTATTTCTGATGATAATACAATAATGTGGTATCATCGAGCTGGTCTGATGGTGGAGACTCAGGTGGCCAAAGGACTCCTACTCCTAGTGGTAGAATCTGTTTTTAATTATTTATGATATTAGTGACATACTTAGCTGCAGTTCCACGTCATAAAAATAATGATAAATAGCATTTTATATTATTGGCAAGGTAAATAACCTGCAATTTAGGGACAGCTAAAACACGCAATCGATGTCTTTGCGAATTTCCTACGACATTACTCGTAAATTTGTCGAAATGGATCGAACATAACAATAACATACTACGGAACTTTTTCCTGGTCTAGTAAGTAAGTAAGTAAGTTTACGACTGCAAAAAATATAAAGTAGAGTCTGTCAAGCGAAAGCTGTCCCAGAGAACCAGCGGGAATTTCAAAAAACCTGCAGCTGTTTACTGTAACTGTACAGTGAATAAACGGAGTTAATACTATTTGATTTCCTAAACTTGTCACATCAGTGTTGGAGTATCAACTCCGTTTATTGTACAGTTACTGTAAACAGCTGCAGGTTTTTTGAAATTCCCGCTGGTTCTCTGGGACAGCTTTCGCTTTGACTCTATTATTACTACTCCATAGATGCACTGTTCAGCAACAACCAAAATTATTGACAATTGTTGGTCGGAAACTAAAATAAATTATTTTATCAGAAATACTTAGTTATTTATTAATTAATATTACGAATCGACATTTCCTCATCATAAGTATGATATTCCGTCTGTATTTTTTGGTACGGTGATTATTTTTACAGTTTCTGAAAACACACAGAGGCATTGCCGCACGTGTCACTGTTGGCGTAGTTGACAACGAACAAAATTCAAATAAGCTCCCAATTTGAAGTGAGAATGTATTCGCTGTGCCGTGTTTTGTCCTCTGACCCGTTATCTAGTTGTGTATTGTTGATCGAAGCATTGTTCACTCCAAAGTCGCAATGGACGTGCAGTTGTATCTAAACATGTTCTGTTAAGCCGCGTCCGCTGCGCCGTGTTTTCAATGTTTTAAACATCTAAATGTTTCTCGAACAGTAAAGGGGTGTGGCCAAAATGTGTTTTGTTTACAAACACAGAAACATCTTTTCCGTCACGGATGGAAAACATATTCCCCGTCTTCGTCTGCGGGGGGGTCATGTTTTTACTTTTGAAAGTTTTGAGTTCAAGTGAAGAACTGTTAAATAGTGCATTCATTATTAATTACAGGAACTCATTTTGATCCCTTTGAATGTAAGTAAATATTCTACAATCCTACAAAAGATGAAAATTGTTCTAAGATTACAACTGTGAAAAGAAAAGTGAAAAGTTATTATGACAAACAAAACATTATTTACTACAAAGTCGCAATGGACGTGCAGTTGTACCTAAACATGTTCGGTAACATATTTTGCTACCATGTTTTGTTAGTTTTTTAGCCCAGCGGACACGCCTTTAAGGTGTGTATTACAATGTAAACTAATCTTTGTTTGTCACAATGATAGAAAAGTTGGAGGGAGGCTACTTTGAAAAACGAAGTTCGAAGTTAGGTTCTTCGATTTCACCATTTCCTACTCCGAATTCCTTCGGGTCCGTCTTCGGATCCGAAGTTTGTCGTATGTTTGTTTTTTCTAATGACCTACTATGAAAATCGAACTTCGGCGACGGTTTCGGATTTTGACATAAAGTTCTTCGAGGAGAAACGTCAAATCTCACGCTAACTAAAGTGTTATCGTTCGACCTTCAATCTATTGTTTTCACCGCGTCGTCAGTTGAGTGATTATTGGATTTATTTAGGTTCTGCAAAATATTATATCCTAAGCTTAATACCTACATCGAGTTTATTTTTTCATTTATGTTAGTTTGAAACATGTCAAGATATTTGATAATAGACGACGGCGGCAGCCTCCCTGACGGGGAATTCGTTCGTCAACACCTTTCGATTAAATCGAGAGGTGTTCGAAGCCCTCTGCTTGGATATTGTGCCGCTATTACAGGTTACACTAAATAGCCGAGGCATCGACCCTACCTATAAAGGTATACCTTCAATCTAAAATTTTCTCATATAATCTATTTAAAGTGTTCTAGCGATGTTTATTCATAATATTATATTTATTAGCTAGAAATAGGTATGGTTACAAGGTTCTTATATTAGGTAGTAGGTGAGTGTCGTCTGTTTTGGAAACCTCCGAATAAAGATACACCCTATTGACCGATCAGCCTGCTGCCGGTATTAGCAAAGCTGCTCGAGAAAATAATAATGATACGTATGATACCGTTCCTAAAAGAAAAGAGTATCATTCCCTACCACCAAATAGTATTTTAGGTACAATTTAATGACATACGATCACCTTTTAAAGAAATAAACCCAGTTCCTTAGGGATCAGTCCTTGGCCCTATTTTCTACACAATATTCACCGCAGACTTCCCGCAGTCGAAGGTTCCAGAATGCCTTCTTGAATGACCGATGGAACTTGACCCGCCGGGGACGTTCAATAATGGAAAGTTCTACTCGTTGCGGCCTTGTGTTACAATAGCGACGGCCTTGGCCTTTAACTCGATTGAACTCGTTAACAATTCTGGCGCCAATAAGGTTCCAACTCAGCATAATGCTGTGGTCAGTGGACCGCAGCACTGGTTTTCGGTTGGCACCTTTGGTTGAACCATCATGACAATAATATTATTACATTTAAATTAAACATGACACTATAAACAATAATTTAAAATCTATTGTAGGTACTACGGACAGCATTTAAAAAGACATTACAAAAATAAATTTCATCCCATTCAAATATTAAACCTAGCAACATACCGAATCGTATCCTATAAGATAGCATAAAATGAGTAATAGTAGTAATAATAAAGAAAAATACCGAACTATCTAAAACAATAATAATAAAAAAAACAATGTTTTAAAATATGAACATGAAAACTGGACAGTGATCAAAACAATTACAATTAAACTTAAAACTAATCTTGGTTTTGTAAAAGAATGCATTTTAATTTTATCCTCAATGTTAGAGTGGTCTTTAGCAGTTTAACGGGAGGAGGTATGTCGTTACAACATTTAGAAGCAGCATACCGAAAACTACCACGAAAAGCTGTCGTTCTGTGATGAGATGTTGACAGGCGGCAAGTGGACCCTCTGGTCGGATACTGGCTTTGATCCGACACCCATGCTAACTTTTCATAAAGATAATCAGGCGAGTTATTTTTAATTATGCCGAAAAGCATTGTGGCAAAATGCAATTCTCGCCTGGCTTTCATTTTAAGTGGGCATGAGTTGTTCAAATATGGGGTGACGTGAGAGCGAGGCGGAATGTCGAAGCAGTATCGAGTGCACGCATTTTGTACTCGCTGGACCAGTCTTTCTGTTCTACCTAGTAAACAGGAACTATAAACTGTGTCTGCGTAGTTTAATTTAGACAAAACTAATGATTCGCACAGTTTGATACGGAGCTCTTCCCTAAGGTAAGGCCGAATTCTATAGAGAATTTTTAAGCGGTAGAAACAGTTTCTGATTACTTCAAGCATGTGACTTTCAAACCGACGAGTGCTATCAACTATCAGACCCAGATTTTTAGCTTCCGGTACTCTATCTATGCAAATTCCTTCAATTTTCAATTCAAGAGCTTTATTTGTATTTTTTTCTATTTGATTTTTTGAACCTAGGACCATGTATTGAGACTTAAGTGGATTTAAGACTAAAGAGTTCTTTTTAGACCATTCACAGATCCGATTCAGGTCTTCGTTAATTTTGCTAGCACTTGTTTCTAAGTTATTAGGATTAGTGGACATGTAAATCTGCATATCGTCAGCATATAGGTGATATTTACAGTGCCTAATACAGATTACGATACGCTGTACAAAATAAATAGGATTGGGCCTAATATGGAACCCTGCGGTACGCCACGGGTCACGGGTTTGACATCGGACATCATTTTCATTCCACCAATTCTGCGTATTTCAACTTGTTGAGATCGATTACTTAAATAGCTATTGAACCAAGCGATGGTCGATCTTTCAAAACCATAGTACGACAATTTTGACAAAAGCAGCGTAACGTTTATGGAATCAAAGGCCCGTGAAAAGTCTAGTAGGGCGAGTAAAGTGCCTATTCCTTTATCTTGCGCACTTAAGACATTATCAATGACATCTAACAAAGCTGTCGCAGTACTACGACCTTTTCGGAAACCTGACTGTTTTGATGGAAGAATTTTATTGGTTTCAAGATACATCGTCAACTGTTTGCAGACGGGTTTCTCTAATATTTTGGATAAGAAAGGCAAAATACTAAAAGGCCGCATTTCTGTGGCATCTTTCGGATTTGATGTTTTAGGAATCGGTCTCACTAAGGCAATTTTCCATGAGTCAGGAAACGTTGAAGTTCAAAGGGATTTGTTTATAATATTAACGTTATAATCTCAAGTTTAGTGTTCGTGGTAATGTTAGTAAGATCATACTTAGTGATATATGGTCTACTCCTTGTGCTTAAGGTCTTAATGATTTTGGCTATAGCATGAGTGTGTACTGTACTAATTTTAAAAGACGAGGTTCCAAATTTATTAAACTCATATTATGTTAGATCTAAAATATTAATTTCATTGGTACTTACCCGGTACGTGAAGGAAATGCGTATTTAAATTGTTGGGTTGATTAAAGTGGACGGGGAGATCAGGGTCTTTATGGTTGCGAAGAACTGAGGACTTTATTTTTTTATAAAGGGCTTTAGGGTCTTGCGCTTTGCTGTTTATATAAGAATCGAAGAATGCCCGTTGTTCATTATAGAGGGCAGTATTGACTATGCTTTTGAAATCTTTGTATACTTGCTTGTGTACATCAGATTTAGTTACTCGAAACTTATCATGTGCTTCGTTTCGAAGTTGCATCATGAATTTAACATTATCTGTAATCCAAGGATAACTATTTTGTATTATTTTCTTTAACTGTTTTTTCTGGTGCATGTAAGAAGACCAAATCAGTTATATATTTATTAAATATAAAAACTATATCATTAACATCATCCTGAATTTTAATCACATTCCAATCTATGGAGTTTAAATCATCATAAAAGTTTTTTTAAATTATGTCTTTTAGAGGTCTGTATGTTATTCTTTGAGAAAGTATTTTTGGCTTTTTAAAATAACATTCAACCGCGAGAAAAGCATGCTTACCTAGCTCAGGCTCTTAGTTCACAGTAAGGTTGCGCACAGTGATGTCAGTGCATACCAAGTCAATCAGAGTTTCACTATTTTCAGTAAAATGAGTTGGTTGACTTACTATCTGATTCAAACTTATTATCCGTAAAAAGTCATTAAAGCGCTTGGTTTTACCGTCGGTGATATTAAGCAAATTGACGTTAAAATCTCCTAGAAGTATTATATGATCTTTGTGAGAAAATGATGTCACAGAATTCGTTATCGCATCAAGGAAAACATCAACGTCTTGCCAAGGCGGGCGATACGCCGTACCGATGACAACCTTAGTACAGTTTATGGTTAGGCTTAACCACATTTGTTCGACGGAAGGTACCACGGGGTGAGAGGTGACCCTAGCATTGAGTCCGCGTTTTATATAAAACCCGACTCCGCCCCCGCGATCCCTTACTCCCCGCCAACGGGGCTGATGACGTAGCCGATAGTCTGGTAGCACGGGCGCTCTGCCCTCTTCCCCCTTACGCAACCATATTTCATTGATACACATCCCATCCACAGAATGACGCTCCACTGCAGCTATAAACTCATTGTGACGTGTTCCAAGTGACCCGGCATTAAATAAACCAACTGTAAAATGTTTATTGCTCCCTTGACTAGGCGCTTCGATTCTAATCTACCTACCTACCTAACCATACCTACTGGTAACAATATTCAATGTCTTTTACTGACTGTGGCGGTCAAAAGGTTAAAAAAAAAAAAAAAGTATGCATTCGTGGATATTCGAAGTTCATTCTCATATTAGTCGAAATTTACTAATTCGTGCTTATAATTGTTGAGTGCGAATTGGTTACCAAGAAAGAACACTTAACACGTTTACTATCCCCATACAAAATGATCTGACAATGTCACAAGTCGAACTGACAGTTTTATGTCCGTTCAGTATGGGGGTGCGTCCCCACCATGGTGGAATCACGGACTCCTGAAAAAATAGATCATGACCCCTCTATGAGGAACCCGGACAGGGAACGTATTTATAAAAAAAAAACAATTACTGTCAAATGGAAAACTTACCAATTTTAATTTAATCTTATTGCTTACTAGCGCCATTGCTTCCGTCCTACGTTGCGGGTAGTCAACTAGTACTAACGTGCATAAGTTTGATTCATCTGTTTTTAGACATATCTCTTTAGGTTTAAACATACCCTTCTAATCTGTGCTTGTAATCTGTATTAATTACTTACTTTTACGGGCTTACGGAGTGCTGCGCGAATATTATTGCTTTGCAATAATTCGTTTCATGTGCGAGATTATAATTTATTCAATATATAATATAAGCAATTGTCGTTACTCCAATGGATGTTGATCTCTTGCTTGATAACAAAGATTATTTTTATGGTAAATATTTGCATTCCTTACTTTGTTGTACTTATTATTAAATTCCGGCTTCAGCTGATTTGTGGAAAACTAAGTGCGTTACCTTATCCTAAAATTCGTAAAATGGTGTACAGTGAGAATTTTTTTCAACGCGGTCTTTATAGTGACCGGTGCAGTATATGGTTGGTCAATTCTGTGCAAATTTCGTGATTGGTTGGAACGCTAATAATGCATCTATGTCCTTGGCCACGCATTCCTTGTATATTTCCCCGATAGCGTTAAATTCGATAATGTTATCTGTCCGGTTTATGGCTTAATTTCTGCTTTATTTTACGGTTTTTGAAACTCAATTTATTTAGAGTGTTAGTAAATAATATTATTAGTTTAAGGGATGGACTTCCTTCCCCAGATGCTAATGTAATCTTCATCTGAATAAACACAAGCTCTACTATTATATTGTATAGCTACATAACAAAAATCATTCCTGTGGACTAAAGGCCTATTTACATTATCAGAGGGCGGAATATCTCATGGCAAAAATTGAAATGTCATAGGAATGGAACATTTTGCTTTATCGACTTTTCCAGTTATCGATATTGTGTAATCACTAGTCTCTTTGTTATTTTAGTTTTGCTTTAATATTAAAATGTAAATGTCATTCTTGATTCGCATTTGGTTATTGTTTTCAACAATGATTCGTAAGTTTTAAGATTTGATGTATAAATATTATAATATTTTTGTCTAAAACACACATCTTTATTAACGGTAAATAACAAATGAAAATAAAGTTAAATCTAAGACATAGAACTATACAATAATAATGAAAACTACACCTAAATTTATCAAAAACTATATTAATCTAAAATACCGCTACCAGAGGGCATTTGTTATATATTGGAAAATTATTTCGCTAAGTGTAATGTATCGATAGGAGGTATAATATTATTTGGTAAAAGATCTTGCACTACGTGAACCATAACTACTTGTCGATAGTCAATAAAATACTTCGTTCTATCCTTATGATATTTAATTTTTTGCCATGAGAAATTCCGCCCTCTGTACATTATACAACTTTGGCTACCATGGGCCAACGACCTTGTCGCGCGAATGTCTGACATTTTCTTAATATTTTTCAAACAGAACTCAGTATGGAAATAGGCCAGTAGTTTAATAGGGGATAAATTTCTGGATTATTTCTGTATTTTTGCAAAAGAACACTGAAAGTCATACAGTCAGGAGGAGAATAAAAAAACTGCAAATTGGAGTCTTTTTGTTTTTTCTCTGAAATGACATTCTCTTTACTTTTGCAAAAATATACTAAAAATCCAGTTAGTTAACCTCTATATAAAACTACCAGTTATTTTTTTCATCTTGTGTTTTGTTAGAAAGATGTTAAAGAAAATGACAGAAATTTTTATAAAAAGTATGACTTCTTTCAAACTGTAGAAAAAAGCTAATCTTTGGGGATCTAGGTATCTCTATCAACAAGCATTGTTATATCCTCTACCAATGTATACACCGTGTAAAGCTTAGAAACCCTGACACTAGACATTCTTTGGCATCATGGTGATTTACCAGCTTTACAGTGATGGTTTAGTTCATGAATTACTTGGACATTTATTTTATACTAGCATGACAACATTGATACCATGATAGTTAATTATTCAAAAATGTATCTTGTTTAATACAATAAATTTGGTTAATCTCTTTTTAAGGTGAGGATTTCCTTGACCAGCTGACTAAAGACTACCAATGGTCATCTATACTAGATGCAACAAATGCATCTCCAAGTGAGATCCTGGCTGATGCTGCCCCGTTCTTGGTTCCTCCGATTTCACCAGTCCTGAGTATCAAGTCATCATCAAATGAAAGCAGCAATTCTGACTCTAGCAGTGATGATGATTCTAAGAAGTAAGATATACTAATAAGAATTAGTAACTATACTATACTTCTTTATTTTCTGCATTTAGAAACAAAATCAAAAGCTATCCAATACACTTGTTGCAGTAATTTTGGATCAGTACTTAGGAAGGGTCTCTATCAGATTCAGTGGAAAGTAAAGTTAGCAGAGTGTCCACTTAGCTTGACAGCATGAAAGTTGTATGCTCAGTGAGGATGAGCAAGTAGCAAAATGTCTAAAAATTTTAATGGTATATATGATCACATGGTGTTATTAGCCAAAAGGTAAATTAGTTTGGGCGACATGTTTTGGTTGGACCATCTCTTGTGCTGTCTACCTTTTCTCCTCTTTGTGTTGTAGCATGGTGTCCATTCCGTTGTAACAAATGTTTGGGAGCTACGATGCCACAAACAGACACTTGGGTGAAAAAGTATAAAACAGCGTAAAAAAATAAATAAATTTAAAATTTGAAATACCCTTGGGGGACCGCTTAGTAAATGAAATAATATAAAATACCCCAGCAGCAGATATTTGTAAAACTGTAACTAGTGTATCAATATCTCAATATGCGGATGATTTCGTGATATATAAGTCTTTAGATAATAGGCATTGGGCATCCACAGTTAACTATATTGAAGAAAGTTTAAGCCTAGTTACGGATTTATTAAATGATAAATGGAATGGTCTGTCTGTATCAGAAAGCAAAACGTGTGTACTTATATTTAGTAGAGCCAGGAAAAAATATGAAAACTTGCAAATACATATAAACAACTGGCCATTCAAAATAGTTAGTAAAGTTAAATATTTAGGCCTTTGTTTTGATCCTGCTTTTAAGTGGGGGGGAAACATTAAGGAAATATGTGAGAAAGCATACAAATATCTTAATATTTTAAAAATGTTGGCTGGATGTTCTTGGGGTGTGCACCCGATACATCTCAGACGAGTGTACATATCGTTGATAAGAAGTAGATTAGGTTATGGTAGCTTTTTGTTTGGCTCGTGTGCAAAAACGCATTTAACTAAATTGAACATCCTTCAAAATCGGGCCCTGCGAATATGTGGAGGTTTCATCCGTAGCACACCAGTACACGTGATGGAGAGTGAACTCTGTGTGCCTCCCCTGGCTATCCGCAGGCAGTCGTTAGCGTCGAGGTACTGGCTTAGAGTTGGTTCTTCATCATGTGATGTTGTTATGGAGCTTTTGGATCAGCTGGCTACGCAGTGTGATCGTTATTGGAATAATTTAACTAAACCTATATTAATAGATGTACACAACCTATTTAAAGATGTTAGCATTCATAGAAGTAATGTGTTACCTATGTTTGCGGTTGATATATGGGTTTCGTATATTAATGTTAAATCTTGCATTGAATGTAACTTTGATAATATTACTGTTCTAAAAAAATAGTACCCCCTGATTGTTTGAAACAAATGGTGTTTAGAATGTTAGAACAAAAATATAAAGCATTTCACAAATTGTATACAGATAGATCTAAAGACAATAAGGGTGTAGGGGCTGCATTTTTCGATCCGCAGTTAGACACGACTACGCAATTTAAGTTGAGCTCCGAAATATGTATGTATAATGCGTGCTGAATTAGTAGCCATTCACGAAGGCCTAGTTTACGTGCTGTCCATTGGAAAAGATATGGTGGTAATTCTATCGGACTCGAGGAGTGCACTCCAACACCTGGCTCGGTGTGTCTCGGGCGCCCGAGGTATGCCGATAGCCTACGATATCCTCAAAATTATACATAATTTGCATTCTAGGCAAGTCCGGGTTGTGCTGCAATGGATACCGTCTCATGTAGGCGTTACTGGTAATGAGCAGGCAGATAAGTTGGCTAATCTAGCCATAACTTGGGGCGTGGTACTTTCGTGTAAACCTTATGGTACGGAACTGATGACGTTAGCTAAGAAAAAAATTGTTAACAATTGGCAGAAGTATTTTGATGCAGTGGCCGTAACCAAAGGTATTTGGTACAGCACCATTCAAAATAAAGTGTTTTGGGTTCCCTGGTTTGATAATGCCAGCCTCCCCAGGGATTTACTTGTGATAGCAATACATATAAGATCTGATCACATTCCCTTAAAATTATTTTTAAGTATGATGAGAGTTGTTCAGTCCCCTTTGTGTGAAAGGTGCAATAAAACTGAAGGTTTAATCCATTTTTTGATAGAATGTGACCAGAATAAAAGTCTCAGGGATAAATACTTGAGTCACCTCAATCTGTATTATGGTGAAGTGAATGCTGTGCTGGCACGCCCGTTGTCTAGTGATGCTATTTTAATTTACAAATTTGTTAAGCACTTCTTAATTGCCAGAGATTCACGCTCTGGAGGGAGGGCCCCATGATTTTTTCTTATATAAGTCTCCCCATGAGGCTGACATAGTCACGTATGTGTACTAAAGCCTACATAAAAAATCAGACTAAAAAAAAAAAAAAATACCCCAGCGCCTTGGCGGTCCCCGAGGTGTTAGTTCAGTTAGTGTCAGTGTTCACTTAACTACCTACTTATCAAACAATCAGCCCTTACTCTTACGCAACGACGCTTGGATCAAAATATTACGAGTAAATAAAATAATTAAAAAATAATTTTAAATTTTGAAAATGGAACTCTTTGCCAATTATTGAGTATGAATTTTATTTATTTGTTTTTTTTACGATTCGGCGGCAAATTGAAAATTGTCTGTGTCACGTAAGCATGAATTTAACGCGAGAAAATTTTCGTGCAATGATTTTTCATGACTTTCGATGTCATTTAAGTCAACAAGAAAGTTATGATAGACTACGATTGGCCTTTTTCGATGAAGCCCCATCTCGTGCCACTGTTTACAACTGGTTTAATGAGTTTAAACGTGGTCGCACTAATCTCACCGATGATCTGCGTAAGGGACGGCCTTCTACGCCGACGACTGAAGATAAGATCAGTGTTGTGCGGCGTATGATAGAGACTGATAAAAGAGTGACATCGGTATGAGTCAAGTGCACAAAATCCTACATCAACATTTAGCGGTCAGGAAGCTTTGTGCCCGGTGGATACCTCATAATTTGACCGAGGCCCAAAAACTCCATTGTGTTGATTGGTGCCGTGAAATGATTGAAAGATTTAACGCAGGTGACTCAAATGCTGTGTTCGACATGCTTACGGGTGACGAAAGCTGGATTTACTGTTATGATCACGAAACCAAAATACAATCTGCTCAGTGAGTGTTTCCTTCCAAGGAGTTGCCAACTAAAGTGAAGAGAGGTTGAAGTGTGGGAAAAAATATGGTGCCCTCGTTCTTCGGAAAGACAGGTGATTACGCGACAATTGTTTTAGAGGATCGAAAAACAGTTACTGCTGAGTGGTACACTAACAATTGTTTGCCACTTGTCTTGAAAAAAGTTCGGGAGAAACGACCTCGCAGTAGATTCCTCCTTCACCACGACAACGCCTCGTCGCACACCGCCAGGCGAACGATCGACTATTTGGCGACGTCAGACGTGGAATTACTGGGTCACCCGCCGTATAGCCCCGATTCGCAACTTGCGATTTTTATTTATTCCCGAAAATAAAACAAAAACTTCGAGGAAAACGTTATGAACGCCGAGGAAGCTGTGGCTGCATTCCAAAAGGCTGTCGAAGAGACCCCTAAGGACGATTTGTTAGCCGTTGGTCTAATACGCAGTTCGTCCAAACAGTCATCAAGTCCTATTTCGTCAGTACGCAAATCGTCCAATACGCTTTTCGTCCAGGCCAACACGCATTTCGTCCAACAAGGTTTTAGTCCAACACGCATTTCGTCCACCAAGGATTTAGTCCAACACGCATTTCGTCCAACAAGGATTTAGTCCAACACGCATTTTGTCCAACAAGATTTTAGTCCAACACGCATTTCGTCCACCAAGTTAGCAGTTTATCCAGCGTACTGCAGTTTGTCCTAGTTTTACCGTCGAATGAAATTGATCCGATCAACGCATTATCACCGGAGCTCAATCACCAAATTTGAAGTCAATTCGAACCCTGGAAGTGGGTCAAATAAAATAGATAGGTAGGTACATTTACAAGATTTGCAAAGGACAGCTTACTTACGTACATTGTATATGTACACCGTGCCCGGGACGTACCCGAAGGAGTTGATTTGGAGTTAAAAATATCGTATGAAGTAGGCTCATCAGTTCAGTTTGTTTTGCCAGAAGTGTACAAATGTTATGTTCGTTATTTTAAATAATTAAATACTTGATATTAACATTGACTTTATTTGATATATATTTATTTTCATGAAATAAACGAACGTTTTATAACTATTTTTATGAAACGGATTCATTGCAGTTAAATATTATCGAATTACGCTAGTTAAAACCATAAATGGCAGATAAATAATGCGATAAACATCTTGCATCTTACTCTTAAATACGACTAAATGATAAGAAAACTCAAACATAATTAAAGAGTTTGAATACTACATTGAAAAACACCGATTGAATACATAACATGGTCTCACATTCTGCTGATTTTTTGTAGCAAGTACCGCCTGGAAAATTTTGATATTTAGGCAAGTAGTAGGCCAATGTATGGCCTATATTGAGAAAAACATCTAGGGGTGTCACTACTTTACAACCTCATGAAAAAAAAAGTTTATTTTTAAATTGGTATTTTTTTCTGTTGTTTTTTTTTATACGATAACTAGTATTCGCTTTTTGGGTGGCGGTAAAAATCTAACTAAAGAACGTCATTTCAAAATTTTAAGCAAATCGCTTGCAAACATCATAACTCAAAAACTATTACAAGTAGGATGTTCATACTCGGCAAAAATATTCTTCATTACAAGAGGTACTGACAAAAAAATCCCCGAGCCCATTTGATGTAAGGGCCGACTTACTATGGAAACCCGGCTATAGCCTTTGTTGAGGGATTGACTATAAGTATACTTTATTTTCCACTATTAAACTGATGTCTCAATTGGACAATGTCCCAAAACTATTTTCTCCATTTTCACCTCAGTTTTGATACAAGTTCAACCAGGTCAGCTCTTTTTTTAGTTTTTATTTATTGCGATAATGACGCTGTGTAATTGACCACTTGCAATTTGGGATAATCGCAATATGGACGCACTGCGTAATGGACGAACTGCGAAATGGACAAACTGCGATATGGACAAACGATTTATTAGCCGTTCGTTCAATACGCAGTTTGTCCAATTGGTTTTTAAATCCTCATTTCGTCCAACGCATATTTCGTCCAGGATGCATTTTGTTCAACATCTATTTTGTCCAATTCGCATTTCGTCCAAGACATATTTTGTCCAACTCGCATTTCGTCCAAGATATATTTTGTCCAACTCGCATTTCGTCCTAGATATGTTTTGTCTAACTCGCATTTCGTCCAAGACATATTTTGCCCTACTCGAATTTCGTCCAACAGGCATTTTGTCCAATAGGTAGGCATTAGGTACGTCAACACGTATTGATTTAAAAATATGCTGGAAATTTACTTCTACTACTATTTAGAAAGAAAGAAAGAAAATGCTTATTCAGCATAGCAAAAAATAAATTTTTAAAAAGCTAATACAAAAATAGTTACTTCACCAATTTATAGTGAATTTGTAGGTAAAAGGAGCCAGCAATGTGTGTGGATGAAGAGGGTCTGACTGAGCTTGTGCTGCGACTGCGGAGCAATCAGAACGCTGTTATTCTGTCAGAACCTAGGGATCTACGAGTGCGTTACAACATTTGAGTTTTTGTTAATAATTGTTATAACGGTTAATAATGAAATTAATGAATGTTGTATAAACGAGTATCAGAGGAAAATATAAAACGGATATATTGTCGTTGGCGTAGAAGAGTATTCTGATCTTCCGTTCCCAAGTTAGCCCCTAATAGACGAACCGCGTAATGACGAATCTCGAAATGGACGAAATGCGTAGTAACGAATCTCGAAATGGACGAAATACATAGTGACGAATCTCGAAATGGACGAAATGCTTAGTGACGAATCTCGAAATTGACGAATCATATTATGGACGAACTGGGTAGTAGACAAATGGCCAAATGCTATTTGGACGAACTGCGCATTGGACGAACAGCTACTAAATCGGACAAACTGCGATATGGACAAACTGCGTAATGGACGAACGTCGTTATGGACGAAATGCTATATGGGCGAACTGCGTATTTAATTAAAAAATACCTTATGGACGAACTGCGTCATGGATTAAAAAATACCTGATGGATGAACTGCGATATGGACGAACTGCGTATTAGACCAACGGCTAACAAATCCTAAGGACGAGTGGGCTAAGTGCTTTTCTCAGTGGTACCATCGGATGTAGCGATGTATTGACATGAATGGACACCATTTTGAAAAGATATAATAAAACTAATAACTTGATAGTTCCCTCAGTTTTTGATTTTCTAAGAACTTTCAGTTTGACCCTCGTAATACCTACTTATAATTAAACTTAAAAGCCCAATACATATTATTTTTTATTTTTTAGAGATTTTTTACAGACTGTTTTGAGTCAGGCGTATTTTATAACAAGGTGTTTTTCGCACATTAAAATGTAGTCTTACCAAAAAAATACTTTGAAACTCATTTCAGGAAGAGTTTTGACTTTTTTTGTCAAAAAGTCAAATTCACCAAAGTTGAAAAACCTCAGAACTATCTCAATCTGAATACAATTAGAAAAGTTTTAACTATTGTTAAAAAATAATGCAATAAGGTATAATTTGGCTTGTATAATTTATTTTATATATAGTATAAATGAATCCCTATTTCCCTTGGTCACGACATCACGCATGAATGGCTGGACTTATTTCGCTAATTATTTTTTCGTTGTGTTCGCTATCGTCGGGAGAAGGTTCTTATGAAAGAAAAAAAAAAGTAAAATCCACTGGGAAAGTCTAAATTTTGCAGCGGGCGGAGCCGGTGACGGGTAACTAGTTAAAAATAATAAAATGATTTTAACAGGACACTTTGGTATAAACTGTCAGAAGACCGTGTACGAATATTACTGTGGTACTGTGGATTATACAATGGTCTAAGTCACAGACGCTCTAACATAATTATAATGATTATAGCTGCTTTAAAATTTTAATTCATTAAAGAAATATATCAGAGCTGCATGCTCTGGTGTATTTTTTAATTTGGCCATTGGTTAATGTTTATTCAAAGTGTTTTATTTGTAATACTAGCGACCCGCCAGCGGCTTCGCTCGGTGCTTTTTTTTTCATGAATATCATTTAGGGGTATGAAAAATAGATGTTAGCCTTTTGTACATAGAATTTTTGTATAGAGAATTGTACATAGTTAAGGGTTTTAATTAAAACAAATCTTAATTAATTTCTTTGTGTAACGAAAGCTACCCATATAGTTTGTATGACTAACTTTCGTTACACAAAGGAAGCGATCGTGATTTTGTTTTCAGCCTTTAAGTAAGTACATTTTTTTTGAAATCTAACCATTTCCTTAGAAAAAGTGTACCCTAATGACCAGACCTAGGATTCCGTGGGGCAAATCTTCTTGACAGCTAGGGACTTCCTATATCGATAAACTCATTTATCGATACTAGTTCTTAATACTAGTGATCACCAAAGGTTTGCTTATTAAATGTTTTTTTATTAAAAGCATATAATGTAATAAAGTAAATACTCAAATTTCTCCATCATTTTTGAAAACTTTTTTAAATTTATACTTTTCTCAATTTATTTCTTCATGACCGTCCCATCTATTATTGTAAAAGTACACCACCAGAACTTTTTCCATATTTCCAGGCTTTTAGCTTCTCCGTCTTGGCTGAAAAATTCATTTCAGGTGACTGAAAGACTTTTCAATTTCTGTGGAGGATATGGGAGCATAACAAAATTTCATAAAGTGATCAACCGTATTTCGTTTATTTTTCGGTTGTTATGTGACTTCTTCACCTTTTTGTAAGAAATAGATTTTTTCAGTGTTTCGTACCCGGACCTTTTGTAAAAAACCTTTTTAAATTTATCGTAAGTATATAATTTTCCTCTTTTTGTCCAAATATATTTTAGATAATGCAGACTGTACCTTCTTTACTATTCGCACTCCAAATTCTAGTGTCAGATTTTTTGATTGTAATTTCTTTATAGACTCTTGAATGATATTTAGATTTTCGGCAATAAATTTAAGTTCACCCTGAAGAGAAGATTTATTTAGTGCAGCCTTGGCTTTTTTAACTGCTTTCCCATCTGAAGCAGAAAATGTATTCAGAACTCTTCTTATATCTTCAAAATATTTAGCGTTATAGTTTGCTCCTTGCAACTATGTGCCCCATCTTATAATGGTTGGTTACGGCGGTAGAGGTAAATTTGGTAACATGTTTTTAAATACATTGATTCTCCGGGGACGTGTCCTCCGGGGACGTGTCCTCCTGGGACGTATGTTATTGCAAGTAAATAAACATTTACTTGCAATAACATACGGCCGACTTGGTGTATTGTGAGAAAGTTTGCCAATGACAACATTTACAATTTGGTCACCGTTAGCATTTGTAGTTTCATTTGACGACACTCTAGCTTAGTTGGTAGTTACTCTGCCTCCGAAGCCAGCGGTCCTGGGTTCAAATCCCGGTAAGGGTAGATATTTGTGTGATGAGCACGAATATTTGTTCCTGAGTCTTGGATGTTTTCTATTTATTTAAGTATGTATTTCTCTATACAAGTATGTTTATCGTTGTCTAGTACCCATATTTCAAGCCTAGAGCTTACTTTGGGACTAGGTTAATTTGTGTGACATTGTCCTGTGATTTATTATTATTATTGTCAATATTTATTTAAAATCTGTAAGTTAAGTTTTTTACAATAAATGTTAAGATATAAAAGTAAAATAACAATACTCATATAAAAAACAAACACTATAAAAAACCTAACCTACGGGTGCCGCCGGCAGCGGGGCAGGGCTCAAGCTACCGGTGGTTAGGGCTGCAGAGAGAGGAACCTCCTCACAATACGTGCCGTGTCGAGGAGTACTGCTTTCTGTATCTGGCCCTTGATCCAGCCACCTAGCGAGAGTCTCTTAAGGTGTTGATCGAGACTAAGACCGTTCGCTGAAACAACTATCGGGACAATGATCGTCGAGTCAACATCCCACATAGCGGTCACCTCATGAGCCAAGTCAAGGTACTTGCTGAGCTTGTCCTTCTCAGCCTTCACGAGGTTCTCGTCATGCGGGATGGTGACGTCAACGAGCACTGCCCGGCGTTGAGATCGATCTGTTAACACGATATCAGGCTTATTGGCAACAATAGTCCTGTCCGTGATGACAGATCGATCCCAATAGAGCGTAGCACAACCATTTTCGAGAACTGGTGCCGGTGTGTACTTATAGTACGGCACTTCGGACTCAACAAGACCATATTGAAGAGCAAGTTGCTGATGGATGATCCTGGCCACGAGGTTATGTCTGTGCAAATACTCACCGTTGGCCAAATGGGAACAACCAGAAATAATGTGTCTGAGAGACTCGCCGGGGCGACGACACGCTCGACAAATGTCGATCGTGCCATCCCTCAGAATATACCTCCTATAGTTGTTCGTCATTATGACCTCGTCAGCAATTGCACAGACAAAACCTTCGGTTTCCCCAAAGAGGTTGCCAAACCGTAGCCAGTTCACGGACGCTAAAAGGTCTACGTCAGGCCCTGTCAGGGCCCGGTAGAAGCGTCCGTGCAGCTCCTTGCTCTTCCATACGTTCTTGCGGTCCTCTGTGCTTAACACCGCTGGTCTGCGCCAGTTCTCGTTTGCCAAGGAGAGAGGCGTAAGGCTCCTGTCTACTGCAACCACATCACGATGCATTCCACACTCATTGGCAAGGAAATATTCCCTGAGATTGCACATCTCGCGGTTGTGGAGATTCTTAGCATTTAAAATGCCACGACCTCCACACTTCCGCGGGATGTACAATCTCATAACAGACGAGCGTGGGTGCAACATGCGATGTGATTTAAACAGTAGACGGACCTTTCTATCCAGGGCGTCCAGCTCAGTCTGAGTCCACCTTAGTATGCCAAAGGAGTATGTGAGCAGCGGCATCACCCAGCCGTTGAAAGCGCGTACCTTATTACCACCCGACAAAAGACTGTTAAGAACTTTTGTCAAGCGGCAAAAGAAACGCTCCTTCATCGATTGCTTGATATCGCTGACCATAATACCCAAAGACTGTGACATACCAAGATATTTATAGGTTTCAACTTCGGAGAGAGATCTAAGAGTCATTGTCTCAGAAAGCTGCAAATTCGATGAATTTACAACTTTCCCTCGTTGAACATGCATGACCGCACACTTATCTACACCGAATTCCATCTTGATGGCACTACTGAATTCTTGTGTGATTTTCAATAGTGCCATAATATCTTGGCGCTTCGATGCAAATAGCTTGAGGTCGTCCATGTACAATAAGTGAGAAATGACTTCAGCCTCTTTACGAAGTCGGTAGCCTAGCCCGGAATCCTTCAGCAAAGAGCTTAGAGGATTCAAGGCTAGGCAAAACCACAAAGGACTCAGACTGTCGCCCTGGAAGATACCTCTTTCAATCCTTATCAAGTTAGGCGAAACAGAGGGGACATCTGGACCACCTGGTTGACGAAGGACTGTGACCCACTGCCTCATACACACTATACAGGGTGTTTGGCAGTCGGGTGTAGGGGTTTTAAGGGATGATAGTTAGGGTCATTCTGAACATTTTTGACCACATTTACTATTATGCTAAGTGTCACGGTTTTTGAGATATTGTCATATTTATTTATTTTTTGAAAAATCACTCTGTTTGCCAGTTTCTTTTTATTTAACACCCTGTTTAGCTTGTATTGAGTTAATTTTTAGTGTTTTGCCATTGCTACACCTTGGTTCTTCAAAATCAATTCAAACAATTACCTTCTACTGCTACAATTATTAATAAAACCTATTTAAACATGACGATAAAGTTTTTTTTAGATAATTTTACAACTTTGCATGTCTACAAAAAAAAAAAGTAACAGCGATTTACGCGTAAAAAATACTTAATAAACTTCTTTGATTTACGGGCTTTCTAAGCATGTGCCATTTAAAACCAGAAAACTAAAAATAAATAAAAAAAATTAGGTATTTCCAAAAAAAGAGACCTTCCATACAGTGCAATTGTGTACGTCTACGATGGTACCTGGCTATACAACTACAAATGTTCGGTGCATTGCATCACACCTAACACACGTGCGTGACGTCACTCGCCCGCGGTCACTCGCGGTACGTCGGACATCGCGTGAATTAAGTAAATTAGTGTACTTTCGGAAGCCGCCGCGACCGGGTACATTCGATAATACATTTCCATATAACATTCTTAACATTTCATTAACATTTTAACTAACTTAGATCTTAACAACAGTATAACTGTATAAACAGTAGTATTTTAATAAATAAACTTTTGTACTCTTTCTCCGGACTTTAACATTCACTCGCAATCCCCGCACCCTACATTTTGGTCCTTCGAACTGTGGACCTCGCGCGTCGGTGTAATAGTGGTGCGACGGGTGAGGTGTACGAACTAACTATCTGAACATTTCTGAGGTGTAAGGATTGCAGTGATAACAGTGGATTGCAGTGGATGCCAGCGTTGGTTCAACAGAAACAGAGCGTCCAGTAAGCCACAGCAAACATCGGAGAAACAAGTAAGATCTAACCATTTTATGTTGAACAAATTATAACACCAACATGTCTAGCATCGAAAATCAATACAGGCTAACAGAAGAAATAGAAAAGAACTTTAGAAACTTTAAAAAAGATGGGGTGAACAGAAAGAGTCAGCCAGAGTATTTTAGACGGCAAATTAACAAGTTAGAAGAATTATGGGCGGAGTTCCAATACCACCATGATCGCATAGGTACAGAGACGAGTCAGACGGATCCGTATTTTACTGAAAAGTGGTATCAGAAAACGAAAGACATCTATTTGTCGTATCAACAACAATTGAAAGATGGTCAGTTGGCCGTAAAGACAATAATTAACGAACAAGATGCCGGAAAAGAAAAGACAAGCAGAAACGTGGAGGAGAACAAAGGAGAATCTAGCTATCAACCGGCAAGACAACAGTTGGGAAAGGAAGATGCTAGCAGGAGTCAAGGAGGACTGAGTAAAACAGATGAGTCACTCCGCAGACAAGAAGCAAACTTTAGAGCATTTGAAAGAACTGTCGCGAACATTGATTTGAAAACATTAACAGACAAGTGGGAGTTTGAAGATGCTCTTAGAGCATTAGAAGCCAGATGGAAAATCATTGACAATCTACATCTGGAAATAGACAGCGAGTTGAATGGCAGTAACCTCGAGTATGAGGACACATTTAATGAGTATGAGTCGAGATTTAACATGCTAAAGAAAAACATTAATAAGAAAATGTGGTCAGTCGCTCATAGGGAGAAAACTACCCCAATGTTGGAAACCCCTATTTTTAACGGAAACTATAATCAATGGGTGTCGTTTAAAGATTTGTTTTCTGAGGCCATTCATAACAATACAACATTATCGAACTCTCAGAAAATGCAATTTTTAAAGTCGAAAGTCAAAGGTGAAGCTGAAAGATTGATTCAACATTTGGCGATTACATCTGAAAATTACATAACATGTTGGGAAATTCTCAATCATCGGTACGACAACAAAAAACTAATTTTCACATCTCACATGAACACGTTATTTGCTTTACCTAACATACAACAGAATTCCATTCCGCTTATCAAGAAGTTGCATGACGTGTCTACAGAAACGCTTAATGCCATTAAAAATCTTGGAGTGGATATATCAACATGGGATCCGATTTTGGTTCATATCTTGTGCCAAAAATTAGATTCAGAAACATACACGGGCTACTTGGAGTCTCTGAAAAACTCGCGGGAAATGCCGGTCCTGCAAGAACTCTTAGACTTCTTAGAAAGTAAATTTACAACATTAGAAACATCATCTCGCCGCAAACATGAAGCTCCACTAACAGTAGGACAAAAAAGCTAATAATCAAACATCTTATAACAGAAAGTCATACAATAATTTCAATACCTACAAAACCAATAACACGGGTAACTCAACGATTGCAAAACCTTCCGGTTTCAAATGTCCTTTATGTAAACATGAACATGGAATATACAACTGCAAATTCTTTTTACAAATGCCGAACGACAAAAGATTGAGTACAGTGCGCAGGCTAGCACTATGCGAAAATTGCTTATTTTCGCACAACGGAAATACATGCATTTCTACAAAGAAGTGTCGCAATTGTCGAGCGAATCATAATACAATATTACACGAGGCGCTTGAGGGGTCAACGCCTGGCCCATCTAAGCCAACACAACAGAAGGAAAAAGGGGCAAGCACTCACCACGTGTCTCAACATAAAACAAAACATTCTGAAATCCTATTGGCAACTGCCCAATTAAAGGTGAAAGGAGCAGATGGAAATTATCACAACATGAGAGCCTTAATCGACCAAGGCTCTCAAATTTCCTTAATATCGGAACACGCAGCACAATTATTACGTATTAAGAGAGACAAATGTAAAGGAGTAATCTTTGGAGTTGGTAAACGCGAAAACAATTGTAAAGGCAAGGTGAAGATAACATGCGCTTCTATTTACAACGACTATATATTCAACACTGAAGCTATAATTATGAACAACCTGATAAAAAATCTTCCAAATAAAACATTTGACAAACCTATGTGGTCTAACATTCAAAACATAGAGTTAGCTGACCCAGAGTTCTACGTCAGCCGACCGATAGACTTGCTCTTAGGAGCTGACATTTACCCGCACATTATTTTAGATGGGTTAATTAAGGGTGAAAATGAAAATCAACCTATAGCTCAACGAACACAGCTGGGTTGGTTACTTTGCGGGGGCGCTGAAACATTTCATTGCAACATCATAATTAACAATATTGATGATATACAACAGTTCTGGGAGATGGAGGACATCGTGGAAGACGACAATTTGACAGCCGAAGAAGCACAATGTGTAAAATTTTACCAAGAAACAACAATCCGCAATGAAGAAGGGAGGTACGAGGTGCGGCTCCCAATGAAACCAAATTTTGAGAAAAGCCTGGGAGAATCCAAACAAAAAGCTATTGCTCAATTCCGTAATCAAGAAAGAAAATTAGAAAAACAACCAAATTTATCCGCGGCCTATAAAACATTTGTCAGAATACCTACAGTTGAGTCATATGAAACCTGCTGACAATAATAACACGCTCGAATGCTATTTACCTCACCATGGCGTCGAGCGAGCTGAGTCGACAACAACCAAGTACAGAGTGGTTTTTAATGCCTCTTCTAAGACTTCTACAGGATGCTCACTTAACGACCTTATGTACAAGGGTCCAAACTTACAACAAGACCTTCAAACATTACTATTAAAATGGAGAGTATTCCCGTATGCGTACACAGCAGACATCGAAAAGATGTACCGCCAAATACTAATACATGTCAAGGACGCAGGAATACAAAAAATAATATGGAGAGATTCTCTGAAACAGCCATTACACTCATTTCAGTTAATGACTGTAACATACGGAACAAAGTCAGCACCATTCTTAGCGATGATGACGTTGAGAAAATTAGCTGTAGATGAGCGCAACAACTTTCCTGAAGCCTCCAAAATTTTGGAAGAAGCTTTCTATATGGATGACTTAGTACATGGTGCCTATACGGTGGAACAAGGAAAGAAAACAATTTATGACCTAAATTTACTATTAAAAACAGGAGGATTTAACTTAAGGAAGTGGTCGTCAAACAACCATGACTTATTGGAAACCATTACGAACCAAAGTCAAAACGAACAGGATAGCAAGACAATATTCTATTTCAAAACAGAAGATACATCAAAAACACTTGGCCTATGCTGGAACCCAGTAGAGGACAAATTCACTTTTAAGTGCGAAGTGATGAAACAAACAAAGCTAACAAAACGAATCCTGCTATCAGAAATTTCAAAAATTTTTGACCCCTTAGGATGGCTATCGCCTGTGGTCACAAAATTAAAATTACTGTTTCAAAAAGTTTGGAAAACCAACATTCAGTGGGACGAGGAAGTGCCAGAGGATATCTATAACGAGTGGTCAAAAATACAAACAGATCTGAACAGAATTACTGAATTTGAAGTTCCGAGATGGCTGAATAGCCAGGAACATGACATTATCGAGCTGCATGGATTCTGTGATAGCTCGCTGAAGGCTTTCGCTTGTGTTATATTTGCTCGGATAAAAAACCAACCGAAACCAATAATAGTCGCAGCAAAGACAAAATTAGTACCTCTGAAAAAGATATTAACATTACCGAAACTGGAGCTGAGTGGAGCGTACCTTTTATCAAAGCTCATGAAAAAGGTCAAAGAAGCGTTTAAAAAACATGAAATAAAAACATATGGCTGGTCAGACTCGAAAATTGTCTTGGGTTGGTTACAGGGAGAGCCGGGTCGTTGGAAACCCTTTGTAGCCAACCGAGTAAAACAAATAACTGAAATAATACCTAAAGAACAGTGGAACTATGTTAAGACAAATGAAAACCCAGCTGATGCCGCCAGCCGAGGGATATATGTCTCTCAACTCCTAACAGAACAAGCCCTGTGGAAAAACGGACCCACTTGGCTAGCAACATTTCAGCCTGAAACATTAAAACAAGAAACATTCATAACAGAAACAGAAAGGAAAGTAGGTCAAACTAACATCGCACAGCATGACAACAACAGCGAAAACATTATAGATGAGTTATTAAATAATTATAGCTCGTTTAACAAAGTTATGCGAATCGTCGCTTGGCTACAAAGAGCGCTGACCTCAAAAAGTAAACAACAGCGGCCGAGCTACCTCACATTGCAAGAATTGCGTAAAGCGAAATTAACAATAATAAAACATGTGCAACACTGCGAATTCGAAACAGAATTAGAACACTTACGCAAACACAAACAAGTACAAGCAAAATCCAAACTTTTAAAACTAAATCCGTTCATTGACAATCAAAACATCTTACGAGTCGGTGGACGCCTTAGTAAAGCAACAATGAGTGACGAAATGAAACACCCGAAAATCATTCCCAAAAATTCACAGTTGGCTGTGCTACTAATCAACCAAGCACATGAGTTAACATTTCATGGTGGCCCAGGACTGACGCTGGCTACGCTGAGACAGGAGTACTGGATAACCAGCGGGAACAAAACGGTGAAGAAAGAGTTAAGAAAATGTGTTACCTGTCGCAAGCAGGAAGGCAAAGTACAGTCACAACTGATGGGGGACCTTCCAGCAGCCCGTGTCAACCAAGCCAAACCGTTCTTCCACACAGGAGTGGATTACACTGGATTTATGGACATCAAAGCAAGTAAAGGACGTGGAGCAAAAACATTCAAGGGATATGTGGCAATCTTTATTTGCATGGTCACTAAAGCCGTGCATCTAGAGTTGGTAACAGAGCTAACTAGCTCCGCCTTTCTGGCAGCCTTGAAGAGAATGGCAGCAAGACGAGGAGCGCCAAGACACTTGTATAGTGATAATGGCACCAACTTCATAAAAGGAAACAGATTATTACAAGAAGAATACCAACAGCTGCAACAAATCCTCAACGACAGTTTTTTGACGGAAGTCACGCAGATGAACATTGAGTGGCACTTCAACGCGCCAACCTGGGCAAGTGCTGGAGGACTGTGGGAACGAGCAGTCCGTAGTCTGAAGCACCACCTGAAACGTGTAGTGGGAGAACAAAAATTAACTTTCGAAGAGTACACAACCCTCTTAACGCAGATTGAAGCCTGCCTAAACTCACGTCCACTGTGTGCCCTAACGGAAAACATAGAAGACATCGACTTCTTAACACCTGCTCACTTCCTAACGGGAAGAGCTGGACTAACAATAATTCAAACACCTGAAGACGCACGCACACGGTGGCACCTAACCCAAAAACTGTTTGAAGATATCTGGAAGAAGTGGAGATCGGAATATTTGACCCAACCACATCCAAACAGACATGACAAACATTTATCATCTTCTAAGAGTCAAAGCAGCAATGACCAAGCAGTATACTATATTCGAAATAACAGTACCACTCATCAGCCGAGACAAGTACGACCTTTATCGCATCTTTCCAGTACCTCATCAGCTAGGCAAAACAATGATAACAGTCACACCAATTGAAAGCTACATTGCTATGAATCTAGAAAAGGAAATTTATTTACCCCTATCGCCGAATGATTTTGAACATTGTATACCACGTGATTCTTCAACATACCTATGCCAACTGAAAACACTCATCTACAACATAAACTCAGATCAAGACTTCTGTGTCAAGGACGAAAACAATGCAGGTCAATGCAAAACAAACAGAGAGGCTTGTCAGAACAAATGGATAAGTTTAACTATAGTCAACCAGTACCTATCATTCTGCTGCGATAGCTGCCAGTTACGAGTATTGTGCGGGGATCAAATTACCGCCAACCAGCTGACAAAAACAAATATTATAAATCTACAACAAGGCTGCACTATAAAGATAGACAATGGCACAGTTTATTCGCAAAAAAGGTTGACCAGAACATTTAACATTAAAGATCAATTTAAAGTTCCCGAGATATCACCAATCAACAAAGTAATAAACATAACAATGGATAACACCCCGGTTGAAAATGAAGATGAAGACAACACGAAAATGCTAAGGGACATAAACGAAAAAATTAAAGTTATGAAACAAAGTGAACCCCTGGCCGACAGCATAACAGTTCATGACATTCATCACTACACCCTGATCTACAGTATGTGGGGAGTAGCTGTGGTGATAACTCTCATCTTCGTGTACCGTCGAGTACGCTCCCGGTGGCAGCAGACAGCAGCCGCCCCGGCGGCGGCGGCAAGCGCGGTGACGCCCGCGCCGGAGCCGCAACCGCAGGAATCCAGCAGTGGACAGTATAGTGCGCGAGTGAAAGTGAACGAGCAGTGCAGTGCGCGAGTGATAAACAAAGACCACGATCGTTGTTATACTGAGCAGGGCACAACCCCAATATTAAGAAAAGTCTCTTTTAATAACGATATGTAAACTAAACAATTTAAATATCATTTGTAACATTAACTTTTACTTTAAATTTGTTTATCACCTTGTAATATCATAAATCATTTCATGAGTGTACCCAACCCCTAACTTTGCCCCGGCAAGATGTTCGGTGCATTGCATCACACCTAACACACGTGCGTGACGTCACTCGCCCGCGGTCACTCGCGGTACGTCGGACATCGCGTGAATTAAGTAAATTAGTGTACTTTCGGAAGCCGCCGCGACCGGGTACATTCGATAATACATTTCCATATAACATTCTTAACATTTCATTAACATTTTAACTAACTTAGATCTTAACAACAGTATAACTGTATAAACAGTAGTATTTTAATAAATAAACTTTTGTACTCTTTCTCCGGACTTTAACATTCATTCGCAATCCCCGCACCCTACAACAAATATTAGTGTTTTCTTGCTTTTTGATTAGGGCATCTCTTTAATTTTTGATAGAAGGGAATTATTGATCAACAAACAAATTGTGTTAGTCCAAAAAACACGTTCAACTTTTGTCAGATTTTTAATTGTCACTAAACTGAATAATTACGAACTTATAAACGACGAGTAACTAAGTAACCTACTAAGATAGTTAAACAGATAGATAGCGTTTATTTCATGTACAAAACAGTAAGATAATTAAAAAAATATATAGTAAGATGATGTTGTTAACTACTTAATTACGTTTTAAGTGTTCAAAATGTCCTCCACTGTTCCTGACACAAGCACGAGCACGCCTTCGTACCTCGGTGGTCGTCACTCCAACTTTCATTTCATTTTTCATTATGAGACATCCTGCTTCAATTTTGCGTCTTAAATGTGTTATGTCCATAATTTCCTCATCGTAAACTAAGTCTTTTAGCCTACCCCAGACAAAAAAATCAACTGGAGTTAAGTCAGGACTGCGAGCGGGCCACAATATTGGGCCATTTCTACCTATCCACCTATTTGGAAAATTACTATCAAAATAATCACGCACAGATCTTGCGTAATGTGCGGGACATCCGTCGTTTTGGTATATCATATCGCCTCTTATGTTCAGACGCATATCTTCAAGTAATACTGGTAAATCGTTGTTTAAAAATGATAAATACGCGTGTCAGTTTAAATTATTTGGCAGATAGTGTGGCCCAACGAAAGTATTTCCAATGACGCCCGCCCAGACATTGACACTAAAACGCCTTTGGGATGAAATTTGCTTTTTCATGTGTGGATTCTGATTTTTTTTCTCCCGATAGTGGAGATTGTGAAAATTTGTAATACCATCTCTATCAAACTTAGATTCATCAGTCCAAAGTATTCTTTTAAGAAAAGACGGCTCTTCAATGCCTGAATTTAATAGAAAACGACAAAATGCTAAACGACGAATCGGATCTCCTTCGTCTAAACCTTGAACAGGTGTGTAATGGAACGGGTGCCTGCCATCACCATTAACAACTGCCCACACTTTCCACTCAGTTAAATTCAATTGTCTTGCAACTTTCCTGATACTCGTCGTGGGATCGTCACTGAATTGTGCTTATATTTCTTCGTCGACATCAACAACATAATGTTCAGGATAGTGGAGACCAGGACGTCTTGAGGCTACATTACTAGTTTCCCGAAGTTTTATAAAGGTATTCCTAAAAACTTGTGCGTTTGGAAGTCTTCGAGAGGGAAAACGTTCCTGGTATAAATTACGAGCCCTTGTTGCGTCTTCGTGAGCAAGCCCGTACATAAAAATTATGTCTGCGTACTCGTGATTGGAAAACGAAGTCATTGTGAAATCGTTAAAATTTAAGGAACTGAACTTGAAAACTTACATATCTGTAATTGAATTCACTATACTACATTTGAAGCGAAACAAACGTGTCTTTAAAGCAAAATTCGAAAACAGACTAATTGAAAAATAAGCTGAACTAGAACGTTCCTTATTTAAAATTTGATTTTTTCTCACGAGGATTGAGCGACTAATTTACAAGAACATTCTAAATTCAAATTCAAAATACTCCAACTATCCAGTCACAACACTAAACGTATGGAAGTGAGGTCTCTTTTTTTGGAAATACCTTTTTTTTTTATTTCTTTTTAGTTTTCTGGTTTTAAATGGCACATGCTTAGAAAGCCCGTAAATCAAAAAAGTTTATTAAGTATTTTTTACGCGTAAATCGCTGTTACTTTTTTTTTTTGTAGTCATGCAAAGTTGTAAAATTATCTAAAAAAAACTTTATCGTCATGTTTAAATAGGTTTTATTAATAATTGTAGCAGTAGAAGGTAATTGTTTGAATTGATTTTGAAGAACCAAGGTGTAGCAATGGCAAAACACTAAAAATTAACTCAATACAAGCTATACAGGGTGTTAAATAAAAAGAAACTGGCAAACAGAGTGATTTTTCAAAAAATAAATAAATATGACAATATCTCAAAAACCGTGACACTTAGCATAATAGTAAATGTGGTCAAAAATGTTCAGAATGACCCTAACTATCATCCCTTAAAACCCCTACACCCGACTGCCAAACACCCTGTATATACACCTCATATACTTATTATTATTATTATTATCTACAGACACGTGGATGTAATTGTTTCCAATTTCGTTCCTAATTTGTTGATACGTTTCATTGTAAATTGGAGTAAGATTTTTTTTTCTGATGTGATATTACGAAGGCACTGAAAAATTCCCGTATCGTCCAGAAATGCAATTTTGAATAAAACCGTGAAAATTTGGATTCTCTAATTGGTACCACGATATATTGCAAGCCACCATAAACATAGTAAGATCTTTGTAGAATTTATATTTTCCTTCTTGAATACTTGTATGTCTTTCGGTTTTTACGTGCCTTACAAGAGAATATTTTTTGCGATGAAAGGTCACTTGACATTTACTACAGTGTAGCTTAGAACCGCGTTTAATTATTTCGGGATGCTTTTTAAGCAAGTCTTCTATTTTTCACAAATATAAAATATGTATTAAATAGCACGTCTTTACAAATGACAGTGTCCGATGACATTGACAAGTATTGTTTCATATTAGTGTCTAAGTAGGTAAGTTACGTCTATTTAATTATCTGAAGAGGTTAAGATAATAGGTATCAACTATTTTATAGTGCAATCGGTATTACGCCTTATCTATATGTAACCTGCCGAATATTTTAAAGATGCTACGTGTGAATTTCATACTTGTCTTCAGAACAAAATTAAAGTTACAAAAAACACACAATGTTGGGGGCGGTCACTATTATTTAGAACTAGTATCGATAAATGTGTTTATCGATATAGGAAGTCCCTAGCTGTCAAGAAGATTTGCCCCAAAGAATCCTAGGTCTGCTAATGACTTAGAAACTGACTTAGTTCTGGAATGCCTATACTTTAATACGTTTTTCTAAGGAAATGGTTATTTTCATCAGGGTTGATGGTAACAACTAAAACCATACACGTTGATTGAATTTTGTGAGCTGACCTAGGGCCTGTTTATCAAAAGCTTGTAACTTGTATTACAAGCGGAAATCTCTTTACAACAATATGTATTAAAAATAAATTTCCTCTTTTATTACTAGCTTTTGATAGACTGGCTCCTAGCCTAGTAACATTTAGGCACAAGGAGAGATGATAATATAGTAATGATTACTATAAAATGAGTATAAACTACTAAAACTAAGTTTAAATATTTAGATGTCATTGGAATATTAACAAAAAAACATGATCACTAAAGTATATTTTACAGAGCGTTTGGTAATTTTTCTTAATACCGACGACGTTAGTGTTCACGTTCAGCATACTGTACAGTGTAGAAAGTAATAAAGTGTTGAAACTTGTTTTCTCTGTGTGTATAATTGTTTTTTTTTTTAAATTATGATTGTCATTTTTTTTGGGTTAATTTCAAATTGGCCGCCCTCTATAATCTGCCGCCCTAGGCTCCAGCCTACTCAGCCTATTGGTAAATCCGCCACTGGGTATTTAATAGAATTCGCGCGCTCAAGGATCCGGGTGTTGCTACCTGCTAGGACTGCCAAGGATTAATTCTGACTTAATTGCAAAAATTGGCATCGGTCCGGTCTCTGGTGTTAGTTGAGAAACAAAGGTATTTTGATTAACATTCAATGTTAATATAATAAGTTTGTCTCCAGGTAATCAATGGAGCTAAGCAACGGATTCTATTATTAGCTCTGATCTGTTCTATACCTCCACCCAGCTTTATCCCTTTATTACATACATACATACCATCACGCCTTTATTCCCAGAGCGGGGTAGGCAGAGCTACAGAAATACCAACAACTACAAAAAGAGTTTATCCCTTTATTGTATCATCTGCAAAAGATATTGTAGTGGCATTTGGCACTGCCAGGTTATAGAGGCTATTGATGTAAATCAGAAAAAGGGTTAGCCCTAAGACGCTACCCTGCGGGACCAATATCTGATGGTTGTCATAGTGTAACCTATTTTTAGGGTTCCGTAGTCAAACCAGGGACCGGAAGACCCGTTCCTTCGCTTAATCCGTTCGAACGGCTTACCCCCAATCGTTTCGGTAACCCCTTCAACGGCTTACCCAACAATTACGATAGCCCCATTAAGCTAGGTAACCGCTTACCGAATGCAGTTGGCTTTGGTATTTTTTGAATTAACTGCTTACCATTCGGGTTAAGGAAACTCCTTCGCTCCCTTCCCTTCCCGCAAGCTCTGCTGTTTTTCGTGTGTCGGCCAGTATCGGGCCGGTTTCACTGCAAATAGACAGTATTGCGAGGAAAGGGTGCTAGTTAACCTCGTAAGACCCGGTGTCCTATAGAAAGTACATAATCCAGGCAATTCAATTTAAACCTTATTTCAAGGAGTATAAAGTTTATTTTTATTTGTTTCAAAATTGAAAATGACATTTAAGTGCATAGGTAATTGAACTTTATTTCCTTGCTGGTAGATTCAAATTCCTACTAACAAAAATCTACCGGATTGTAGTATGGTGGGTCTCAAGAGGTTAAGACAGGATGTGTTCTTATATTAGTGATACCTACCCAACTATTAGGTACGCGCAACGTTGACCTTGCCGCCGCTCGTGCCACTGTGACCTTTGATCCTTTGAAGCGTGCGCGCCGCCCGAGTTTAGGTTGCTATAGGCGGAACAACAATAAGTCTTACATCGTTTGTTTACGAACCAAAATTGCTTGAAGGTGAATACCTCAGTCAGTATTTTAAGCGGTAACCCATTCCTCGGTTTTGATACTGGTAAGCGGTAAGTCAAATTAACTCAATCGAATGGATTATTCTTTTAATGTGCAACTCAATTAAGCGCTTACCGGAACGTGAGGGTTTATCAAAATCAGCGCTATAAAAACCCTTTAAAAATCCCGGGTTACGGTAAGCGGGTCCGGTCCCTGAGTCAAACTAGGAACCCTTATAGTTTCGCCATGTCCGTCCGTCCGTCCGCAGCCTAGCGCAGACACTCTTAGTATTAGAAAGCGGTAATTTGGCATGAATATGCATATTAGTCACGCTAACAAAGTGGTACAATAAAAAGTTAAAAAAAAACTTTTAGGCTACCGCCCCTACACGTAACATTGGGATGTTTTTTTTTTTTGGCGTCTACCTCATCGTGTGGGGTACTGTTGGATAGGTCATTCAAAAATATTATGGGGCTGTAAAAACAGTTCGATATTAAGTTTATAAAATATTAAGCTTTAAAGCGCTAATTTTTGTTATTTGCCAAAACTACAAATGCAAAAAATCTGAAAAAAAACTTAAATGATAGGACATATATAACGAATTTTAAAAGTAAAACTATCATGACTAAGGAGACATCATTGGTTCTTGAGATACAGGCGATTAAAATGTTTAATACCTACTAAAATCATCTTTTGGCACCAATTGAGTTTAAATAGAAATTTAGTTATTACTTGCTGATTTTTATGTTTGTAGTACTTAACGACCTCTGAACCCTATACTGAACATGGTCCGACTAGCTCTTGCCCGGTTTTTCACGTATTTAGGATTGATTAAGTACCTACGTGTGGTGGGAACTTTACAGTAACCAGATTCAGTCCTGTCCACACTTGATGTTGGGCCGTGGCATTCAGTTTCGGTTATTCAGAGTCATGGATCCTTACAGCCAGTTTAGTATGAAAACAACTTACCTACCAATATGCATTAGTACCTACACCTTAGTGCAGATAGTGAGAAAGTAAGAAAAGAAAGGGCGTCATCTGTTTTAGTCTAAACCAACAGAAAAATAGACATAAATTTTCTTTAGAGAATGATGTTTGAATTAAACAAACATGAACTTTGTCAACAGAGTTATATTTTTGTAATTTTTAAGATAAAATTTAGTACAAGATTATACACAGTTATATAGATTATTCACAGCTGTTTTTCGCTTTTAATTTTATGTTTTTATTGCCGTCAGTTCACATTTTTATGCAGTGTAGTAAGTTCTACTCGGATTTGTCAATCAAAACTGTTTTCAACCATATAGATTACTACATAGCGACCCGCCAGCGGCTTCGCCCGCTGCAATTATTTTTTTACATCCCTTAGGGGTATGAAAAATAGATGTTGGCCGATTCTCAGACCTACCCGATATGCACACAAAATTTCATAAGAATCGGTCGAGCCGTTTCAGAGGAGTTCAATAACGTACACCGTGACACGAGAATTTTATATATTAGACTAGCGGCCCGCCAGCGGCTTCGCCCGGTGCATTTTTTTTTTTTTTTTTTTTTATTTCACTTTGGGGTATGACAAATAGATGTTGGCCTATTCTCAGACCTACTCAATACGCTCACAAAATTTCATGAGAATCGGTCAAGCCGGTTCGGAGGAGTATGGGAACGAAAACTGTGACACGAGAATTTTATATATAAGACTAGCGATCCGCCAGCGGCTCCGCCCGCTGCATTTTTTTTTTTCATGTCACTTAGGGGGATGAAAAATAGATGTTAGCCGATTCTCAGACCTACTCAATACGCTCACAAAATTTCATTAGAATCGGTCAAGCCGTTTCGGAGGAGTATGGGAACGAAAACTGTGACACGAGAATTTTATATATAAGATTATAATTATTATTATATTATGTTCCTCGTATTTTAAAGCCCTTTATGTTGATACCCCACTCGAGGATCATGAATATATATTTTTTTCAAGTTAACTCATTAAAGCGCAAAATCTCCGGCATTATGATTTTATGTATCATTAATCAAAATCGGTCGTGCCTGTTATGCGTTATGCACCATCACGATAATGAAGTATACTAGCTACCTATATATTATTTTGTATGTACTTAGGAGTGAAGTGCGGAATGCGTGACCCGAGTGGTTAGTCTTGATCTAACTTCGGGCTAGACGTATCGACGTATCCTACTTTCGGGTACGCAAATCTAATTATACCGCTATAAGTAATCGTGAGTGAAAATCCTAAGTTGATCTTGAATCGTTAAGTTAACATTTGTCGGGAGAAAACATTATAACCGTTTTAGAACATTTTATTATAATCATTATTGCTACGGAAATACGAAGTTGTACTTATAAACCCGAACCTATACGTTGCCGTTGGGTAGGTACGAGCGGACATACATACATTGATACGTACATACGGTAGCACAGACGTCTGTCAAATCCTTATTTCACCAAATGCTTATTATGTCAAAAGCTTATTTCGTCAAACTCCTGTTTTGTCCAATCCTTGGTACGTCTATTCCTAGTATCGTCAAGTCCCTGTTTCGTAAAATACTTGTTCTGTCCGATGCTTATTTCGTCTAATTCTAGTTACGTCTAATCCTAGCTTCGTCGGATCCTTGTTTCGTCAAATCATTGTTTCGTCAAATGCTCAGTGAGTCAAATCATTATTTCGTTAAATGCTTATTTTTGTCATTAACGTGTTTAAGTCAAGCATTGGTACAATCAAATACAACAATATTGCAATTAAATATAAAGAACAATAACACCGATAAAAAAAACTTCGCAATGCTGCGGAAATTATATGAATTGTCATTTATATTGCAATTCACAGATAAAGAGTGGAGCCCCATTAAAAGTTTTTTTTTGTTTTTCTGGTCAGGCTATAGTTCTCCTCTGCCCTATTCCTATTAATAAGGTTATTATCTGATAGGTATATCTTAACCTCTATAGTCTATACGGTATAATATTAGAAAAAGCCATATACTAACTACGAGGAAAATTAATAAAGTGTCATAATGCTCGCTCATGTCATTGCATTACTATC
This sequence comes from Acleris holmiana, assembly GCA_949316455.1. Lineage (NCBI taxonomy): Eukaryota > Metazoa > Arthropoda > Insecta > Lepidoptera > Tortricidae > Acleris > Acleris holmiana. The sequence continues at coordinate 26,528,981 of OX438762.1, forward strand.
ATCTCATTAAGCGACTAAGTGATTATTGCGGAAATAATTTGAATCACTTTTAAATAAGTATTTAACATAAGTATAAGTTCCTTTATACTTATTTGTTATGGCATCGAGTTCGGCGGGGCAAAATGAATTTACTTTTATTGAAAGCAAGCGAGGAAAACCAAAATTGTTAAGAGCTGGCCATCAATTCAATTTAAACATGAAAAATAAAGACGGATCTACGATATGGAGATGTGTTAAGAGAGATATATGTAATGGTAAGTCCATTTGGTTATTTAATGAATTCCTGTGTATGCATTTTAATATCTACTAAGTATTTGTGGTATTGTTTAAGGCTCGATCACAATCAACTCTAATTCTAACACCATCATTCGAGAAAGTCAACATATCTGCGTGCCAGACTTTTTCAAGAATAAAGTTGACGTTTGCCTCGAATCGTGTAAAAAACGGGTCACCACGGAATTTAAATCAGTGTCCAAAATTTATGAGGAGTGTTTTGAAGTTTTGGATACGTCGGATTCGGATGGACCAGATATTCCCGATTTTCGGTCAAAATCAGATGCTCTTTATATTAGAAGAAAAGCAGCTTTCAAAGCACCCAGTAAATTTGATTCGGTAGACAAGGTCGAGTTCCCGAAAATTTTGACAGATGATTTCTTACTTTACGAAAAAAGTGATGAAAACGATTTTTATATATTTGGGACCAAATTGGGTCTGGATATAATGCAAGGGACGGATTTAATTCTTGGAGATGGCACATTTTCGTCAGTGCCACGACCGTTTTACCAACTATATTCCCTGCATATAGACTCAGGAAGCTCAAAAGAATCCACCTCTGTAATGCCGGTCTTGTTTTGTTTACTGACAAATAAACACCAAACGACGTACCAAAATCTATTTACTATTCTAAAAGAAAAATTTAAGCTAAATATCACATTTTTTAAATGCGACTATGAAGTCGCGGTAATTAATGCAGTTAAAATAGTATTTCCGGGCGTCCAAGTAAAAGGTTGTTTTTTTCATTTAAAACAAGCTTTATTTAAGAAGGCCAAAGAACTAGGAATGCTCAAACCAACAAAAAAAAACCAAGAAAAGCAAAAAAAGAAGTCTTTAATGAAAATGGTGCATATGACATCCAATCTCGCACTGCTGCCCCAATGTTACATACCGGAAGCGTGGATAACCATAGTTCAAAAAGCACCGGAATGCGAGGAAAGTCAAATATTTATTAACTACTTCACCGATCAATGGATCAAAAAAATTAATTCCGATATGTGGTGTTGTGCTCATGAACGGCACCGCACTACTAATGCTATCGAAAGATGGCATCGAACGTTGAAACTAAAAGTGTCAGGAGAAAAGGGTAATTTATTTTACCTTGTTAAGACATTAAAAAGTGAAGCCATGTATTATAATAGAAAGTACAAAAAAGAAGAAGTCGGTTTCGCAACAGTTAAAAGGAGAAGGACGGGAGATATATTGAAGGACAAAAAAATAGAAAAAATAATAGAGGATTTGCAAACAGAAAAAATAAATTTAGAAACTTGTTTGATGAAACTATCGTGGGTTAAATAAACGTGCTTGCTTAGTTTTCAAAAAAATTGTTTTATTTTTGGTATGTATTTTAGTTCTTACATGTACAATGCAGAATTAACAAAACACGATAGATACGAAACCTGAATTTGACACACTAAGCATTTGACGAAACAATGATTTGACGAAACAAGGATCCGACGAAGCTAGGATTAGACGTAACTAGAATTAGACGAAATAAGCATCGGACAGAACAAGTATTTTACGAAACAGGGACTTGACGATACTAGGAATAGACGTACCAAGGATTGGACAAAACAGGAGTTTGACGAAATAAGCTTTTGACATAATAAGCATTTGGTGAAATAAGGATTTGACAGACGTCTGTGCTACCGTACATACATATATACATAATACAGGTCAATCACATAACCCTCCTTTTGGGCTTCCCCGTAGTCGGGTAAACAGACAACATGGTAAAAATTAACGACATGTACGAGAATATTGGTCACACAGCCGCCCCCTGGGCCCGCCCACCTGAACACCTTTATATTATAAAATAGTTATTTGTGCAAGAAGAGAGCAAAGTTGGTTTTTGCTGCAAGTGTTGATTTTGAATCCCGAGGAAGCGGAGGATCCTAGATTGAATCACGAGTGTAGCGGAGGAGGGTTCTAGAATTTAATCACGAGCGTAGCGGTGATTCTAGGTTAGAATCCTGAGTTCGGCAAGGGATTCAAAGACACTAGATGCAATCTTGTAGCACATACAACTTTTCACCTCAGCTGCGAGAACATATAATTATAACCTTAGGGTAAAAAAGACAACATGGTAAATATTACTCTACAAGTATGTTGGTCGCTCAGCCGCTTTATATTGTAAAAAAAAGTTTCTTTGACTCACAGTCGCAGCAAAATCGAATTTTGCTCACTGTCATTTAATAGCAAAACAAGCCTTTATGGTGCTGAGGTGCTGAGGTGAAATAATTTAAAAGTTACTTTGTCTCACGCTCGCAGCAAAATCGATTCTCCTGCCATTTTGAGTTGCTAAGGTGAAATCATGTAAAAATCAAAAAATAACAACAAAGATCCAAAAATCTCTAAAACCAACCAAGTCACATATTACGGGACCTGTTTTCGTTATTTAGATACAAAATTACCTTGTCTAATAATTGTTTTCGTTTGAACCACTTTTAACGGGGTACCCTGTATACATTGTTTGTGTTGTACGTTATTTTTGTTTACAGTTCTTCAAACACCACTGAGAGGGATTCCTCAACCTCACCTTTTGGATGGATACCAAACTTTGATGATGAACCTCCAAATCCCTTAAAACTTGAGGACATAGAACAATTTTTACAAATTGGTACGTATTATATAGGTACCTATGTTATGAAACATTACAAAAAGGAATGATTTACAAAGAAAAAACCGCCTTCAAAAACGCAAGAAATATCTTCTTTTAAAATGGTAGGTCAGTCCAACTGAAGTCGGAAGTGGTCGTTGAACTGATCTGCGCGTCTAATAGTAGATTATACACCGAGGGGATAAAGCACAGTTTTATGTCACGGGCGCGATATTGAATCCTGAACGTAACGAAGGACTCCAGATTTAACTCCCGAGCGCAGCGAGGGTGTTACGAGTTAATTCCCGAGCGAAGCGAGGGAATTAAGAAGAGTCCTGAGCGCAGTGAGGGGTTCAAGCGCGCCCAAGACGAAAACAGCTTTATCCCCGAGGAGTGTACTCTACTTTTCTCACCTTTTGCGAGACAATAAAAAAGCGAGTCTACTAAAAACAGCGTTTTATTATAGTAAATTAAAATTAAAAGTGAAAATTGATATTTGAGACATTAGTCCAGTTGTGGAAAGACAATATTTATTTAAAACTTTGCAGTTATCACCAATGTATTTTATTGCAGCGTCTTACAATACTCGCGGCTTTTGTTTAATTTCAAATGTGTTCCATTCAGCTTGCCGTGGCCAGCTCGATTTTAGAAAATGTTCGATTTTCAAATTAGGTTCGACGCGGCGGTGGCGGCGGCGCCGCGCCCGGCCTTCGAGTATTAGTTGATCTTTTATTACGAAATTAGACTTTAAGGCCATTGTAATAAGAACTATGAAAAGTGAAAATATTACAACCCAGCGAGTTATAATGAGATTCAGTACAACATTACACCCCGGCCAAAGCCAAGGGCTTTAATGAGTTGGTTTGCGTAAGGTTTGCATGATATGTAATTTGGCATTGTCGAGCAGGTGGTGTGAAAAAGAAGTTATTTTTTGCGTTACAAGGGAGTTTTATGTTTTTTAAAACATTTATTTTATCTCGTACTTTTGAGTGATCCAAGTGATCATAATATACTGTTATGTAGTCCCACATCTACATTAATAAGAAATAAGTAACGCCGCGGGAAATTCATAGTCAGATATTGAAACCATTTAACCGAGATATCTTATCGCCAACCTGGAAATAGGTACCGTTGAGAAGTTCCGGTGGCCATCAGTCTTCATCATCGGTGCCACATCAACAAATGATACTTATTGAATGCAAATGCTGGATTTGTTACTAAAATTACTGAAATCGCTATATATATTCCTATAATATTTGAGAAGTTCCCTCGATTTCTCAAAGATTCCATCATTAGACTTAGGGGTTATACCCTATTTAACAAAAAATAATGTTCAAAGTAGGTCCATAATTGACGGAGTAATTGAATAAAAAACACACAAAAAACAACATACATTCCAATTGAGTGCCTCTTCCTCTGTTGAAGTCGATTAATAAAAATAAATGACTGTAATACTGCGAACCGCACACTCGAAAGTACGCAATTTTTTTAATCTTCCCCAAATTCCTTTATGGTATATTCCTTTACACACATTGAAAATAACGGACTGCATGTTATAGGTGGCCGCTTTTGTAGTTTTGTTGTTCTGTAAAACTGGAGGGTAATAATTACGGTCAGCTAGTCCCGCGGTACACAACCGACGTCGTCTCGAGCGAGGCGTATGTGTAACATATTTTGCTAAGGTTCCAAATGCCATGTAAATCTTGCCCATTGCCATCTTCTGTCGAAATAGAAAAGTAATTGTGTGTAAAAAATAATAGGGCTAAGATATTTTGGGTTTATTGTTGAACATATTCATCGTCACTGCACTAAATTACTGCAGATAAACTGAAAAAAAAACTGATCGGTCATTAAGATCACGATAATCGATATCCCTTTTGGTGGAAATAAAAGAGATGTATTAATTATTTAATATTAAAATATTTATGAATGGTTCGTGCTATGAAGATAACGATAATTTGTTAGTAATGATGAAAGATTGAAGATTTTTATTTAAAAAAAATGAAAAATATTTAACACATTCATTTTGTAAGTATATCCTTAGTCCTACAAATATACATAAACTCACGCATTATTCCCAGAGTGGGGTTCCTACAGAATTGCCAACAACTCTAAAGACCTTGTTGATAATTCTGTAACCACATTTTGCACAATCAGGCTAAGATGTTTACCAGTGTATTAGTGACAAGTTGCAAGCCCATCGCCTAACAGTACCTACTACAAGCCTATATTCCCTTTGTCGCCTCTTACGACATCCACGGGAAGACATGGAGTGGCACTATTCTAACCCGGCAACCACATGGGGTCCTGTTTTATAAAATAAACACGTTAAATTAAAGGCCTAGACTCTCATTAATCACATTATGGTACGGAAAAGTTATCGACTTATAGCTATAATTATTGACATATACATTGTACATTACTGCGCAGGTCGGGAAAAAGGCCGTTGCGGGACGAGTATAAGTTAGCGCGGCCGAGACGCAGTAGACGTCGCGCTATATATGTACGAGTCCAGCAACCGCCCTTCTCGGCCGTGGCTTGTATACTGCTTTTCTCCTACAATGCGAGAAAATATAAAAAAAATCTATTTTATTCAAGGTACAAAATGTACCATAATAAAAAAACACTACCGCTATCGGCATATACATCCCTCATAATTACCAAGTATAAAAATAAATTACACCATTAAATAAAATGTCAAAATTTAAATCTTATAAATCTAATTTGAGTAAATTAAGGGTTCAAATTAAAATATTCGTAACGCGCTTCAGCAATTTATTTTATTTTTGAACGCAAAATGTTTAAAAAGTAGTATAACTATTTGATATAAGTACTTAATACGCTGTAACCTTCGTAAAGGTTAACCTTTTTAGTGTATGACATTTTACAAAGTAAATACAAATGGAAGAACTATTATTGTTTGTAAGAGCTCTTGGCTGTTTGGAGTTAGTTACCCTAGTCCAAACATGGTTTTCAAAAGTTGAAAACCCGGCACGTAATGACCTGTTTCGTGGCCGCAGCGCTGCGATTGGTATTTTTTATTTTATTTAGTCGAGACCAGGCCCCTATCTCACAAAACTTTACAAGTGTACAAGTTGACAATATTGACAACTTTTTCTATGGAAAACCTTATACAAATTTGTTAAATTGTACACTTGTAAAGTGTTGTGGGATAGGATAGGGGGCGGGAACTCTAACCTTCGCGGGCTGTTTTTACAACAGTAATGTTAACGTTTCCGAGCATGTAGGAGAAAAAGTTAATTTATTATGTTTAACAACAGTTCTCGAGGTCTTCATAATTTTGTTATATTTCTTCTACGCCGAAAAACACGAATATTAACGAAAAATTCAGTATTTTTTGTTAATATTCTTTGTTATATTTTCTTTAATGTTCTCTATTTCCTTTTTCACTTTTCATAGTCGTTTTGTATATTATTTGCTGCTGTTATGTATTTGCTGAGCCGTCTTGTAGTAGTTGCTTTTACTATAACGATCCCTACTATACTTAGCACCGGTGGCGCCAATTATCGGGCGTCGAAATGCGGTTTCGATTGCAATCAAGTTTTGCACAATCACACTAGATGTCGCTGTATTTAATCAATATTCGGACTGTATTGACTGTGGTATTTTTTTTTTTTTTTTATGTTAAGGAGAAGGCACACGAGCACTCAGGCCACCTGATGGTAAGTGGAATCTGAGATCCATAGACATTTGAATTCTCAAGACTATAATCCCAAGACCTCAATGCGTTGCCAACCCTGAGGACTAAGATGGAAAGCCTCTATACTAGTAATTCCACCGGTTGTCTTATCCCCACACCGGAACACAACAATGCGAACACTGTTGCTTGGCGGGTGGTTAATGGATAAGATGGTGGTAGCGATCCGGACGGACCCTGCACAGGGTCCTACCACCACTAAAATGGTAATGGTAATGGTATCTTATATTTATGAGTAATTGGGTACTCGACTACTCACTAAACTCAAATTTCGTCTTTAGTTTGTAATCTTCTCTTTAAGCACTTTTATTTACTCACTCGGCACTGATTATAATGTGGAAGTTTATTTCACTTACGATTATGTTAACTTGTTGACGTTTTCCCTTTTTAAAAAGCAAAGTTCTTGGTTCTTACACTATGGTTTTTACTTTTAAAGTAAATTATCGATAATAATACGCTTTTAATCACTAATTACACAGAAATATCGATTAAGGATATTTATATCGACACGGTGGCCTAGTTGGGAGTGACCCTGCCTCCGAAGCCAGCGGTCCGGGTATGGGGTTTAATCTTCGTTCGTCGTAAATAACAAGAAGAATCCCGATATAAAATTATATTTTATAGAAAGGTTACAAGAAGGAAAGTGTAGAAATAGACAATAGATTTCAAGATGGAAGAATGAAACTGATAGACTAAGAACAAGTAGGTATTCGCGAAAGGAAGATGCTAAGCAAAAACGATGTGCGTTCGGTGCGGAAGCTAGATCGGGTCTGGCGGCGGAGGCTGCAAGTCGAGTGAGCTCCCGTCGCCCGGTGCAGCGATAAGCGTGTGACGTCATCCATTGTCCCAGCCAGGGAAACGTAGACGGCGGCCGCTGCGCAACGCGAAGCCAGGGGTGCTCAACGTCAACACCTGCAGGGTCGCTTTATATGTGTGGGACCCCTTGCATGATCACCACACTGGGTTCAAATCCCGGTAAGGGCAGAAATTTGTGTGATGAGCGCGAATATTTGTTCCTCTATATAAGAATGTTTATCGTTGTCTAGTACCCATAGTACAAGCCTAGAGCATAGTTTGGGACTAGGTCAATTTGTGTGAGATAGTCCTCTGATATGTATGTATGTATTTATATGAAATTTAAAACACGGTCTTCGATGTTCTCCGTGGCTCACTAGCACCCTCTCTCTCTAAAAAGGTAATTGCGTACAACTTACCCACAATATGTCCCATAATTTTAAATGCCTCTGTAGTGGTAGGTACAATCGGGAAATAAGGAGCCGAGATTAGTGAGAAAGATTTATAGTACCTAGTATATATAGCACGGAAGCTAAGGATAAAACACATATCAGATCCTAGACACCTTCATGCAATGGTCTACAAGGCGAAAGATATGAACAGCTGAAATAAAACTTAAATACAACCTTAATTAATGTCTAATATTAATAACACGAAAGTAATAAATTTTCAAACTTAAGTATTTAAACAAACATAAAAATACAAAAAGAAAGAACAAGCTCAGAATTGAACCCGCGGCCGAAGACTCGTAGTCGCGCCTTCGCCCTCTGCGCTACGGTGTACTTACGAGTGATTCGAAATACTGGATTGGTTTGAAGAATACTTTGTTTGCATGGAATTTTAGTTTTATCTAACCTTTAATAGTTTTATCAACTCTATTAAAAGCGCGTTTCCATAAGCTGTAACCAAAGTGTAACATGTCACAAAACACAGGCTTTAAATCAAACCGAATGACTTGCTAGTTTAATTACAACTAAGACTTGTCACAAATAGGTACATTTCTCTTGTACGCTGTTCACTATGAAAGTGCAATTAATTAACGCAAGCGGTTGATCCCTAAAACTTGCACTTAAATAATTAGACAGTTTAAATTATTTCCGGATAAAATTTTACCCACTCCACAGGTAACGACGTCGATTTCGCCAATGCTATTCTCACCCACCGCAACTTTTCACAAATAAAAACTTGACGACATTTACCGCACGAACGTAACAAATTTCAAGAGTGGAGCTGTTGCCATCATAACACTATATAAGAGGATTACTTGCTCTTCTAAGATTTAGTTGATGTTGGAGGTCTTACCATTGCGTAAAGAGAAAAGTAAAGAAAATGTACTAAACCAACATGAGACAACTAATAACATTGAGTTCCCATGTTTGGAACGGGGAAATGGCCCCATCAAGTCCTTTGAGATGATCCGAAACGGCCCTATCTCTTCTCCTTGGCGCCCCATTAGGCCACTCGGTGGCAACTGTGATGCTTTATGTCTCGCACAGGTTTCACACCGTCTCACTCTGTTTACCGTTTTTTATGCCTAAATGACTGACAACTGGATCTTCATGGCATTCAGCCAGGACTTACCTTCGTAGGGTCTCTGGCATCACTAACTTCCAAGAATATGTATCATCGGGAAATTGCTTGAAGCTCAAGTATTTCCACAGTCTTTCTTAGCTTTTCTGCCGATCCTCGGTGTGCAAACCCTTAACGACTTTCTCTTCCCGTGTCTTGTATCATTCATCTTTATTATCTTGACTTACGAGCATACCTAGCGAAAATATGTCTTCTGAGTTAAATGCTCTTGATAACGCATCAGGCACTACGTTCTGCTTGCTTTTCCGGAAAACTACCTCGTAGTCAAATTGTTGAAGCCGCATGGCCCATCGCGCTAACCGGTCATATGGTCTGAAATTACGTTAAAGTGTCTACCTTCAATATATGGCCTAAACAGTTCGATGGCATGAAACTCTCTTTCCGATTCGGAATATCTGGTCTCGCGGTCCGAGAGTTTACGACTAGTGTATGCAATAGGTCGTTCACTACCGTCTACTGCCTGGAATAAGACAGCACCGGTGCCTTTGTTGGACGCATCACACTGTGCGGAGATCTGTTTGCTAAAATCTGGGACGCTCGGAATAGGCGTCAAAGTCAGGGCAGTCTTCAGATTTGTGAATGCCATTTCCGCTTCCTCGTTCCAAGTTATCTGTTTTCCCTTTTTCTCCCCTTTAGTCAGCTCGTGTAGAAGTGCAGCTACTATTGCAAAGTTTTCGACAAAGCATCGATACCAACTTGCTAACCCTACGAGTCTTTTAAGTTCTGTAAACGTTGTCGGTGTTGGATAATTAATATTGCGCTTACTTTTTCCGGATCAGTCCTTAAAGCTTCCTTATCCACGATGTATCCCACATACTTGAGCGACGGACGCCCTAACTCACATTTGTCTGTGTTTATTGTTAAGCCCGCGATTTTTAATTGGTCTTTTACCCACCTCAACGAACATAAATGCTCTTCAAAGTCGTCGTTGCAAATTACTATGTCATCCAGATATGTAAATACCTTACCTTCAAACTCTGGCGGAAACAAACGATCCATAAGGCGTTGTTGAGTTGGGTGTGTTGAACTCAAAAGGCATTACTTTTAATTGAAACAGACCTTTGCCGGATAAACCAAACGCTGTTTTCTCTCTGCTTGAGGTACTAAGAGGTATCTGCCAAAACGCAGAACGAAGATCAACAGTGGAGAAAAATCGCGCAAACTGTCTGTTTTCAAATTACTGACACCCTAGGCAGTGGGTATGAATCTCTTCGGGTAACTCTATTTAGCCGTCTACTATCTAAGCATAATCTGTTCTGACCTGAAGCCTTTTTCACCAGTAATACTGGGGATCGCCAAGAGCTATGGGATGGTTCAATAATGTCTTTGCTTAACATATCATCTATTTCTTCCTCCAACTGTTTCACAATTGGAGCTGCAAATGGATACTGGGACACCGGTGGATGATCCCCTGTATGCTATGTTCAATTAAGTTTAACTACCTATACCGCTAGCAAGCTCATCTTTAATTTCTTTGATCAATGTTCCTAATGCTAGCTCTTGGCCACGTGTTAGTTCGGCCCTTGATATGACAGGCTGAAGCAAATTTACCTCCGAAAATTCTTCGCGTGCCTCTTCGCCCGTTAAACCATAATGGTTATGGCTTAGTACTATTTCGTGATTTAACTTATCCATGACGTGAAATTTAATGACCTTATAGTTCTCTAAATCACAATTGGCAGATAAACAATACAATCTATGTTAGGACAAGTACCATCTGCAGTAGCTTTGGCTTGGAATACTTTGTACTGTACGAGGGTCAAACTGAAAGTTTCGGGAATAGAAAAAAATATGCAGTTAAATTGAATAAAAGTATTTTTATTGTTTTTCAAAGTATTCTCCTTTATATTTTATGCACTTTTCCATGCGATCAAACCAGTCATTAAAGCACTTATTGAAGTCTGAAGTAGGGGTCGACAAAATGGCCATTTTAAAAGCCTCCACTGCTGCTTCCGGCGTCTGAAACCGCTGACCACGCAACTTATACTTAATTTTGGGGAATGTGAAAAGGTCATTGGGGCTTAAGTCGGGGCTGTATGGAGGATGGTCCAGTATTTCGACTTTTTCACCGTCCAGGTACTCAGTTGTTTTCCGAGCGGTGTGAGGGCTGGCATTGTCGTGGTGAAGGATAATGCGACGACTAGGGTTTTTTTTCGGAGTTCAGCAAAGATACTCGGCAAACAAATAGTGGTGTACCAATCGGCATTGACCGTTCTACGATCTTCAAGAGGAATAGTAGCCACGTGACCCGATTTGGAGACTAACGTAGCCACCATCTTTTTGGCCGTGCTGCGAGAACGAATAACTTTTGTCGGCTTGAGCTCATCTTCGTAGACCCATACTCGAGATTGGTTTTTATTTTCAGGCTCATATGCATATATCCAACACTCGTCACCGGATACAATGCTAATAACTGCATTTGAGCTTCCTCCGTTGAATTTATTCAAAGTTCTGAGGCACCAATTGACACGAGACGTTTTCTGCTCCTCAGACAATAAGTAATGGATCCAACGGGACTGCCGATTTTGGTCGACCTTTACGCACGTCGTCCGTGAGGGATAGACGGCCACGTTGAAATTCTGCATACCACCTGTATATTGTCGTCTTTGAAGGTGCTTCATTACTAAAAGCAACAATCATCCGGTCTCCACATTGTTTTTGTGATAATCCACTTTTAAAGTCGTAATAAATCATAGCTCTTAAATTTTCACAGGACAATTCCATTTTCAGCAGCGATTCGACGACTTCAAAAAACAATTGAAACCGAACCATCGCTTTTTTTTTCCATGTGGCCAGTGTGTTAAAATAATGAAAAAGGTATGATATGTGTCAAAAATATATTTCTAAGTATTAGATTCCCGAAACTTTCAGTGCAGCCCTCGTAAGACCCAACTCAAATTGTTTTTTTCGTTGTTTCGTTTTTGTAGTCGTTTTCGACAATTGTTATTGTCGTTCAAAACGTGCTCCACTCACTTATATCAACATCTGACATTAATGCCTTCAAACCTTAAGTACCAATTTCACCATACGATGTTAACCACTTAACAGACGATTAGGGCTTTAACAACTGTCAAAATGTATGAACTAACAGTCGATTAAAATTGATTAAATTTAACATCGTATGATGAAATTGGTACTAATTCAATGAATGTTAAGTTGACTATCGAAACCACTGGATACATAAGATCTTTTCATTTCAAAAAGTGGTTATTTTGGTGCGGGCTTGTTTGTCGTTTTTGTTTGAGGTTACATTTCTATACTTATCATATTTCGATGTTTTTAACTGACTTCAAAGAAAGGAGAAGGTTCTCAATTCATCGGGTTTTTTTTAATGTGTGGCCCCTGATTACTCAAAGACCGCTGGACCGATTTGTTTTTTTTTTTGCTTCTATTTTGGTTCCATTTTCAGCCCGTCAAGATCTGATAATGGGATCTTGGAAAAATCGAGAGAAGTCCTGAAATATTATAGTAATACATATAGAGAATTTAGTATTTTCAGTGACAATCTAGCATTTTGCATTCAAAAAATATCGCTTAGTGAAGTGGAACTGATGATAAAGACCACTAATGGCCACCGGAACTCCTCAACGGTACATATTTCAAGATGGTCGATAGAGCCGAAGATCGGCGATAAGATATCTGGATTAAGATAGTTAAAGACGATGATAAATTCTAATTCATAACGAAGCACATTCAAATGGATCAGGCATACGAGGGCAGTGTGAAAAGTCTGGAAAATATTAACATTTTTTTTTTGGTCTAAGTAAATATTTATTTTTCAATTTAGTCCCCATGTAACTCAATACACTTAGTCCATCGCTTTTCTAGCTTTTCGATTCCCTCCGTATACTTAGTACCATTTCTCCAACCCTTCAAAATACGAATTGGTTTCTGCGATGGTTTCTTCTTTGGAACCAAATCTTTTTCCACCATGCCATTTCTTCAAGTTAGGGAAACAAAATAGTCGGACTCATATTTTTAATCATCACGCAGTGCCGCCGCTTTCCACGCGACGACGCGAATTTGCGTCCGCGGCATTACGTTAACATTTCATGGACGCGACTTCGCGTCCGCGGCATTAGGTTTTCAAGGACGCAATTTCGCGTTTTCGGCATCGTAAGTGAAATTTTTGCGTCTAAAAACAGTTTTTGTCGAAAACGTATTCATTATAGACGTGACGGCCGTATACTTCAGACGTGTATAATTTTTTTGGTTAAATTACAATAAAGAAAGTGTTTAAAGCAAATGTTTAGATAATGGACAAAAATGGTAAGTATTTGGATATTTGATGAAATATTTAGCAGTTCAGTTATTGATAATAGATAGATATAAGTATATATTATTAGTAATTATACACTTATTAGACTAATATCATGTTTTTGCAAATTAGTATCAATATTGAAAAAAAAACACTGGTTGGCTAGTAAAAAAACGAGGCCGTAAATCGCGACCCCGGACTTACGATCAAATATACATCGGACGTGAATTCGCGTCTTGGGCTTCCCAGATAAGAATTATAAAAATTACAAATGCACTGAATCCAAAAACCAGCAACAGTATAATAATATTCTTCATAAATAAAGTAACATTTTGGTATCAGAATTTAAGTACAGTTGTTTTCTAGCAAAAGAAAAAAAAAACTCGAAGACGCGATTTCGCTCCCCATGTATGTGTACATGGGAAGCGAATTCGCGTCTTCGGCATTGAATGGGTTAAGGCGGATGCGGGAGCAATTTGTAACGCAAATCGTGGATTTTAGCCATAGCAACTGCACAAGAGTGGTCCCCCCGTACCAACGGGCGCAGAGCTTCTTCATATCCAAATAAGTGTGAAGGATATTATGAACCCATTCGTCTGAAATGCTTACAATATCAGCTATCTCACGAATTTTGGTGATCATCTTTGGTGTAGTGACCTCAACTGGGCGTCCGGGTCGGTCGGCGTCAGCAGTGCATGCACGGCCACAGCGAAAATGCGTAAACCACTTGTGGATCATTTCAATCGATACAGCAGAGCAAAAACATTTGTAAAAAAAAATGTTGTATCCGTAATGCTTTTTTTTTCGTAAAAAATAATGTTTAATCAGAACACGAAACTCAGTTTGCTCCATGTTTGCAAACATTTTGATGTTTGCAAACATGGAGCAAACTGAGTTTCGTGATTGTTACTTTTTCATAGCTGTCAGTCAAAAAGTAGCCGTGAAAACTGGCTAAAAATATACGGTTTTCCTCCAAAAGGCTGCATTACAAATTGACGTAAATAAATTTGTGAAAAAAATACCTTGAATATGATTTTTACCAGACTTTTCACTCTGTCCTCGTATGACAATGACTTTCCCGCGCCGTTGCTTGTTCCTAATTTATTGAGATGTGGGCGACATAAGAGTATAATATGATCACTAAAAGATTTAAAAATCAAGAAATATTTTTTTATTTTCAAGAAATATTATTCTTATTTTATAATGGTAGGTCCTCCTGAAGTCGGTGTTCCACAATATTTCTACCCAAAGCCGAATTCAGTTGGACTGACCTATTACCTACCATTTTTAAGGAAGTTATTTCTTGCTTTTTAAAGACGGTTATTAGTTTTTAAACATTTATTTTTCTTTCGACATGTTTTGAAACAACAGTCCAGATACAATTCAATGTTAGCAGTTTTTAAAAAGAAAACTGATGAATACGAGTTCATACTGGCCAGTATTATGTTCACATTTTTTTATAGGCTAGTATGATTACTTTATAGCCACCCTTCGCACGTAGATTGCGTAATGATATACTGTGCTAAGAGTTGGTGTCTCTGTAATCAGCATAGGTTAAAATCAATAATTAAACGATGTAAAAAAATCCTAGATATAAAAAAAATATTATTGTAATAATGCAGATCCCACGGATACTACTTCTTCTATAAAACCCCTTCAAAATCTGCGGGTCCCAGAACAAAAAGGACAAGTGGGGCCAGTTGTGGCTATCGAAAATGGTGTAATCAAAATAGAGGTAACAACAGATACTTGTAAGTGATACCTCTACAATGGTTGTTTACAACTGTTATTGAACTGTATACGAAGCAAAATTATTTTCAGGGCATTAAATTAGCAAAAATGGACTTGGATCAGACGCTTTTACAAACCTCATCTGTAAACAGAAATTCCATTAAAGGTACGTATGTATGTACCGTATGACCGCGAAAAATTGTACAGTAACATTCATGACATCATAACACATGTTACGTACATTACCATCCTAAAGCTTAGTGTATATAAGTCTTTTACAGTCCACTAGTGGACATATATATACCAGTTCATAGTATCGACGTAAAACGATTTTTTTAAATTAAAACTGTATTGTATAAAATATCACAAACAAAAACAATGTAATTTTTCTTAAAAACAATAATATAACGTTTTAACTGTCGATGCAAAGAAGGGATACAGCACCACGTGTGTATCTTTCATTGCAATCTAGCAAACTGGGATTACTATTAATTTAAAACTCAATAACTCGTCATTATACAAAGTATTGAATATCTCCTGTTGTTGTATTTGTTTAGTAATTGCTTGATTTTTTATTTTTATGTCTCTATCTATTAACTATCATTTTATCCTCGTAAGGCCCGATATGCATTAGGATGTACATAATCAAGGCAATTTAATTTAAACTCACAATGAGAATAAAGTCCATTTACTTTGTTTAGAAATTAAAATTGGTATTATAGAGCAAACTTTTTTGAAGTTTATTTCCTCGCTGCTTGGTACAAATTTCCTCTCACAAAAATCGTCCTGTTTCTAGTAGGTACGGTAGGCCTTACGACGTTAACATTAAAAAAACGTGTCATTTTTAAAAGGATCAACTATAATTTAATGTTTTGTGTAGGTACTCGTTATTGATTTTTAAGTAACAGTGGTGCTAGTTATAAAGCTATATAAGGTTGTCCCTTTAAACTAAAACAATATTGAGAAATTTAAAACAAACAAAACAAACACTTAAAAATAAATGTGGTAAATATCATCTTTCAGAAAATAATATTTTGAATCAATCTTTATTTCAACTTTTTTACTATACAATCCTCTAATAACACTTCGAAGTCGGAGACGAATCTATCGACATCTCGCACATAAAATCTCTAAGCCGTTTAGGCGACAGGAGGTAACTAAAAAGCGGCCAAGTGCGAGTCGGACTCGCCCATGAAGGGTTCCGTAGCAGCAAGTAACATAATATAAAAGTTCGTTGTAGCTTTGATCAATGTTTTTATGACGTATTAAAAAAAAACTACTTACTAGATCTCGTTCAAACCAATTTTCGGTGGAAGTTTGCATGGTAATGTACATCATATATTTTTTTTAGTTCTATCATTCTCTTATTTTAGAAGTTACAAGGACACACATTTCAACACTTTGGAAGTGTCTTTGTACAAACTGTTTAGTTTAGAAAAAAAATTATGCTAGTAACCTCAATATCATTTTTGAAGACCTATCCATAGATAACCCACACGTATAGGTTTGATGAAAAAAAAAATTGAGTTTCAGTTTTAAGTATGGGGAACCCCCAAAATTTATGTTTTTTTTTCTATTTTTGCGTGAAAATCTTAATGCGGTTCACAGAATACATCTACTTACCAATTTTAACAGTGTAGTTCTTATAGTTTCGGAAAAAAGTGACTGTGACATACGGACGGACAGACAGACAGACAGACAGACAGACATGACGAATCTATACGGGTTCCGTTTTTTGCCATTTGGCTACGGAACCCTAAAAAATAAATGGAGACGACTACATACATACAATCTAAAAACTTTACCCTTTTTTCAGGCAGTCGGGAAAATTTGTTCCACCCGTTCATTTATACTAATCTTATACTCACGGTCAGCTGATCAATTTTCTCTGGTCATGGAATTTCACTAGTGTGTTCCATGCCTAACAATCGGTCATGACTGTAACGTTACACATTATGTAACACATCGTTATATTCATGAAGAAAAACATGTGGGACATTAAATTTAAATTAATCTTTGATGCGAATTGCGATAGCCTGCGCCTAGTTTTTTTTTGTATAACAGTAAACCTGCATAAGGACGTATGATTAGTGAGACGTAATATACATACTTACCTTACAATCGAACAATAAAGCTCACTTTTTTTGGAGACAAATCAATCGTCGACCCAAAACACCATTTTACTCGAAAACAGAATGGCCGTTTTTTCTTTCTAATTTTCCATCATGGTCTACGGTGCTGCCAGTTAAGTAAACATCCGAAGAGTTTATATTATTATTGTTAATAGTATGCCTATTAAACGTTACTTTTAAGACGTAACACACATTTGAAAAAAAATAAAAACTATTTAATGAAAGTTTTTATGAATAGGTTGGACAAGCGTCACGGAACTTCAGCTAAACTTAAAACATGGGATAGGAATTCCATTCGGAAGCTCATGGCAGATTTTGTTGCAAGGGTGATAATTGGACAAACAATTTTTATATGGGAGTGAAAGTAGCACCATCGAAAAAAAATCCAAAAAAAATATCTGCAAGAGATAGCTTAACCCCTCGTATGCTTTAGGCACAGATCCGTGCTCAAAATTTGGATATCTTTTTGTATTTTTTTAAGCTTAATTTTATGGACTATATCGTAATCGAAGAGACTAGAACTTGGTACTTTTTTGACCTCCCGCATACGAGGGGTTAAATATTGTGGAGTTTTAAAAACTACGCAAGGATAATGTCGAAGAAATCCCAAATACCAAATAACGTTGATGTTGTAAGAAAAATGAAATGGGAACAGGCAAAAAACCATCAATGTACAATTTTTCGCGGTCATACCTGTATATCGAAATATAAATAATTTTCAAGCATAAACGATTGCCTAAGAATTATGACCTTTAATACGTATAAGTTAGTAATCCCAATTATTGTAAGACTTTTACATCTAGGTATAATAATTTACCCAAGTTAAATCGGGTAAATCGTATACGAATCTCAATTTCACTGTAAACTAGCGACCCGCCAGCAGCTTTACCTCGCTGCATATTTCTGACTTTCCCAGTGGATTTAATTTCTTTTCTTTCATAAGCGCGAAAGCGGTCCAGCCGTTCACGCGTAATGCCGTGATCAAGGGAAATATGGAATATATGATGTATATACACTACCGGTCAAAAGTTCAAGTTCACTGTGTGTAATTAGGTTTATATATTAAATTATATTCAAATATGGAATATATTTTGAATTTCACACGTTTAATTGTTGCCATGACTACCCAATAACAAAATAAATACCTCTTCGAGGAATTGTTGTATTGTTATTCGTTAATTTGATCCGTTTAAAGAATATTTTCTGTATTCAATCATTAAAAATGGGCCGCAAAGCCGATTTAAGTGTCGAAACTCGTGCTGTTATTGTAGCTCTGTCTAATGAAGGCTACACGACACGGAAAATCGCTGAAAGAAAGGTTTCTCAAACTGCAGTCGTAAGTGCTTTGAAACGGAAACAAGATACCGGTCTTAATTCCAGTCGATTTCGTTCAGGTAGGCCAAAAGTCACGTCTAAAAGCGAAGACCAATTTATTTGCATGCAAAGCAAACGCCAACGTACTCGAACTGCTCCAGAAATTCGCGAAGAACTCAACGCCGCCACCCGAGATCAGCCAGTATCCGTTTCTACAGTGCAGCGGCGTCTGCGAAAATATGGTTTAAAAGGTCGTATTGCTGCCAAAAAACCTATGTTACGTAAACAGAATAAGGGTAAAAGGTTGCATTGGGCTCGAAAACATAAAGATTGGACGCCTGAGCAGTGGTCTAAAGTTTTATTTTCCGACGAATCAAAATTTGAAATTTTTGGGGGTGACGTCGTCAATATGTCCGACGACAAGCAGGCGAACGAATGACGAAACAATGCGTGATGCCAACAGTGAAGCACGGTGGAGGATCAGTTATGGTCTGGGGATGCTTTGCGGGCGATAAAGTTGGTGATCTCGTGAGAGTCAATGTATGTATGTATGTAAACTCGTTATTGCACAAAAATATAAATATTACAATTATAACACTATTAATGTACAAAGGCGAACTTATCCCTAAATGGGATCTCTTCCAGCTAACCCTGAAGCAAATGAGTAAGGACAATGCATGGGGTTGGACACATACAAGTTTGCACAAAAAGTAAAAAGAAATGATAATACTTATAAATAAATAAATAAATGGTAATTATCAATGGTATAATGGATAAGAAAATGTACCATAACATTTTGCAACGTCACGCTTTTCCATCCGGAAAACGAATTGTAGGAAGAGGTTTTGTTTTTCAACAAGACAACAATCCCAAACATACTTCAAAATTGTGCAAGAACTACATTTCATCGAAAGAAAAACAAAAATAATTAATATATATGGATTGGGCCCCTCAATCGCCCGACCTCAACCCTATCGAGCTATTATGGGATGAATTGGACAGGAGTGTGCAAAAAATGCGGCCAACTAATACAGAACAGCTGTGGGAATACCTGCAGATTTGTTGGAATCAAATTTCGGCACCAACACTGCTTAAATTAATTACACGAATGCCGAAAGTGTGTGCGTCAGTGTTGAAAGCAAAAGGCGAATATTTTGAAGAGTCTAAAGTCGGCAAAAGCTGATATTTTTTGTATATACTTGGTTTTAAAATTAGAAGTTTACCTTTGTTTTTACTTTTAATAAAAGACTATTAAATAATTTTATAAATGAATTGTACTATAACTTAATTCAACAGAAATCACACTGTGAACTTAAACTTTTGACCGGTAGTGTACATATATATAAAGATTAGCAAACCGCTTGCGGCTTCGCCCGCCGCCATTATTTTTTCTTTCATGTCACTTAGGGGTTTTAAAAAATAGATGTTGGCCGATTCTCAGACCTACCCGATATGCACTCAAAATTTCATAAGAATCAACAATCGGTCGAGTCGTTTCGAAGGAGTATGGGAACAAACATTATTATGACACGAGAATTTTATATATTAGATATAGATTGCGTAATAAGGCGAATTTCGGGTGCATAAATCGAACTGTTCTTTTCGGGAAAACTCGTTTTCAACTGGAGAGACTCGGGATTTGGTAATAATATTTTTTTGTTTTTTAGTGAGTTTTTATTAGTACTATGTTTTATTTTATAAAATTGATCGATAAAACAAAATTTTCATTTTTTAATATTTGTACTTTATTGATCGTCTTATTTTAGTAGCACGTCTGCTGGACAACAGATAGCGTGTATAAGCACTTTCTTAATGTTCCAGAATTACTGAATAAATAAAAATGATTTATTAAAGAAGTAGTAATTTAACAATTTCATACGTCGTTTTAGACACGATGTAAAAGTATTTATATTTTATTAACTACTTGTTAAACATGTTGTTGGTATCTTACTCACAGAACGAATGGCTGGGTGTATGCAAGGTCAAGGTAGGTCTCACTCGTTTGTTCATTATTGTGGCTTATGCTTCCGATATGAATAAACCAAAAGAAGAACGGGAGAAGTTTTGGGAAAGTCTGCATGAGGTTTCAAGAAAATGCAAGGACAATGAAAGGATTATTTTATTAGGCGATTTTAATGGTTGGACAGGCGTGCAAAGAGATGGTTATGAATCGGTACTAGGAAAGTATGGTGATGAGCGTGTGAACGAGAATGGCAAATGCCTTCTCAATGTATGTTTGTCTAAGATTCTCTGCGTGACAAACACTTGGTTTGATCACAAAGAGATTTATCAGTATACGTGGAGACGTCAAAATGAGAACCAGAAGTCTATGATAGACTTGATGATTGTGGACGTTTGCGTAACCAAGTTGTAGATACTAGAGCATTTCGGGGGGTCAGCATAGGTTCAGATCACTACTTAGTGGTAACACGAGTAAGGGGTCTGTTCACACGTTGGCGCCATCGTGTTTCCGTACCGACAACTGCGTTAGAGAGGATAAAAGTAGAGAAACTGAATGATCAAGTTATAAAAGATGAGTACGTAAGGAAGCTGAAAGATTATTTTGAATGCGTTAATAAGATGAATGACAGTGAAGTCGAGAATGATGTAAATAATGTATGGGAGACTATGAAGAATGGAATGGTTAAATCGGCCATTGAAGTATAGAGAAAAAACAGCAAGAATGAACGTCTGGAATGGTGGGATAGAGAGGTAGATGATGTAGTGAAAGAGAAGAAAAAGTGTTGGTTGGATTTTGTAGCTGCAGAGCCAGCACAACATCTAAGTGACAGAAAAAAAGAAGATTATATTAGATCAAAGAAAAGAGTGAAAGAAGTTGTGCCTAGAAAGAAAGATTTACTAAATGAAAAGTATGATAGGAGTTTCTCTGACAACTTCCGGTCGAATATTAAACTCTTTTGGAGTTTGATAAAATCGGCTCGGGGGAAATCAGAGAAAACTAAGTTAATTGCGTTGAGGGATGAGTCTGGGGACTTTATATGTGAGGAAAGAAAAATGCTTGATAGATGGAAAACCTATTTTGAAAGCTTGTTTTGAATGCGAAGATGTATGCCTTGAGCCAGAATGCAAGAATAAGGATGCAACTAGAGTAGATGAAAGTGTGATTAGCATGAGTGAAATCGTGAAAGCTTTAAAAAGTATGAAAGCGGGAAAGTCTACAGGTTAAGATAGAGTGTCGATAGAAATGCTGAGGAGAGGAGATGGCGTGGTGGGTTCTCTGTTGTACCGCCTTTTCAATGCATGTTTAAGTAGCGGCCAAGTCCCGGAAGATTGGATTAAGGCCGTTATCGTCCCTCTGTATAAAGGAAAGGGGTCACAGCAAGACTGCAAAAACTACCGCGGTATCAGCCTCCTTAGTGTTGTCGGCAAAGTATATGCGAAGATTTTAATTGAAAGGGTAGTGAATGTTACGAATGACAAAATCTGGGATGTACGAGCGGGATTTCGAAAGGGAATGGGATGTACGGATCAGGTCTTTTCACTACGGTCCATCGCAGAAAAGTTTTTGGCTGTCAACCAAAAGGTTTTCTGTGCTTTTGTAGACCTGGAAAAGGCCTATGATAGGGTAGATAGAAAAGAGTTATGGACGGTGCTGTCTATGCATGCATTAAATTCATTATACCGATTTCATCCTGTACCGTCAAAATCGATGACACGTTCATGCGGAGCCGAACTGAGATCCATGTCACTGAACCGTCTATGTACCTGCAAAAGTAATAAAAGTAGGTTACCTATGAGCAAAGTATTTCCAAAGTATGAAAAGTATTACGAAAACAATAAAATACTTACATTCGTAAAAGTATAAGGTCGCGGCGTTCGTTGATTGGGATATCGACGTCGGTACTCCCTCGCTGCTTCAGCGGCATTTCCGTTGCACAAACCGTAAACAAAGTGCATATTGGCCTCTTCTTCGGCCGTATAATTTACCCGTGGCATCACAAAACAAGTTAACACAATTATTTATTTGAGAATAAAATAAGTAACAACAATAACAAATTAGTATTGTCAATTTGACGTGACACATGCGAGCCAGCAACATCAAAACGAAGTCATAACATAAAATAATGTTATTGAACCGAATTTCTTTAACCTTCATGTTAGGCACATGTAAGAATCAGAAACTCTTTACTCACGGGATTTTAAAAGCAAGTATTTGTTTGTGGATTATGAACCTTTTACATTGGTTTAACGTAAATTAGTGATTAAATTAATTATTGATTAACTACTAAACGGTACGAGTTAGTACACTAGTTTCTTGGAGGAATTAACTTTATTTGATCAAAGGAATGCAACCCTAAAATTAAACCAAATAAAAAAAAAACACGGTGTATAAAACACCACGTTTATTATATTGTTTTTTAAATACTTAAGTAAATTCTAACAAATATGAAGTCGCAACGGCAGCCTGCGGATGATAAACAATACACACGACTAAAAAAAAACATGACATACGTTTGACACCTAGCTTATGCTTAGCTCAATACCATAGCCTATCTTTAAGAGATTTTTGATTTGGCAGGATAATTTGCGCCCATGGTGACATGATGGTCGTCAGTTGGTTGCCCAGTTGGTGACTAGGTGTGTACGGCTAGTTTTAGCAAGAACTGGAAACTATAATCTTTCCTTTTTTGACTTATTGAACAGTTATATTGAAATTTTCGAGTCAGGTATAGATCTGGCGCTTTCGTTTTTAGGCTGCTTCTATGCCTTTAGTTCTTATTATATGTGACAAACATGCACAGTGCTGCCAAACTACAATCAATAACGTTTACTCAAACGAATTCAATAGTTTTAAAGCATGTCTTAAAGGAACCAATTTTGTAGTCAAGTTTGACGTCATAACGCAATTTGATAAAATAAATTAATATAGTTATTTAAGTTAAAAAAAAAGTAATAGGTTTTTTTGGGATAACCTTATTATCAAATTAAGTTAGGCTCAAGGGATCTCATATCACACGTAAGTTTATTTAATTGTAGTTAATTTTAAATATTCGTGAAGTAAAACGTGCTCAAGTAAAGAAAAGAGATAGCAATTTTAATAAATCACGGGTATGATAAGGATGGATACAAAGATTTAAAGATCAGATGTGACATCGCAGGTATATATCAGTGCGAATTATAGTAGTTACTAACCGCATAGTTTTACTTTAAATGATTGTTTTATTTATCCTGTAACGGTGCCCTTTCCGTTGTATCAACTGAAAGTTTATAGAATATGTGAATTGTGAACCAAGCGCGTAAGTAAGGCGTGATGTGAATGCAGTGCAGTGTTGCCGCTACATAAAATAAACTATTATCAACTATTTCGCCCAGATTTTCCAGTTGCTAACAACTTGAAATCAAAATGGAAAGAAACAGCCGCTCCATACACGAGTACATTCATAATAATCAAGAAATAAAACCCTATTTCATGATATTACATTACACTGATATTATTATATCCGTATAAATATATCCATTTACTATTATTTAATCTGTTTTATTTTATCTTTTACCCTACTGTGCACCTTAGCAATGTACGATCTGTTCTTTAATAATCTCTATCCTCCCGGTGACACTAGAAGCGCAATTGTTTACAGATAGTCATATCTCTTACTCTCTTGTTTTCCGTATTCGTCCATCATCATTATCGATAAAAGTACATATTGTGGTTTGTATAGATATCTATATGCAACTGTGACTATTTTCAAATGCAATTTACAAGAAACGTAACATATCTATTTTCTGTAATATCATTGCATACATGACACTGTTTATGTTAATAAAAATCAAAAAAAAAAGTTGTATGATTGTAGGTAACAAGTATAATAAATTATACAAATGACAAGGTTTTGCGCGTGCATCGCTACAATCTACCATAATTATGGTGTACAATAATTGTGACAATTCATGTGCAAATGTTATAAACTTAGTTTTGTAAGCAAATACTTAAAATAAAAAAATAAAACTTAAATGACTACTAAACCTTAAACCATAAAAAATAACTGTCTTTGTTTTTATTTTTATTAACGTCTATCACTATTTTATTATACTCATTTACAAAGAGCGGAATTCTTCATAGCAAAAATCAAACTGTCAGAGGGATTGACCTAACTGTTTTATCGACTTATCGATAAATATTTGTCACTTAACGAAACAAAGTTAAAGTAATGAAATCAGGCTTTTGGATATACATACAAACAAATTAACGGTGTCCCTAATTAGCTGACCGCCACTGTATTTTAGTATAATATTAAAGAATAAAACAGAAAATACTTTTTTTTTAATTTTCTATATGAAACTTATCATTAAAAATTAAAAACAAATATTGCTAAGAGTAGGTAACTAAACTTCATTCAAAATAACAAAGTTGAAATCTAAATCTGTACTAAATATGTTTTCTTCATCTTCCCTGTAGTAAAAGAAAATAGTCATTATTTTTTCAACATTTTCACCTTTCAAATTACTCCTTTTTCATTGTAGATCCATTTATAAGATGAAAACGAGCGTTCTACCTCAGTTGAAGTAACAGGAGCATATTTGTAGTACTCGATAACGGTGTTTTGGCTGTAATCACTTTTTTCTATAAAATCTGCATATTTGCGTATCATGTCGCAGTCCGGAATTCTATCTAGTAATTTTTCAAGTTTTATTTGCACTGTCTGAGATCCACACGAATTTAGAATACTTCTCACCTGGTCAAGTATTAGAAGAGAGTCTAATAAGGATAAACAGAAGATGTTTGTAATTTGATTATTGCGTCACGTAAAATGCCATAACTTTCTTTTATGTACAACAGATCATTTCTCAAATTATTGTGCTTAAGTACTCTTTTAGCTTCTCTTATTGCAGCCTTTTGAATTTAAGTTTGAAATTACTTCTGTAATACATTCCAAATTTTCTGCATAATATATAGCTGCATTAAGCCATGTGCCCCACCTAGTTATAATAGGTTTTGGAGGCAATGGTACGGATGGACAAATTTGTTTGAATAAGCAGACTCTATGTGGAGACTTTAAAATATATTTTTTTACGTTGTATATTAAGGTGTCAACACTTTTATATTAAGATCGTATGTGCTTGCAGACTCTATGTAATCCATATGCCAGACATGTAACATGTAGTAGATTTGGGAATGTAGCTTTTAAGATTTTGGTAAACTATATCTAAGTATACTTTTCTCAGCAATGATTCATCTGGAAGTGATTTTGATGTACAGGAACAACAAATATATTTTTGGATTTTTTTTATAAACTGGATTGTTAATCTTTTTCCATGGAATATTGCACGAAACTAAAAATATGATTAAATCTATATAGAATGTGTCTGAACTCGTACTTTTTGAGCATTGTGACGAATGAGTTTTACTCACTAAATGACTTTCAACACAATGTTTCTTTAGCTGATGTAAATGAACGTCACATTTAGAGCAATATATTGTGGAAGAATCTTCTTTGAAACTAAGAGAAGAATCCTTCTGTATCCATTTTTTATTGTTTTTCTTTTAGGATTAACCATTTTAGTAGCACGGCACGGAAATCACTCATGAAAACTCAAGTGACATAAATGACATAATATATGTGACGCTGACATGATTTACTTTAATATGGAGATGCAAGTTGCTTATCAAAGAGGTCAAATGTTACAGAATAATCTTTTAAATTGATTATGGGTACCTAATGCGATATTATTCCGTAACATCGATAAGTCGATAAAACAGTTGAGTCAATCCCTCTGACAGTTTGATTTTTGCTATGAAGAATTCCGCTCTTTGCTCATTTATTTCTTAATGGTAGGCATGTTTATTTACATTAGAATACTGACACCAAATTATAATGCTTAAGTACCTAATTCTTTACAGATTTCCGCTGTTTTCAAAAAACTCATTTAAATTATAAAATTGTTTTCCTACTAGCCATTTTTGTAAACAATTCTTAAATTAATGCTATTCGTGTGTTTTAAAACTGTCTGGTACATGTTGAATATTTGGATAGACATAAAGTAGAAACTTTTTGAATAAAGGGTGGTGCGGTGACTGGAGTTGTAAACTAATTAATTCTTGTTACGGAGGTTAATATTATGACTATATCAAACAATGATAGATGTTTTTTTAGCGAACATTTCAACTTCTTTAACATACAGACATGGAAGAGGAAGGATTTTGTAATGCCTAAAAAGTGGTTTACATGAGTCCCTTTGGGATATGGCACCGAGAGCTCTTACACAAGCTTCTGCATTTCTAAAAGCTTTTAAAAAATCAGAAGAATTTTCCCAGAACACAAGACCAAGCATAATTTAGATTGAACGAATCCATAATAATATTTAAGTGATTCAGTTCCATCCATTGTATTATATTACCTAGCGTTCTATTAATGTTGTTTTCACATTGTCCCGAGTACATAGTTACATTTAATTACAGAAGTACCGTCATCAGCAAATAAGACCATTTGGTCTTCGACATTATTTGGAAGGTCGGTGATGTAAAAAAGAAAGAGTAGTGGACCCAATATACTACCCTGCGGAACGCTTCGACTGTTTTTTTCTAAATTTGAATCTATATGACTTTATTTCCTTATTAAACATGCAGAAACTATTTAGTAGTTTATTGTTCTCTATTTAGAAGATATGATTTCAACCAATCGATTGCTAGTCCTCTTACGCCATATAATTCAAGGTTTTTAATAAGTATTTTATGGCTGACACTATCAAATGCTTTTTACTTATCCGTTAGGATTACTGATACGTAAATTCTCTAATCTATGCAACTGTAAATGGTTTTAAGAAATTGATAGATTGCCAAATTTGTTGAACGATTTTTGCGGAAACCATTTTGTTAATTTGCCATAATCGAATGTTTGTCGGAGAAGTTATAGTCTTTTGAACATAATACGCTCAATCAATTTTGAGAATATAGGAATCTTGGTCACCGGTCTAATTTTTTTTTATTGGTCCTTTTCATCTTTCTTATGAAGTGGCTTTACAATAGATTTTTTTAGTTTCTCTGGGAAAACACCATTTTGCAGTGATAAATTAATAATATGTGTCAGAGGTAAAGTTAGTTCTACAGCAGTTTCTTTTATTATTTTAGTTGAAATTTCGTCGTATCCAACAGAGGCAGTATTTTTAAGATTTTTAATTTCTTTGATAATTTCGATGTGTGTTGTGGGTTCCAAATAAATAGTTGAACAAATTCTATTGATTTGATCTGTGACTTCTGTCTCCAAAACAAAACTAGAAGCTAATAGTTTTGTTTTGGAGACAGGTAAGGAATCTATAGAATAATTGTTGAACTTAGTTGTTATTTCACTCGGATGTGTAATAACTTCATTATGGTCCGTTACCTTTTTAATTGGTCCGTTATTTAATTTTGTTGGTATTTTATTTGTCCCTGTGTGTTTGTTTATGATTTCCCAAACAGATTTACATTTATTATTAGAATGTTGAATGATATTGTGGTTAGTGTTTTTTAGCGACGTGTGTATGCATTTTTTTAGTATATGAGAGTAATTTTCATAATTCTTTCGTTTTGTTTCATTTCCTTTATATATATTTTTTATTAGCCTGTTTTGGTGTCCCACTGCTAGGCAAAGGCCTCCACTCTTTTTCGCCATTCGTCCCGGTTGAGTGCATGCTCCCGCTATTCGCTTTGAAACGCGTCCAAATCGTCCCGCCATCTCCTTTTTCCATGAAATATACAAATTTCTTTTTAGCAAGTAAAGTAAAAAGAAATTTGTATATATTTATTACAAATTTCTTTTTACTTGACTTGCTATTTTTATGCCTTTTGTTATCCAGTTGATTTAGTCGACTTTTTTTTTGCGTTTATTTAGAAAATAATGGTCGTAAAACAGTTTATACAAGTCCCTAAATTCGTTATATGCTTTATTAGTGTCAGTTTCTTCTAAAACATCATGAAACGATAAACTTTGGATGCAATCCTTGGACTTTTTAATATTTTCCTCGGAATAATTCCTTTTATAAGTATACCAGAAGTTTGGAAAAACCTTGTTTTTAACTTTAATAGTCAGTGTTTGAGCTGTGTGGTCTGAAAGGTTTTGCTCAAGAATCTCGGCCGATCCGTGTTTAAAATTACAAAAAATATTATTCTAGTTGGTTGTAAAAATTTGGGATGCAAATTGTGGGATGCTAGCAATGTCAAAACTATATAATAATAGATATTTCGGCCTTGTTCGTTGTTATGAGGTTGATATTGAAATCTCCACAAATTATTATCTTTTGTTTGCAATTTTTCATTATTAAAATCAGAAAATCATCAAATATATTAAAAAATATTTGCTCTTTTGTCTTATTAGGTACACTATAAATGCATAATAATATGATAATTACATTTTCATTTGGTAATTGAATACCACAGCACTCAAAGGTTTTTTTATATGCCGTATAATATAATAAACCTTTGAGTGCTGTGGTATTCAATTTAAATCGGGAAGTTTACTATACTCGGTTTTTTTTTTTTTAACAAAATGCAACTACCGCCTTTTTGACAATTTTTCTTTAAGTTTGAGTTTTCCTTTGAAATGAACTCGCTAGCATATAAACATCATATTACTTTCATCTCCTTCTTCCACAAAAGGTTCTGTTAAGCAAATCGCATTTGGATGTATGATTTTCTGTCTCTAACTCGTTGATTACTAAATTTAACCTTTCTAATTTCCCATTAACACCTCTTATATTCTGATAAAAAACACAATTCGTTATGATCGAAAAAACTTACAATCATTATCATATACTTGGTGGTCTATAATGCTTCTATCGAAATCAGAGTGATTATAGGGGGCATTCATTTTATTGAAGTTTATGCTATGTCTTCCTGTTTTTTCATCTTTCTTAATTTCTGAATTCGAAATGCTCGCACAGTCCATAAAGTTTATTTCCTTTGTCAGCATTAAAACTAAATTAATCTTATTACTTCGTGTATAGGAAATCAGTTGGCTTTTGTCTATGAATACAGCATTCGGGCACCGTTCCACAATAATTATCATGTTGTAATTTAATTTATCAATATCACTTGTTACAATAATATCAATATTTTTAGCAATTAATCGACTTAGATACCGCTCGATTACTTTATTTTAGTTACTTCCATAGTATTATGACATATGGTATTTTACTTTGGGGTAGTGCTGCTGATGTAAATAGCATCTTTGTTCTGCAGAAGATGGCTATTCGTGCTGTCTACAAGATGGGCCAGAGAGAGTCGCTTAGAGATAAGTTTAAATAAATTAATATATTGACCATGCACAGTCAATACATTTATGAAAACATTATGTATGTTCATAAAAACATCGCTAAATTCAGAAAGAACTGTGACATACATTACATAATGTTAATACCAGAAATAAACATAAGCTCGCAGTGCCCTTCACGCGGCTCCATAATCCAAATAGGTTCTATAATAAGCTCCCAAGTAATGTTACTGTACTATCAGTAAATAAATTTAAGAGTTACGTTAAGCGTAAACTAATTTCTAAAGCATATTATAGTATTAAAGACTATATTAATGATAACAATGCTTGGGACTGAATTGCTTGTAATAAAATGTTTAGTCCTTACGACAAAAGGTTGCGAACGTCGAAAAAAAAAAGACCGAGTTTCTTACAGGTTCTCTGATCGGTCGCGATTTGAACCTGCAGTCAATTTAGGCTAAGTCGCTACTATGACGTTTCAAAAGAGTTTATTATTTGTAAACCTACTTGAATAAAGATTATTCTGACCCTGATGTTTCATAGAGCCATTTACTGCTTAAGACCTACACAACCGATATCTAAATAGAAATAGTGTATTATTTTTAAACAACCGGGTTCGATTCTCGAGCTGAGTACAGATTATTTTTAAATGTTGAATGCAGTTTTTCTTCTTATTAAAATCGATGACATGGTTCCTAAGAACAGATCTTCGTATGTCCTATAGTTTCAGAATTTCCCATACTGACTGACTTAATTGAGACACCCTGTTTAGTTTTCAAACGGTTCCTCTGCTAAAACTATATTGTAAGAAATAAAATAATAATAATAATAATAATATCAGGGGACAATGTCACACAAATTGACCTAGTCCCAAACTAAGCTCAAGGCTTGTACTATGGATCTAGACATAAATAAATAAAAGAAATACATACATACACATACATAACTTCACGCCTTCATTCCCAGAGTGGGGTAGGCAGAGCTACAGAAATACCAACTAATCTAAAAAGACTTGTCAATAAGGGTCGTTTTCAAAAAAATTGTACATAGTTAAGGGCTTTAATTAAAACAAAACTTAATTGATTCCTTTGTGTGACGAGAGTTACCCATACAGGTTGTATAACTAACTTTCGTTATACAAAGGACGCGATCGTGATTTTGTTTTCATTAAGCCCTTAAATATGTAGTTTTTTTTTGAAAACGACCCATAATTCTGTAATCACAATTTGCACAAGTAGGCTGAGATGTTTACTAGTGTATTAGTGACAGGATGCAAGCCCATCGCCTAACAATACTACAAGCCTTTATTCCCTTAGTCGCCTCTTACGACATCTACGGGAAGACATGGAGTGGCACCATTCTAACCCGGAAACCACACGGGCTCATAAGAAATAAATAAATATATAAATGTTTGTTATTTTATATTATTTTAGTTGTATATAAGAACTAAGTGGACAGACAGACTGACAGAATTGCGACTTTAATTTAATATCATTTTGAGATTTTGATCATTCGGTTTCATGTTACTTCGGTGTTTATTCAAGGATTGTCCCGTTCTATTGGTGTGTAAGATTGTCACTTATTGGTTCGTTTTGTTTACCTATTAAATATAATTGTATACTCTAGGTACAAGCTAATGTTAAAACATTTGATGATTTAAATTCAAATTTTGACCCCCGGATATGGATGTAGTAGTTACGTTTTCAATCTCGTGACCATTGCTTTACGAAAAACAATACCAAAGTATATCACATATCACTGTACCATGATGAAATTGTTGTTTCTAGATTAAGGTGTCCATTGTTTCCTTTTTAGGTAATGAACGTGTTCTCAGCACTCCAAACTATTTCAAAGTAGTAAATGAATACAGTTTCCCTAACGCTACAAAAGATAATTCCGTAATTAATAAACAAATCAAATTGGTACTTGAACAAAAGAAAGTCGCTAGTCCGCTACGGGATAATAAGGCTAACGTAATACCAAAGGAAAGTGCAATGTCTGGAAACATTACCATAACACCATTGCCAGAGACCGTCGACTACCAAAGAAGGGTAAGCATATTATTATACTGTATTGTCTGTCATATCCACGGAATAACAAACTAGTGGAAAGGTGAAGTGGGCGTTCCCTTGTCGCCACAAGTAATTGTTATATGGCATAGGCGCCGCCACGTGACGTAGTCATATGCCGTACATGAAACTGATAAGACATGAGTCATGTCACATGACAGTTCAATTCACAATAAATTCATTAATAAATTAAATATGCCCTAAATTGTTTTGTCGTGTCGAGTGAAAAGAACAAACCAAACTTTATCCAGAGGGAGCATTTTCTATCATCGGTTATTGTTTTTTATCTTAATATTAATAAATCTATTTTACCTCTTTTCGTTGCAAATTTACTCCTTTAAAAGTCGGGTAAAATGAGCGTTAAGTGTATAATAAATTAGTTTTCATGGAAAACAAATGTTCCAGAATTTTCCATGCTCCTCGGGCACAATGGCTAACGATAAATTTATAGATCATTCTTTTTTGTTATGATTAATTAGAAATTTTAAACAAGGTGAGTTTTATTGTATTTATAACAATTATTAATAATATGTACTTACTTACTTCTGCAGCATTTTATTTACATTTTATTTTAACCTAAATGCTTTGAGAAAAACGATAACCTTTATTGAATTAGGTACGATTTTTTTTTTCTACTATTGCATAAGATGAAACTCTTTTGTACTTTTAGTTGCCCGAAGGAAATTGATTGTAAGGAGAAGTTGACAGCATATACAACGTGTTACAAAATAATCCGTAAAAAAGAAATTACGAAAGTAGTGTCAACCCTAGTATACTGTATACCTAAGATACTGAACTGACGTTATTTAATAAGGGTTGACACTACTTCTGTAATTTCTTTTTTACGGATTATTTTGTAACACGTTGTATAAACATCTTACGATCAATATCGATACCTACGAAATTTAAAAAACGCAATTTTTCCGTCTATCAGTTTTCGCGTGGACCTTATGTCAAGTGAGTAAATACTACTTTTGTAAAAGCTTCATCTTTTGATAAATAGCAGTGTGAAAAGTGTCATCTCTTGCCGAGTAGCAGAACTTGAACAACATTGACATAGCTTTGTCTTGAAAATAGAATGCTCATAATTTAACTATTATGTCATCCTATCTGAAATCATAATACGAGGGGCACACTGAAATGATCGGGAATAAGAAAAACCACATTCACGGTATAAGTATTCTCCTTTCCATTTAATGCACCTTTCCATTTGTGCAAACCAATCATTAAAACAGTAATTCCAGTCTGAAGTTGATGTTGACAAAATGGCTGATTCGTACGCTTCCACAGCTGCTTCGGGGTCTTACAACCGTTGACCGTGTAATAAATCTTTCATTCTAGGGAATGTAAAGAAATCGTTTGGGCTCAGGTCAGGACTGTACGGAGGATGGCTAATCAGCTCAACGTTTTCCTGCTTCAAAAAATCATTTGTCTTCCGAGCCGTATGGGAGCTCGCATTATCGTTATATAAGATGATGCGACGTTTCGGGTTATTTTTTCGGAGTTCGGCTATCATTTCTGGCAAACAAACCGTGATATACCACTCAGCGGTAACCGTACTGCGTTCCGGTAAAGTAATTGTAGCAACATGCCCCTTTTTCGAGACAAAAGTAGCGACCATTTTATTCGTCACGCTGCGGGAGCGAGCCACTTTCGTTGGTTTGACCTCGTCTTGGAAGACCCAAACTGCTGACTGATTTTTTTTTTCAGGTGCGTATGAATAAATCCATGATTCGTCACCTGAGACGATATTCTAAACGGTATTTGACTTCCCTCCGTTGAAGCGTTGCAGAGTATTCCGGCACCAATCAACACGAGCCGCCTTTTGCTCTTCGGACAAATTGTGGGGAACCCAACGGGAAACTAGCTTTCTTACACATAGCGCATTATGTAATATCGACTGAATTGCAGTCATTCCGATACTGATAATACCCCGAATCGGCTCTTATGACACATGACGGTCATCTAATATAATAGTTCAAACAGCTGCGATGTTTTCAGGCGTGACCGCTGTTCTTGGTCGACCTGCAGAAGTAACAGTGCTGAGCGACACACGACCGCGTCGGAACTCGTCATACCAGCGTTATATTGTCGTTTGACTCGGTGCTTCAACATCATAAATCGAACCAAGTTCGCTGAGACATTTATCTTGAGATAAGCCGCGACGAAAATTGTGATAAATTATGGCACGGAACGGTTCACGCGTGAGCTCCATTTCTGTTAACAACGTGTCATCTTTAAACCAACATAGTTTATGTTTATAAACATTTTTTTTAATTGTTTGAATGTCATTAAGATTCTAAGAGGCCAGTATTCAAATTCTAAAAAAGTTTTTATTGTAACTCAATCCGAATTATTCCATTCCCGATCATTTCAGTGTGCCCCTCGTATCTCATGAGTTAAAGTGAATTATGCATGGCATTGAATTTACCGTTATGCTTTTTTTAAATGAAATGCCTGAATCGATGAGATAAGCGTTTCCTTAGCAGTTTAATAAGCATTTGAATTGTTTCTCCGCCTTTTCGCCGACAAATCTTTGACAAATGCATCGTTTCGCAACTTATCATTTGCCAACCCGCTTTTGTTTCTGTAACTGCTAATATTTCAGGATTTTTATGAAGGTAACCTAACCTATATGGTTCTTCACGATGGTCCTGAAATAAATCCAGAATTATTTACAGTTTCGGAAAATAACGCAGGTTGTCATATGATATGTTTGTGAAATGAATCCTTTGTGAAACGTTAGTTATGAAATGATTGGTTCTTGTTTGAATTGCGTATGTGTGAGGTGGGCGACACTGGTTCTGCTTTAATCGCAGCCCAAGGGCCCTTCCACTAGTTTGTAATTTCGCTGTCATATACAATTAACGGATAGTGCGGCTTTGCCATTATGTAGTTCAGCCGCAATCTAGCAGCGCTGCAGCAGCGGATGCCTTCCTTCGCATCGCATGGCTGCAGAGCTGAAAGAGTTTAATATATAATTATTTAGCAGTGTTCTAAGGTGTTTTAAAGAAAGACCGTAAAAAAAGAAAAACGTTAAATCACAACAACAACAAATAAAATATAACGTTAAACACAAAATCGATAATTGCTGCGAAACGGTCCCAACTCGGCATGTGCCGGCGGTTAAAACGTGCTGGTCTTACGTTGGGACTACTCGGTGACATCACGGAAGGTGACACATAAATAAATATGATTATTTAAAATAAAAGAGTACCTACAAATGTAAACAATAATGAACAGTAAGTATTGTTTAGGTTATATGTGGATATACATTTATACTGCCGTCCTAATTCAAAAAGACGCATGTTAGTATCAAAGGTTTTAGGAAAATAGGCTATAATTCACGGCACGTTTAAAAAATATCTACTTACTTGTAGGGTTTTTTAAAATAAACAAAACAATAAAAAATATTAAATGCTTTTATTTATTTGGATTTGTTTAGGAAATTGTTTAAAAGTAAAAATAGATTTTTTGGACATCGTCCTTCTAAATTAGTACGGCAGTATAATGGGTCCACCATAATTGCTATAGAATGAAATGACATAACACTTAATACTATAAATTAATATTCTATAAAATCACTTGTTATAGTTACTAATTTGGTATAAATGCCGTTTTTTAAAATGTTTACTAATTGTACACCGTGTTTTTTTGATTTACGATAACTTCGGCATATTGTTAGGTACACGTATAGAAACTACGTGGTACATTAGATTTTAAAATATTGCAAAAGAAAATAAAAAAATATGTTTAGAACAAAGTAATTAAATGTTGTGTCTTCAATCATTCTAAAAGGGTCTTTAGAGTTAACTCGTAGTTAGTGTCAAATATGTCAAGTCAGCGTGACATACACACACACAAGTAAAGATAACACTTGACAGGTGCACGATCGCTTGACTTGGCGGGAAGTATCTTGCTTACTGTGTAAGAGGTCACCGGTTCGATTCCCAGGTGGGTCTCTTTTATTTATTAGAGTTTTTTTTATAAATTGATATTTTAATTACCCAGTATTTAACAATAACGTGCGTATCATTTTTACATTTTAGGATAGTTACATTTTTATCGTCGGTTGAGTGCAAACAAGCACCCTTAAATAACAAAACAAAGTGAAAATTTCTTTATTTCATAAATGGATTTAGCAGATTGCTCTAATTTTTAATATTCTCATTCATCATAACTAATTACTTAATGGTTTATAAAATGAAAAAAATTCGTTGCGTTGTTTAAAATAATTTTATTTAAAATTAAGAATAAATGGCCGCACAAACATCAACAGTCATTTTATTTATTAGGCACCTTATGATTTATTACAATGAAAAACCTAGCATTACTTAAAACTGTAAAAAAACATATCAACGGTATCAAACAATGAGTATAAAAACAAATATCGTGCGTATTTACAACGGATTTCACAAAACTGTTCAGAAATCCTTCAAGCGGCATGGTCTGCAGATCATAAGTTATCACAAAGGACGAAATCACCTTCTGTTGAGTAACAACTTTTCACGTATTTAATTCTAGGTGTACAAATAAACATACGGGCACTTTTAACACAGGATTAGCCAAGCAAAGAACGATACTGTGGGTGACCGAGGCAGAAAAAACAAGAGCTTTGAATAGTCAATTATGTACGTGTCTCGAACAATTTTTTTTCTAAAAGAGCACGAAATTTGGTCAGAACATCTTCGTCCGTGTGGAGCTCGTTTAAACTGTTCCCGAGGGATCAGTGTAGCCTTTATTCATCCTGAAAGTCCGTTCTAACTATTGGTGACACAATGTTTGAAATCGGCACAGTAGTTTTTGAGTTTATCCATTACAAACATACACACATACAAAAATACAAACCTCTCCTCTTTATAATAATATGTTTATCCGGAAAGTCCCTTCTAACTATTGGTGAAAGAATTTTTTAAAATTGGCACAGTAGTTTTTGAATTTATTCATTACAAACGTACACGCACATTGGATAGCTACATTATTAATACGTTAACCAAAGAACCTTTTATGATAGCTAAGTATCTAATGTGAATGTTTGAACCATCAAGAAGCCTAAGCTATTCAACCTAAACAACCAAATTAAATTTATTTAAACTAATGTGAATGATTTTCAAAATGACCACCTTCATGCTCTAAACTAAGGTGTAATCGTGTGCGTATCTGACGATTTAAATTAACTTCAGTAGCACGCATGTCATCAGCTACTTCCCGAATCCTTATGAGTAAATCTTCTCGTGTTGAAATGGGTTTTGAATATACACGCTCTTTAAGAGTTCCCCAGACGTAAAAGTCCAGGGGCGTTAGATCGGGAGACCGAGGACACCAAGCAAGGGTTGGACTACCGCGTCCAATCCACCGGCCGGCGAAATTTGTATTTAAATATTCGCGTACGCGAAGAGCAAAATGTGCAGGTGCCCCATCATGCTGTATCCAATGTGTACGTAGCGTTTGTAATGGTAATTCTTCAAAGTAATCCATTGAATGGAGAAATTGTAAAAATTCCAAGCAATTTTCACCGTTCAGTCTGCTTGGAATTTCTACGGGACCTATCAGCTGGTTATTTAAAATTCCTGCCCACATATTAACCGAGAACTCATGCTGAAAAGAAGACTCTCTGGCTAGTTTAGGGTTGTGCTCTGACCAATGATGGAAGTTTTTTGTATTCATAATACCTGCTCTTGTAAATTGTGCCTCGTCCGTCCACAATATTTTCCCGATGAGTTGTGGATCTTCTCTCAAAAGTGCGTTCATTCGTTGGCAGAATGCAATTCGTGAAAGTTATCGTGCGGCAAAAGGCCTTGCACTTTGCGATAATGATATGGATGTAGACCATACCGCTTCCAAACTCTCCAAACCTTATCGTGATTTACATTGTAAATTTGCCCCACACGTCTTGTTGACAAGGTCGGATCTTCAATTATTGCGTTCATGATCCCGTCTTCGTCCTGTACTGTCAAATTAATATCCCTTTCGTGAGGAGTCTTTTTTAAACCCTGTTCTCTAAATCGTCGGTGTAACTGTAACAATAATAATTACGGTTTGTTTAACATAAAATAATCTTAACATAGGTAGTATAAATTAAAGTCGCTTCCGGTGTCTGTCTGTCTGTCCCTATGTTTGCTTATATCTTGCAAACTGCGCAACAGATTTTGATGCGGTTTTTTTTAATAGATACTTAGAGTGATTCAAGAGGAAGGTAAAAAAATAATAAAGGAAGGTAATATTCCCTCGGGAACCGCGTAAACGAGCTCCACGCGGACGAAGTCGCGGGCAACAGCTAGTTACTAATAAATGAAGGAATAATGTACACATTAGAAATACTTACATTTATGAACGTATGAGGGTTAGGCGTCCGTCGGTCGGGATAACGCCGCCTATATTCTCGTGCCGCTTCAGAAGCATTGCCGTCACATAAGCCGTAAATGAAGTGCATTTCAGCTTCTTCCTCAGGACGATAATTAAAACGAGGCATTTTTTATTTATATGATTTACATTTCCTTGACATTGTCAGTTTACATTGACACGTAGGTATTCAATATCATAGACATAATCATTAGTGTGTTTATGATTATTCGTAAATAGGTTTTACTAGTCCTCCTAAGACTTCGCGAATTAACGTAAAGCAAGATAGAAGATAGGGCGTCGTTATAGGCGGTTTAACCCTCTTTGATGAAAAGAGACAGCTTTCAAAATACAGCAGTTACTGAGGACTAGGAAAACCAACTTGAATTTCATTCAATTTAATGTCATGTGAATACTCGTATACGTAACATAAGATACCTATTTTCTTTAACCTTCGTGTTGTACCTATAAACCTAACAATTGAAAACTCTTTACTCATAATAGGTAATTAAAAGAAAATTGTAAGGTATCAATTAAGAGCCTTTTACATTAGTTTAACGTGATTAACTGATTAATTTTAATAATTGAATATCTTTATAACCGTACGAGTTATCATATGTCTGTCTTCGGGAAATTAGCTTAATTTGACTTGAAGAACGTGCCCTTAAAGTTATCGTAAATCAAAAAAAACACGGTGTATAATTTCAAGGTTTAATTTTTATAATACATAACATTTAAAATCAATATATTTGTTGTTAATAATATTTATTTCCGACCCGACAGACCTGTCTTAATTATAAATAATCAATAAATTCAAATTAGTATAAAAAATTGTTGTGATATTTGGGGTAAAGAGCCTAGATAGAGTATAGAATAAATGAATTTGAGAAATAAAATTATAAGAAAATGTTAGTTGACAAGAGTGTTATATTTTGAAGTAACTAAGCATAAAAAATAAAAAAAAAACAGAAAATAATAGAAACTTACAAAAGAGTCTGCTCAACTGAGGTTATAAGCTACAACAAAAATAAATATGACTGTCAGTCGTTTGATAGTTGGCACCATTGACAGAATGCGCGCTGTAAATATCGTTTAAAACAGATGCGTCGTTTCTTTTAATTTAACGTGCAACTTTCTTATTTTTTCCTTTCTAAATTTTCAAATTTAAAAAAGGTTTTATTTTACCTCAATCTGAAATATTCTATTGCCGATCATTTCAGTGTGCCCCTCATAGCATGAAATAACTTTATGGTCAAGGGTTGTAACCTAATTGCATTACATCCCCCATCCCTCTGGGAAACAGGAATTAAACTTATAAAGGTCCTAACATCTACCTACAAGGATGTAGTGTCAATAGTGACCGTCCTGCTTTACAAGATAACTCCCTGCGATAGAGATCATTGCAAGTTAGTCATCCAATAAGAGGGTTTTAAACCTCTCAGAAAGTTTCGATTTTCGGAAAACCTCCGAAATACGTAAATCGCGATCAATAGATAAATTTACCTACCTGCCTATCCCTACAAAGCAAACTTGACAGTCCATGCAAAGACGATGCCGGGTTGTCCTACAAAGCCAAAATTTAAGAATCAGTTTCCCCATAAATATGCAATTTTAAAGTCTTTAGAGAACTGATTCTTGCTATGGACGTCCGTCCTACAATCGTAGGTCTAAAGAGACCTGCTCATCCATCAAGGCGCTCTCGGACTCATTAAAAAGTACCTATCGTAAGGACTAATATTCAGACGGAATATTATTCCTTTAAGTACTTAATCTAACTAATTAAAATACCTATATAAGACATGACGTTTTTATTTCCCTACCTAATTACTAAACAACAACAAAAGAATGTATGCCACATCATGTCGCGCATGTGTCACATATTTCGGCCTGAGATACGGACACAGCGTCTTCGTAGAATGGTGATGGGCTGCATTTTTTCTTGATGATACATAGTTGCTTGCAGCATCAACAAATTGCTTTACAATCTTGAGATTGCGTTCGTTAAATCCAGTAGGTACATGAAAAAAGGAACATTATTAAACACAACAGAATATAAACATGAATAGCGAGCAAATTTAGCTCTCGAATCAACAACGAGTAGCTTCCTAAGCTATGCGCAGAAAACAACTAAATATAAATAAAATAAAAATCGATCGATATAGTTTACAGAAACGAACGGCATGGTGTAGTCCAATAAGCGGACTCTTCGTGCTTCTAATGACAATTGGCAGGATCGCATGCCTTCGTCCTTTCTGCAGCCAACGGTCATCATTGACTGTGGTCTTCTGGTTTCTCGGCTCAGAATTACAACAACATTCAAACATACAAGTTAAGGTTAATATGCTAAAGCTGCAAGGAGTGAACATGAACAAGCATCTAAAAGTCACCCTTATCATGAAATACATGACGTATCAACCATGTAAGCACATGTGTCATGCGATATGCGAGATGAAACCATCAAGTTTCTTCTAACCTTATAGGCATAATTGAATTCTCGACACACCACTCAACCCATTAGACCGATGTAGACAATTCTGCATCACTCTTCTTTCTCTCCCCATGGTTATCCATATCCGCCCATAACTTATAAGCCTGTGAAAGAAAAAGCCGGTCAAGTGCGAGTCGGACTCACGCACCGAGGGTTCCATACAAAGTAATAAGAATGTAAAATTGCTGAAAAACTGTGCGGGGGGGGGGGGACACACTTGACTCTAACAAAAATAGCGCTTTAAAGACCTATCCGACGACACCCCACACTATGGATAGACGAGAAAGAAAATACTTCCCACGTTACGTGTAGTGGAGGTCACAGAACTATATCGAGATAGAAGGAAAGAGTGTATGTACCTCGCGTGCCGAAAAGAGGTTATAAGGACTGCATTGCTCGGCGCGATGCTCAGTCCGCTCTCGACCGCTTTGTGACGTTCGAATTTAAAAACAAAATGCCCTGTTGCTCGATAACGAACTGTTTAAACACCACCAAAAAAGTAGGAGCTGTGAATCAAGATATTTCTTTTCATAAGTAAGTACTCTTTTCCCTAAAATATCCGTTATTATTTAAAAAACAATTTATTTTGTTGCATAGTATTAATTTCATAAAACAGTAACGGGCGAGTCCGTGTCTTCTGCTACTTTTCCATTGCGGCTTTAATTTGACGCGCCAGACTTGGCATGCATTGAAAACCAGCAAAGAAAATAAACCAATCCAAACTGTCGAGCACTTGTCGAGACGCGTTCAAGGTTGATTTCTCATTTTTCTGTCAAAAGTAAGATATAGTGTTGTACCCGGCGATTTTCAATGCCGATTTCTTAGTCGATTAAAATCAATTTGGAAAACAGAAAAAATGATAATTATTTTTACAAGCGTTTATTTTACTTGCAATGTATGTATATGCGTATGTAAGTATGTAGGTATGTATGTATGGGTCAAATCTTGCAAATTAAATTTGACCCACTTCCCGTTAACGGAATGGGCTGAAATTTGGACCATATATGTAAACTCAATGACAATGCAATATTATGGTATCTAAGACCTGATCTGATGATGGAGTCGGAAGGTGGCGACAGGATCTCCGCTATTCTTAACGTAGACCCACCGTGTTAGGACTCAATAGTTTTGTCTCGATAAGCAGATAAAGATTTTGCAAAAAAAAGTACAGTCGGCAACAAAAACTTGTCCCAAAAATGTTTTTTTTACTATTATGTAGCCGTGAGATGAAGTCAAAATGAAATATTTTTGCCAAAAGGATAAATTAAGTATAGTTTTCAATTTTGTTTCAGTTTTCCAAAAGATCCTATTATAAAAAATAGATGGATAGAAGCAACGGGTCGAAAAAACTGGTTTCCTACAAAATACAGCCGGATTTGTTCTATACATTTTCACAAAGATACCTTTACTGGCCAATCAAAGTACCGGCGAATAATCAGTACAGCTTATCCGACTATAGATGTAGTGATAATGTCAAATAACGAAAAGGTACCTACATTTATACGTCACAATGAGTGTAACGCAATATAATGTTATTGTGGTTTCTAATTCTAAATTAAATGAAGTATAGCTTAAATATTCACATACATTTTTATTCTCATTCTTCTGTCAAGTGTCAAAATCGATTCCCAATTAGATTCTATGAAATGTTATAACTACCTACTTAGTTTCGATGTAACGATGGTTAAGACAGAATACCTACTCCATATTTATTTATTTATTAGACACACCAACAAAGTACACAGCTATTATTATTTTATTTTATATTACATGAAATACGCGCTAAAACGAATAGATATTCTTTTAAAATATACATATTCATTATGAACTTGCCTACTCGGTACACGGTAAAATGGCGAGCGGGCGCGTCGTAAGACCAGCGCGCGCGTCCTCTTCCGTCGAAGTCTGTTGGCTCGCTGACGCTCTTCCGTTGCGACTTGCGATCGATGACACCACAGATTAGAAACGATTTTGTGTATGTTGTACACATCACTAAAAGACTCGCGTGACGTCAAAGTGCCTACGCAAAATGTTACACGCTCGGTTCTCATATAAATCGACGAACTCATTCCTTCTATCTCGATATAGTTGTGTGGTGGAGTTAACCAAATTTTTTTTTCCATAATTTTATTTTACTACTTTGTTGGCGTGACAATTTTTTTTTTTTTTTTAATTTTCTGTTTTGAGCCCATGATCATATATTTAGTTTTTACGGCATTTAGAACAAGGGTATTTAGTTATTCTATTTTATAATTATTTTGGCGCCAGCGATTGTGAGGCCATTTAAGTAGGAACCACTGAAAACCAGCGCCTAGCTTGCCATGGTATAATGCCGAGTGGTTCCCTATTTGACAATTTGGCACTGGCATTTCATTATTATTTAAGTTCTAACCTTTGTAATTGTGTCCAAATGTGTGTCAAATAAACTATATTTCTTTCTTTCTTTTCTTCTATATTTGGCATGTACAGCCCGCTTTTGTAATATAAATATGGTCTGGATGTCAGCCGCTCTTCCCCACAGCAAAATGCCGTAACTAATAATAACACTAGTTATGGAAATAACTATAGTACACAACTCTCGCCGTGTTGACGACATGTCACGTACAACAGTTTAATTGGCTAATGTATAATTTTTACAACAGTTATAATTACCGCGATTATTATGAGCAATGGAATTTTTTTACGGGCAGTCATTTTTAGTTTTTCGGCGATAGGTTAATTAATCTGGCAATAAAACATGTGAGC
Source organism: Acleris holmiana (assembly GCA_949316455.1). Taxonomy (NCBI): domain Eukaryota; kingdom Metazoa; phylum Arthropoda; class Insecta; order Lepidoptera; family Tortricidae; genus Acleris; species Acleris holmiana. The sequence continues at coordinate 26,572,242 of OX438762.1, forward strand.
AGTATTTTTTTTTCGGTGATATGTTGATTAATCTAGCAGTAAAACATGAGCATTAATAAAAAGACAATTTATTGATTTTCTATATTATTACAAAATAGTGCCAAGAATATAATATAACGTCTGGACAATTTTTGCCTGGAATGGAAATATTGAATCGAACAAAGTTTCCAAACATTACAGCGGACGTGTACAGCTCTTAATTCGTCTTTTTTACGAGAAGAACACGAGAGTGTCGAGAGCATTAGATAGGAGTATCTTCAAGTCTTAATTCGAGTGGTTTATACGCGACGTTTTCATAGTTAAGGGCTTTAATTAAAACAAAAATTGATTGAATCCTTTGTGTAACGAGAGTTACCCATATATTTTGTATGAGTAACTTTCGTTAGGTATACAAAGGACGCGATCTTGTTTTTTTTTTTGAAAACGACCCATGCACTCGTTTCTGAGTCCCGAACAGGCATTTATGGATCGACCGCATTTTCCGGAATTACATATAATTAAAGACAGACGAGAAAAGTAATAATAATATAAAACGTTTTCAGGAGTCGCCTGTTAGGAGCAACATAGTATTGTTCCCCGTTTTAACAAATAAGACTTCCAACGGATCTGGAGTACACAGACCAGTGCCTGTGTCAGACGACAATTCTATGAGCTCCATAGATCTTTCAAATTTAAGCGAAGATGAAATTAAAGCATTGAAAAAACAACAGAGAATGATAAAGAACCGGTAAGTGGTTTAATTTAACTCACCGCTTCTAAAAAGCGAATTGAAATGCGAATTTCCATAGATTTTCCAATTTGGATTTTGGAGGTACCAAAATTTAACATGTCCAGAATCTGTTAATTGGCCGTGCCCGCGACAACAGTACCCCTAGCGGTCACGAAACTCACGACAGTGTTTCTTTTATTGTTGTGTATGTGACAGTATTATAATATAAAAAATAAATTTCACACTAAGTGAATAGATTTAGAGAAGCACGATTTCGGCTTAGGCCGAAACAATAGATGAATTCTAGTACATTAGACCCTTCTATACGACTTCGCCTTGAATTATGTACCTTCCGAGCCTCTGCATCATTACTATTTGAGTTTTGACACCACATAGGTAGTTTAAAACGTCCGTTCTAGTTGATTTCTTCTTGGTCAGACAGTAACTTTACACCGCGCCTTCATTACTATTATTGTGATTTTTAATAAACCAAAGTGTTATCTTGGAATCAAAGGATGTTTTTATTTTGTAGAAACGAATACACAATGTATAGTTTATATTGACAAAGTTTAATAATAACCTTTAACTTTCGTGTAGTCAAATAACGGAAAATGGTGGTCACTTTATCCGTTAAGTTACTCACAGTTCCTTTGTTATTAAGTTATGTATATTCAATATAAATTTGCATTCATATGTTAAGGAGTGTACTCACTGAGAGCATGCGCGTGTAATGAGCATCCGGCGTCGAATATTCAAATGGTGTAGACCGCAGTAACGCTGGGTTTTACGTCCTCACCACTCGAATATTACACGCGAATGTTTTCAGTGGGGACTAGGGAATGCAATTAACCAATTAAATGTAGAATCGATTAATTTCTCGGTTAAGACGAAATTAATCGATTAACCAATTAATAACCGGTTAATAATCGATGTGTTTTTAACTTCAAAAAGTCCTTTATGTTATTTCATATGAAAACGTGTGCACAAAGACGTGTAAATAAAAAAGACGTATTTTTGATATGTAAACGCTTTAATGATTTATATCATTATTTCTCAATATAGAGAGATCAGTATTTAAAGACTGTATCGTTAAGTATAAGCACAAGTAAAAAACGTTTAATTATTTTTTATATACATGCAAATTAAAAATAAAACATTTCTTATAACGAACGAGACTTTAAACAACATGTGGACTTGAGAATAAAAATAAAATCAAACGCCCCTAGCCATTTTTCTGAATTTCTTTCTGAACGTCGACATCAGAGATCGGACAGCATCTTGATCGAATGTTTTTGCGACCCTGTTCCAGTCTCGACGAAACTTCTCTTCAGAATCAGCAGAATTACCACTTTTACGAAGTTTCGCTTTCATTATAGCCCAAAAACGTTCGATTGGCCTAAGATTAGGGCAATTTGGTGGATTCATGGTTTTTGGTACGAACTTAACATTTTTCTGTTCATACCACTGCAACGCCTTGGATCCATTGTGGCACGACGCTAAATCAGGCCAAAATACAGTCGGGACACTGTGTTTCCTAATCATTGGCAGAATTCGTTTGTTGAGGCATTCCTTCACGTAGAGATCAGCTGTCATTGTAGACGTAGTACAAAATTGACTTGATTTTAGGCCACATTCACAGATTGCCTGCCATACCATGATTTTCCTGCCAAATTTCTCTGTGAAAATAGACTTCTGAGATTCACTAATATCTGAACTTTTGTTTACTGTATAAAACTGAGGTCCTGGCAGTGATGAATAATCCAACTTCACGTACGTTTCGTCGTCCATTATTACACAAACGTTTTTGTTTGAAAAAATAGAGTCATACGCTTTTCGAACTCGTGTCTTGACGGAAATTTTCTGTTTATCACTTCTCTTCGGCTGCCTCTGCTTTTTATATGTCTTCAAGTTATTTCTTTGCTTTGAACGTTGGACCATTCCCGCAGATGTACCCAATTTTTTGGCAATGTCCCGGACAGACCTTTCTGGATTTTGTTTGTATTCCTTTACTATTTTCTTTTCCAAAATGGGGTTTGAAGGACCCGGTTTTCGTCCCGATTTTTGCGTGTCATTGAAAGTAAACTCTTGGCCATACTTTTTAATGGCAGTTTGAACCGCACCAACACTTACATTTTCAAGTTTTGCCAGCTTTCTTAAAGTGATTCCTATTATCGTACACCATTTGTCCACTATAGATTTTCTTTTTTCTGGAGTAAGTCCACGCATTTTTTATTTCAAACAAATATCGTGAAAGCTATATATATGAAATAGAAGCTAACATTCAGAAGTACACATTGACAGTAATTTGAATTTAGAATAGTATTATTTTAACTGAAATAAACCTAAACCAAGGTGTGCTTATACTTAACGATACAGTCTTTATTTAGACCACCAGTATACTAGATTTTTTCTACACATTTTGGACATTCATTTTCTTTAAATTAACATCAGCAACAGTAAAAAACGAGAGTAGTGCTACTTAATATTGTAAAAAAATGTTTTTCTCGTAAAATTTAAAGAAAATTATCTATAATGCATGTCAAAAAAGGAGAATTACATTACTTATTTCTTAAATTCATCTAGTAACAACTAAAACATTAAATTTATTGATCAGTATTCCTAATCAAATAAAATCAAAATAATCTTAGAAATAACATAATTTACGAAATAGAGTATGGCATTATTGTTTCTTAAATTCAACAAGTGTTATTCCGACTAGCAGTTGATTACACATTGTACACATTGTGTTTAAGCAATTAAGAATTGAGTTTTGAGGGTTAAGTATTTATTTCAAGAAGTGGTAACAAACGCTACCCTTGCTGCTTTAAGACTATTTTAAATTCTCCATATTATATTAAATACCACATTCTGTAACAAATATTGAGAAGCAAAATAAAGTGGAATCCTCACGGGTTAGAACGGGTTCGTTCATATGGCATGCTTCGTTGGTTCGGTCATTAGGAAAGGATGGATGAAAAAAAATTGACGATGAAATATATAGCGCGATAGTGAGTGGAGGGGTCGGAAAGGGCCGCCCTAGACGTACTAAGTATTTTTAATCAAATCGGAGAAGTTCTGGATATGTTCGGAACGCGACTATTTCCATCAAGTGCGAAAGGTACACTTGCTAGAGTTGCTAGCTAAGCTATCGAACGTCATTATTATTCCGGTGTTTGTGTGTTCGCTTAGCTTTGTTTTTGTAGAGCGTAGAGCATCCTCCCTCTCTTTCACACATAGGCGTGTATGATGCAACATGTCTTATATTCTTAAGTTAGAAACAAAATAATAAAAGCGACTCCCTTGTTTCATTTGTGGAGATTATTACTTTTTCACCTCACTAAGAGTTTTTTAATTGATATTTCCTATGTTCGGATACATAATACATACATACATACATAACATCACGCCTTTATTCCCAGAGTGGGGTAGGCAGAGCTACAGAAATACCAACAACTCTAAAAAGACTTGTTGATAATTCTGTAACCACATTTTGCACAATCAGGCCAAGAAGTTTACTAGTGTGTTAGTGACAGGTTGCAAGCCCATCGCCTAACAGTAGGTACTACAAGCCGTTATTCCCTTAGTCGCCTCTTACGACATCCACGGGAAGACATGGAGTGGCACTATTCTAACCCGGATACATAATAATTATTAATATGTATTTAGTTTAATATACAGGCATGAGGGCTTCTGCTTTAACTAACGATAATATGTTTCTTAATTATTTACAGGTATAATTAAGTCAAAGTAAACTAACGTACCACTGCAATTTAAATTCGTAGATTTTAACTATCGTCAACGTACTGGAGCTATGTGTAAGTATCGTAATCAGTACCGTTATTACTTGGTACAAGGCAAACATTACCCCTCGAATTTGTCAGATTTGTGAAACAAAAATGACAGAATATAATAGTTGTCAAACTTGAAATAAAGTCATTCCTCTCTCATAATTTAACGCGGAATAAGTCGTGAGTTTAACTAATGGCCTACGACGCTCGTGAGATGTGCGACATGAATTTGTTGTACGGCGAAACACACGGAAACGTAGCAGAAGAGTTGAGGTTGTATCGTGAAAGGTACCCGAATAGGCGACATCTTCACAGTCCCAGATATTGGAAGCCGTGCAACGAGTTCAGAAAAATAGGCTGATTGTTCGTAGTAATTCCGAAACAGCTATGAATGGTATCGTGTCTGTGGCACTGGAGGAAAGGGTGCTGGAACATTTCAGAGAATGCCCCACATCCAGCACTCGTATTGCTGGGCAAACGTTGGGCAAAGCAAACAAGACCGTTCATGGAATTTTAAAAGGAACAAAAAACATCCTTTTAAATTTTATAAAGGTACAAAAAATATTACCAAAAATTTGCCACTTCGAGTAGCATATTGCAATTGTTTTTTAAGCTTGTGTAGAGAAGATGATTCCTTTCAACCAAAGGTAAAGGCTTGTTCACGAAAAATAGTAGCCACAGAAAATGGGGCTCTACCAATTATGTAGGAACGTTTTTTAACATTATCCATCATCATGTCAAAATAAATATTGTCGAGTTTAAGAAAATTATTAACTTTATTTCAAACAGTACAGATTTAAATCTTGCCAAAGATGAGTGTAAATATTCGTAAATTAATTGTTGGATCATATTGTACAGAAGTTGGTATTTCTATGCGACAACTCGCAAAAAGATATAAAATATCAAAAGATGGTGTCCGTAAAATTATCAAAAAGTTTGGGCATAACAATACGCTAGATCTGCTAGGAAGAGGTGCGTGGACGAGAAATTTGACCAGCAAATCGTTGCGTCTTTTCGCAATAATCCATCGGTGTCTACACGAGATGTTGCTAAAAAACTGAAAACTTCGGTTGAAAACGTGCAGAACGCTAAAAAAAGAAACAACTGAGAGACCAGGAGAAAACAGAAAGCCCCGAAACGAACCGCTGCTCAGTTCGAAAGAGCTAAATCTCGTGCTTTAATGTTACACAAGTTTTTAAAACAAAATCACAATTGCATATTGATGGACGACGAGACTTACGTAAAAAAAGACATGAGAACTTACCGGGACCCCAGTATTATACATGCGTGACAGGCGAGGATATACCTAACAAGTAGAAGTGTGTAGCTTTTCAAAAAATTGCCAGTAAAATCTTGGTATGGCAAGCTATTTGCTCGTGTGGCCTAAAAAGTTCAAGCTTTTTTACTACCGGCACAGTCAATGGCGAGATCTATACAGGAGTGTATTAAAAAGCGTATTCTGCCTCTGTATCGGAAGCATACAAGTCCTCCAATATTTTGGCCAGACTTGGCTTCCTGTCATTACGCTCGGGAGACATTGGATTTGCATGATAAGGAGAACATCAATTATTTTCCAAAAAATATAAACCCACCAAATTGTCCAGAACTTCACCCCATTATGAGATATTGGGCAAACATCAAGCGATACGTGCTCAAGAAAGGTGCAGTTGCCAAAGACGAGACTGATTTCAAAAAAATATGGAACGCTGCTGCTCTAATAATTACAGAATCATCAGTCCGCACGCTGATGGCAGGTGTTCCAAATAAAGTAAAACAGTTGTAACACTTTGAGATCTTGTTACTGCCTATATCTAGCTTCACTAACCTTCTTCTTTGGCTATCCGATTTGTTTACATTCCGTAACATTTTTCCACATCCCTTTTGTAACATTATCTATTCGTGGTGGCATTATTTCAGGCTACGTTTTGTTCTTCCCACTTTATCCCTCCTAGGATGACAAGGCTAACTTCGAACCATGACATTTGTTCCTAATAATTTCCTTCAATCCCGCACGATTAACTTTCAATTGTTTATCAATTCATTTGTTTAAATTTCATTTAATACGAATTAATATTTTAAACCGTTAACTTGATTTATTCTAAGAGAGATTTATTTGTTCAATCGATTGAACCTACGAAACGAAATGCAAAGGATGCGCGTTCCGAACATAAGGCTATCTATTACTTGTTGTCATAAAAATTAGACATTGTTATTTGTTTTAGCTTCTGAGTAAAAAATAAATTGAATAAACTCAAATAAATTTACCTACTTTAATAATAATAATAACACTTAATTTTGGTGCTTATGAAATACTGGATAAATTCAGTGACATTTTGTTTTTGTTTTTGTTTATCATCTGTCAATAAATAATTACTTTCGAACGTGAATTACTCTGTGACTTTTGAGACCTCTCTCCGTGACCTCTATTGGGAACTACAAGGATGTGAGGACGTAGTCGAATCTCCAGATTTACCGATCGCCGCTATCGGCCCTGCCCACGACTGACTTTGTTTTTAACTTAAAATCCTTAATAGATTAAGTAAATCCAATAAATCTGTGCCCACCTTTCAACCATAGTCCTTTGGTAAGTGTACATTTCTTCTCGATCTTTCGCTACCGCCATTTCGGTGACTTTCTTCTCTATTCTTGTTCATAATCCGTGAATATCTATGTTTCAACAACCGCATACACAGTAATTCCAGCAACAAACTATTCTTTATATTTTCACTTGAGCTCAACCCACGGCTAGTGGTAAATTATTTCTTCTTTCTTTGTTTAACCACGTGTTCTTTACCGCCTGTTCTTGCAGTTACTTAACTGTGAATATTTTCTTCCCTCCATAAATGTACCCTCTTCTTAAATGTACTTATGTAAGGCGTTTGTTGGCCCTTCCTAAGTTTAATAGCCACTAAAGAGTACCTTCTCTTGGCTTACACATTCTTCGTCACGACCTCTGGCTACCTGCAACGTGGAATACAGTTGCTCTCAAAACGTTCAGCGGCCAGTGCAAGTGTTCTGCTGAATACCACTTGCGGAGACAGTGTGCACCATCTATCCAGCACACCTGGCACTATAGTTGTAAAACCAAGCAGGTATTCATCGCGCAGATGACAGCGTGAGTACCGTAGCTACTTCTTTAATCTATCTGTTGCACCGATCCATTTTAGTTGCAAAGAGGTGAACCTTAATCTACGTCAGTGTTTAGCAATACTTAGCCTAAGTAAACAAAAAGGTAAATAAATGTGGTTTACAAAAGACTGATTTTTATTTGAAGGATTTCATTTGTAATCAGATTCGTAATCTGTGAAATAGACACATTTAAGTTTTTTTCTAATTAAAATGAGTCTCGATAAGTGCCGTTTTACTATAAACTATCGATTATTGACTAATGTTATTATTTTAGAAAAATATACTTTAAAAAAATAAAGTTAAATTTGATTAGTTCACATATTATAAATAACATTGCTCAAGTTTTAACTGCATATTAAAGTTTCGTACATTTTTTTGGAGTAATAACATTATTCAATAGCCTATCCAGTCATGGTGAATTGGCATACACCCGCCGTCCTGACTGTCAAAATGGCGGGTGTACCCTCCACATTGTAATAACTTTATTTGTGGAGCGGTACAATTTATTTTAAAGTAGGTACTAATTAGTACATTTTGAGTACATTTTTTTTAGTATAATCATTTTATATATTTGTGAAGGTACAACCGCCATTCTGACTCTCACAAATAAACATATAGGTAACAGGTAGGTGAAAGTTTTCCATTTTGCTCTATAACAAGGAAAGTCCTCATGCCGGTAACACACCGTACGTGTTGTGTTTCTAATATAAAAATAACAAATAACCCTTTTTGCACATAACTGTTATTAATCGGTTATTTGCATATCTTACCCGATTATTTTCCATTAAAATTGGTTAATCGGTTAACTGATTAATAGGTTTGCATTCCCTAGTGGGGACGCTCGTTACTACAAAAAAAAAACATCCTTCGATTTCAAAGTAATACTTTAGTTTATTAGAAAACACAATAATAGTAATGAGGGCGCCACTGGACGCTCGGCGCTCTTAATAATTATCAATAAATAAATAAATCTAAAACTGAAATACAGTGAATCAGCGTGCCAGTCTCGTCAGAAAAAGAAGGACTACGTGTTATCGCTCCAACACCAACTCATGGAGGCCCATAATGAGATCGCAGTACTGCGGCGGGAGAATTCGGAGCTGAAGAGTCAGCTAGCGCTGTCATATCCAAGGACTCGCAAGGTGAGGGTGGCTATAGCGGTCGGTTCGAGGATACTATCATACTGCCGACGTTGTAGGGGAGAACGTTATACAGGGTGTTAGGCAGATCGTGTGCCAAAATAATACGGCGGGTAGGTAGGGTCACTTGCAACACATTTTAGGCTAATTAACACTCATCCTGCCCACGTTTTTTTAAATAATTTTTAATTTAATTTCGATATTTCCCAAAAGTTCACAGTTTTCTTTACATATATTTTTTTATAAATGTCGCAGCAATAAGATATCTGTATTTTTTTATTTTTAATGTTTGCTTTTTCTATTAACACTTTATTTGCATTCCCATAGTAAACAAAAAAAAGATGTTACCCGACAAAGTGTGAAAATTCGTCGTCGTCAAGGTCAACTTTACGGCACAATAAAAAAATGAACTTCTCGGATCTTCCAATAACACAAAAACTTCTCCATTTTATGACCACTCTAACAGTATACCATCATGTCTAGAATCACTATGAATTTTCTGGCAAAAAAATGGTTTCACATAATATGTAAACCACCATTTTAGAGTGAACCAACTTTAAAGAAGTAATGGGTGATATTATCAATGTACGGTACATTATGTTTCAACCAGCATTTATATGGATTAGAACAGATCTAGCGGTTTGCCCGAACAGTAAGCTGTAGTTGCGTCGGTGGGGATTTTTTTGCGGCATTTGATAACAGATTTCCTTTTGCAGAGCTCATCCCTACGACCTTAATATTGAACTATTTCTTAGTTCAAGGGTAATTTAAAAAAAGGGATCATTAAAAAATTCTTAATCACCGGTTTAGCTATAAAGTCGTGTTTGGTATCACTATCGTATCTTGGTAAGTAATCAAATTACATACTCATACGTCCTATGATGTTGTCGCTACTTTTATTGACTTCTTCTTTTCCGTTTTACGATAGTTAGTTTAGGTACTCACCCAGCAAAGGCAGCAAGTCGACGACTCTTGTGTATAATTCACAATTGAAACCGCTTCCTGTGTACTTTCAAGTAAATTTAGTCATGAAAAATTTAAAATTAATTTGGGTATTGTATGTATGTACATAAACACACCAAAACAGTATGAATATAAAAAAAATATGTACTTAGGTGATCTTAAAGGCCCTTCCCTTTAAGGGATTATTAGGTTATTGACGTGCCACTACACACGTAAAAAATGTTGGATTTCCGTGGATGAATCATGAATTCACATTTGTAGAAATCATATTCATACTAGGTACAGTCTACTACAAAGGCTATCTCTTTGTAGTCGACTGTAGAAAAAAAAAACAAATTATAGTAGCAGTTAATTTATGTCAAAACTCCGGCTGTTCCTCAAGCTCGGGCACCAACAGGGGCCTTTTGCAGAATAAAGTATTAGTAAAAATCCATGCAAAATACTATTAGCTTGTACTTTATGATGCAATCTGCTCCAGGTAATTATAATAATTTTAGAAGGTGGCGCGGATGCGAGCGCGAAAGAATCTTAGACATCAAACAATGTCATATCTATGTGTCATTTTGTCTGTTTGTGCATTTAAACAACAGGGTTTCGATTTTTGAATGTCACGGACGGCAAATTTCAATTTCGTTTAATTATAGAAAATAACCTGGTAAGTGTCCTGATTTTTAACATCACGTCACGGGTTGACCGTCTCTCACGCGTTGCACTGCGTTTGTAATAACGCGGCCGTTTGCTGGATGCCTCAGGTCTGGATACCGATCTCGATATAATGCTAAGGCTCTATTCGCGTTACCTCGGGCTTCTCCATACAGTAATATCATTTCGCACAATTCGGGAGCAGCGTAGGTAATTCGTGCTATTTTGAATCAGTGACGGCTTTTGATTTTTCAAGTGACATTGTCAATGCACATAGTTTTAAAACAAGATAACAACATTAATTTTAAATAAGCGTGGATTGTTAATAACTTCACATTTTAAATAAATTTATTGTCAAAAGAAAACGCTAATAAAGGAACATGGAATACCGCTCTCACGCGATTAGTAGTTTCAAATGCGTGAGGTTAAGAACTAGTTTCGATTGATGGATTGTTAAGTAGTTACTATCTTATTAAGAAACATCGCCCCAGTACCATTGCTTTTGAACTCAGCAGTGGTAGCCTAGTAGCAGTGGTAGCCTAGTTGGTAGAACGATTGCCTCCCATGCAGGAGGTCGTTCCCGGGTTCGATCCCGAGGCCTGCACCTCTAAATATTGGTTTACGATTTATTTGCAGTTTAAATCATTAATTGAAAAAATATTTATTCAGTAACAACAAAATTTCTTAACATTAATCGGGGCCGGTATCTCTTTTTAAGTATGCTGGATACCTGTGTTAAGAGACACCGGTCTTCCTTAAATGGTTACTCTATATTTGATGGTGCTTATACTATGTCTAAATTTAATTGAATCAACAATGTGATTGAATGTAGCTTATCTTATCATAGTTCACTTTGAGTTATACAAAATATAAATAAAATTAGGAGTGTAATTAGAGGGTAATATTACATTGTGCGTGTATACACATATAGTTGTGTATGTATGTATGTGTGTGTGTGCGCGCGTGTGTGTGTGTGTGTGTGTGTGTGTGTGTGTGTGTGTGTGTGTGTACTTTTAGTATTTTGCTTCATTCATTATTTTCCACTTAATAGGCTTTCAATATCTTTGTAGTTTTTAATTTAATCTATTCTAGGAGCTTATCCCGACAGGCTTTATATCGTGTGGGATATATATTAATTTGTTTATTAATTTAATTATATATTATAGCAGACTGGAAGATGTATTGCCTCTTGGCAAATACAGATTTAGTATTAGGAGTAGATATAACATTAGGCTTTCTTCTTCTAGTAGTTGTATCGTCATTATGTGTGTAAGTAGTAGTATTATGTCTCCTCAATACTAAGTTTAGTACATATAACTTTCTTACCGACAGTAGGTCCGAGATCTGATAGAGGTCACTAGTGGGAAATGTATAGGGCTTAGAGTACATAACCTTAATCAATGCTCTCTGCGTCCATTCTAATTCAAGAAATTTAATTTTTGTAGCCCTTTCCCAGATCGGAATGCAGTAAACAATGACCGACTGTGCATGACATATATATTTGGTTGAGTAGTTTCTTATCTGCTACATGCCTTAGGTTTTTGAAGATCCAAATCATCTTTCGAGTTCTGGCCATGATCAATCAGCATGTGCATGCCAAGTGAGCCTTTGATCTAGCATAATACCCAGATATTTGGTAGACTCAACTTTACTAATCAGAGCAAGTATTTCTCGAAAAGTTATCACAAGTATGGATCCTCAATGTGAAGTTAGAATCTCGTTGTGTTCTATTATAATTCGTGAAGCAGATGAAGTTGGTTTTGGCTATATTTAGAGTAAGCAGATTATCTCCCAGCCAATAGGTAATCTTTGCGAGTCCTGCTTCAGCACTCAGTCGAACACCTTCCCTACTATCTCCCGAGAATACAACTACTGTATCGTCCGCGTAGGCAAAGATCGATCCATTTTTTATTTTTAAGTTGAACAGTTGGTTAGCATAAATTAGGAAGAGAGTTGGCCCCAGAACGCTCCCTTGTGGGACGCCGTAACCAATGTCATACTCGCTGCTAACATGTTTCCCTATTTTTACATGTTGCCTACGGTTTTGTAGGTAGTTACTAAGTAATGACAATGGTTTACCTCGGACGCCAATCGTCTCCAAAATGTTTATAAGGATGGCAGCAGAAACAGTGTCAAATACCTTTTTTAAATCTAGAAACACTGTAAGGCATTTCTTATTCTTGTCTACTTTATCCACAATTAAAGAAGACAGGGCCAACACTGCATCCTCTGTGGATATGCCCCTTCTGAAACCATATTGAGCGCTTGATAATATATTAAGTCTAGTATTGATGAGCTTTTCTAATATTTTCGAGATTGCCGGTAAGACCGATATAGGCATGTAATTAGATAAACTGCTTCTGTCCCCTCCCTTATAAACTGGGGTAACAATAGCCTGTTTCAGAGAATCAGGGAATATACCAAGTTTGAAGTATATGTTCGCAAGATGTGTCATAATGGGGACAAAGATAGCACTGGCTTATTTCAGAAACTGAGTAGGAATGTTGTCCCACCCTGCAGCACTAGAAGATTTTAGGTCAGACAAAATGTTATAGACCTCGTTTGGGTTTGTAGGATATAGAGCAAAGGAGGATAAATGTGAGGTACCGAAATTGTTTAAATTATGTGCGTTATCATGAAGTTTCTTATTTGTTATTATAATTTCAGCAAGAGACTTACCTATGTTAGCAAAATATTTATTAACAGCGTTGTTGGACTCGAGGGGTGTATCTTTAGCATCTAATAATTCTATACTTTCACTTCTAGGACTTTTTCTGTGAGATATTTCGTTAACTGTTTTCCATAGCCTCTTCGAGTTTTTGCTGGCTTTTCTTAGTTTTTCCTTATCATATTTCCTTTTTAACTTTTTTATTAACCTATTACAGCAGTTTCGGTACCTCTTGTATGTTATCCTTAGAACCGTATTGTCGGGATCAAGTCGTAGCGACCTTTGCATTGAACTTCTATTCTTGATGCATCGGAGGATTCCCAATGTTATCCAGGGTTTTAAGATTCGATTATTACGGGGCACAAGTGTAGTTATTGTGTTTAGTGTAAGACAATTTCTGATCACATGTATTAAGTGCTCTGTAATATAATTTGGGTCACAGTTTAAACACAAATCAGAAAAGTGTTATTTTAATTGACTGGTAATAGCACTTTCAAAATTTATGGTAGTTTTTGTTTTCTTGACGACTTTTGAGGTATTTATAGTGCCAAGTCGCATAGTCATAGAGTGATCAGTTACTGTCAAATCTGATAACATCGTGAGGAAACCTGCATATCGGAGAAGGTTAAAACCCTTCGAAGATATGTGAAGTCCCCAACCCGCATTAGGCCAGCGTGGAGGACTATAGCCTAGCCCTCTGTATAGAGGAGACCCGCGCCCAGCAGTGGGACGTATATAATAATAATGACGTTTTCTTGCGTGACTGCCGATTTTGGTCGACCTTCACGCACGTCGTCCGTGAGGGATAGACGGCCACGTTGAAATTCTGCATACCACCTGTATATTGTCGTCTTTGAAGGTGCTTCATTACTAAAAGCAACAATCATCCGGTCTCCACATTGTTTTTGTGATAATTTACTTTTAAAGTCGTAATAAATCATAGCTCTTCAATTTTCACGGGACAATTCCATTTTCAGCAGCGATTCGACGACTTCAAAAAACAATAGAAACCGAACCATCCTTTTATTTTCTATGTGGCGAGTGTGTTAAAATAATGAAACTTTAGAGATTATGAAAAGGTATGATAAGTGCCAAAAACATGTTTCTAAGTATTAGATTCCCGAAACTTTCAGTGCAGCCCTCGTAAATTTGGCATTCAATCTATTGTAAAGAAGTGATCCGAGAAACACGAAAAATCTGTTAGAGAACGCATGTTTTGTTCCTATACTTTTAGGGCAAACTTTGTCTCTCCGCCTTTTGTTAGTAGTTTCAGTGTTACAGGGAAGCGTAGCGTGCTGTTTAAGGACTGTACACATTACAAATAATTGTCTAACTGTTAGTACCTTACAAGATTTATAAAGTAGGTCAGTGGGGAAGAGGAAAGGACGGAATGTAGAGACCTTTAGAACTGCTCGCTGAGCTCTCTCGATGGTTAGTAATGCTGTTTTAGATGCGCCGCCCCACGACGTAATGCAGTTGGTTAATATTGATTGACATAATGCAAGGTAAACTTGTCTGATGATTTTTAAATCAGCGATAGTGCGTAATTTCTTAAAAACGTATTTTAACTTACTCATTCTCTAACATAATACTGCAATGTGAGGCCTAAACGAGAGACTTTCATCTATTAATACTCCCAAATACTTTATTTTGTTAGTTATAACTATGTTTTGACAGTTGGAATGGTTATTTCTAGGTTCCTTACAATGGTGGGCAAACAGTTTCAGGTTTGGTGGGCCCAATTTGATTTACGCATAGAGAAGAGAACTGCACGTTTTGTCTGCGTTTAATGTTAGAAGGTGTTGCTGGAGCCAACTATTAACAACGTTGAGACCTCGTTGTGCACAATCATAAACACTGAATTTGCTGAAAACATTAGAGCAGTATCATCAGCGTAGGATATGATAATGCCACCATCTAGTTATAAATTACAGAGGTCATTAATATAAATTAAAAATAGATTAGGTACTAAAATACTCCCTTGGGGAACCCCAAAAGATGTATTATTTAGATCGGAGCTGAGAATTTTGCCTATTTTTACACATTGGGTACGCCCGTGCAGATAATTTGCGAATAGTTGAAGTTGGGTGCATCTTATACCTATGAATTCAAGCTTCTGCAAAAGAATGGGAATGGACACTGTGTCAAAAGTTTTGGCGAGGTCAAGCAATATACCCACTATTTTATTGCCCTTGTCAAGTTCCTGTACTGCATAGTCCGTGAGTTGATGCACAGCATCGGCAGTCGATAAATTCGGCCGAAAACCAAATTGCGAATTTGATAGTACAGAATGTTTTTCTAAAAATTTAACGAGTCTTTTATTAATGTTTTTTTCTAATATTTTTGATATTGATGGGAGCAATGAGATAGGTCTATAATTTGTTATTTGATCTTTACTGCCGGACTTGTGTACAGGAACAACAATCGCTTTTTTTAAACATTTAGGAAAAAATCCCTCAGTCACGCATTTTTGGAAAATATAAGTTAGCGGTGAGACTAGAATGTGCGTATACTGTTTTAGTATTTTGTTAGATATATTATTCCAACCGACCGCAGAATCGTCTCTTACGTTCATGATGATACTTTTCACTTCGGCCTCGTCAGTATCTAACAGCACAAATGGTCCTGACTAATGGCAGTTAGTTGATTGGGTGCTTGTAGCTACCAAATGAGAATAATTCTGAGCTTTTTCTGCGAGATTTTTGCCAATATTGACGAAAAAATTATTTGCGCTGTTTACAGACGTTAGTTGCGATGAGTGTTCTTGCAGTAATCTTAAAGACGATTCATGATGTTTTGATATATGCGTTAATTTTTTTATAAAGCTCCAGACCTTTTTACTGTTTGTTCCATCATTTTCCAATTCCTTTTTATCGAAAGAATATTTTTTTAAAGAATGTCGTAACAAAAATTTCGCTATCTTATATAGGTTACTTAATAAAATTATAGAATGATGAAACACGTAAATAAACGCACGTTTTTGTAAACGTTTAGAAAACAACTACCTATTACAAACAAACTACACACGAGAGCAAAACTTGCGGGTCACTATAATTAATTATAATATTTCGAAAACGAATACACTTATCTACGTAAAATAAATTGAACCTTATAGACAATTTAATCCTCCTTAATTACAGGTATTAAAACTAATTGGTAGTATGAAATAATGACGTTAAAAAAAATATTTAAAACAAAATGATCGTTTATGAAATAAAGAACTTTTCCCATTTTCCATTCGTTCTGTCATAAAATGCATATATAAAAAGGGTCCCAAATGTTCAGTGGTCATATTAATGTGATAAATATGTCAATTACACCAGAAGAATGCACGACAATCCTTACAATACTGGAAAACGGCCGAAGCCAGCGAGATACTGCAAGCGGTTTCTAAAAACTGGTTCGAACTTACGCAGACCAGGAGGAGGCAGACCCAGGTGTACAACGGTACGGGAGGATCGATATCGTCAATACTATGCTTCGAAATCGATTCCTTACGGGAACTGCATTGACACAACAATTTTTACGGCTTGGTGGGAGCAATCCTAGTGCTTGGACTGTAAGACGGCGAATTGTTGAAGCTAATTTGAAACCCTTTAGGCCCGCAAATGGCCCTAAACTGGAAAGGCACCATCGCACAGCAAGACAAATTTTTGCACGCGAACACTCAGATTGGACACCTGAAGATTGGTCAAGAGTTGTGTTCTCAGACGAATCAAAGTTTATGCTGTAACAACACGACGGAAGGGTGAAGGTGTACAGAAGGCCAGGAGAACTATTCATGCAAGCCTGCATTGCAGAAAAGGTTGCGTACGGTGGCGGTTCGGTACTCGTGTGGGCTGGGATTTCTGCAGAAAGCCGAACAGAGCTAGTACTGATCGAAAACGGTACTCTAAATGGCGTAAGATACGTGGAAGAAATCCTAAATGAGCACGTCGGTCCATTTATGGCAAGGCTCGGTGAAAATGCTATTTTCATGCATGATAATACCCGTCCCCATACTGCTCGTGTAGTACAAGACTACCTGAACGATGTGGGTATTCGCCGCATGGAATGGCCGGCCAGGAGCCCGGATCTCACCCGATCGAGCATGCCTGGGACGAGCTTGGACGACGAGTAAGGCAAGGCAACGAGTACCTCCTTCAATGACGCTTCGCGAACTCAAAAACGCGTTGGTAGAGGAATGGGAAAACATTCCTCAACTGTGCTTCAGAAACTTGGTGTACAGCATGCCGAATCGCATCGCAGCTGTGCAGGCTGCATGTGGAGGCAATACCAAGTATTAAAATGTGACAAATTTGGATAATTATATAAAAAACAACAATATTTTCAATTTTGTTTTTTCAAGCAAGTGGATGCCATTTTTACTTTTTATTTTTATGAAATTAAACGAACATTCAGTATTAATTGTAATGCATTTTATTTAAGTGACATTAAAATGTCTTTAAAGTCCAATTTATTTTATTAGGCTAGCTGTATTAGTTTTTGAGATATTGCAATTTATGTTAGTGACCCGAAAGTTTTGCTCTCGAGCGTACCCACGTAAAATGATTAACAACAAGAAAATAATCAACGTGTTTATTACCACAATTATTAACACAATTACAACACAACGCACACTAACTGAGTAATCCTTCTTTCAGTTATTCTTGCACAAACGTAAGAAGGCTGTTCTGTCGATAATAGAGGAATACATTCACACTTTTGATATGTGCTATGCATGCTGCTGCGGGCTGCCTTAGTTATCCCACATGCTTTGTACTAACAAACTTGTGCACAAGCACATTATTGTCGATGACTCTGCTGGTATGGTACTTAGCTGATGGTTGATGATGTCAGTAGTATATTTTCGTTTACGGTTTACACCTCTGCTTACTTTTCGCCTGGATCCAGCAAACTATCATCTCACAGTAAAGTAAAAGCAGTTCAAGGCTATAGTAATTTATTATTTCGATTGTAATATTGTGATTTTTCAAGCCATATGACTTGACAACTTGACTTAGTCAATGTTCACTACAGATAATCCTATGATTTTCAAGCGGCTGTAAAGATGTAAAATAAATACTTTACAGTTGTGGAATACAATTTTGCCGGATTAAGTTTTGTTGAAACGTGGCCATATCAACTCGACCGTTAGTATTAATTAATGAAAAAGTTCAGTTTGAAATATTTGTTAATTTTCAACACTATTTAAAAAAAACGAATTCAGTGCCATTTTGTATGTCTTAAGAATGGAAATAGTTTCTAGTACATCTGGATAAAGGCTAATTTCGGTCGTTTCAAGAATATGTTGCGTAGCATCCCCCGTACCAAGACACCAAACGACCGACGAGCGACCGTATTGCGATGTAAAAACCGTTGCGTGTGAAGTTTAATTTAAATGGCTATTTTTCCAAATATTAGAACTTTGTCATATTAAGATATTTCAATTGTGACTGCTAATAATCCTTTCAATTTATTGCTCCTGTTACAGGCTACACCCTGTATAAGTCTTTAACAGTCGACTAGTGGACATACATATATATGCTAGTTCAAAGTATCGAAGTAAAACATTTTTTTTAAACTATCACAAACAAAAAGAATATCATTTAAAAAAAATATATATTAAACGTTTTAATTGTCGATGCAAAAAAGGGATGCAGCACCGCGTGTGTATCTTTTATTGCAATCTAGCAAACTGGGACAACTTGTCATTATACAAAGTATTGGATTTTCTCAGTTGTTGTATTTGTTTAGTAACTGCCTGATTTTTTATTTTCTTCCAACTATCACTTTAACATTAAAAGTGTCATTTTTAAAAGGATCAACTATATTTTAAATGTTTTGTGTAGGTACAGTCAAGGTTATAAATATGTATACACTTTAGTACCTTGTCTAATTAACGTCATGTTTAAACTGCCATATGAAATTGTCACAGCGATCAAAGTGACACGGTACTAAAGTGTATACATATTTATGACCTTGACTGTACTGGTTATTGATTTTTGAGTAACAGTGGTGCTAATTATAAAGTTATATAAGGTTTGTCCCTTAAAAGCTAAAATAATCTTGAGAAATTAAAAACAAACAAGTCAAACACTTAAAAATAAAATAACATCTCGCACATAAAATCCAAGCCGTTTAGGCGACAGGAAGTAACTAAAAAATAAATGGAGTCGACTACATACATACAATCGAAAAACTTTACCCTTTTTTTGAGGCAGTCGGGAAAATATGTTTCACCCGTTCATTTATACTAATCTTATACTTATTCACGGTCAGCTGATCAATTTTGTCTGTTCATGGAATTTCACTAGTGTTTTCTATGCCTAATAATCGGTCATGACTGTAACGTTACACATTGTGTAACACATTGTTATATTCATGACGAAAACCGTGTGGGACATTACCTAAAATTTAAATTATTCTTTTACGAAGTATTTTTTTTGTATAATTGTAAACCTGCATAAGGTCGTATGATAGTGAGACGTAATATACATACTTACCTTGCAATCGAACACGTAAAACACACTTTTTTCTGAAGACAAATTAATCGTCGACGCAAAACACCATTTGACTCATAAACAGAATGGCCGATTTTTCTTTCAAATTTGCCATCATGGTCTACGGTGCTGCCAGTAAAATAAACAACAGTAAAGTTTGGATTATTATTGTTAATAGTATGCCTATTAAACGTTACTTTCACGACGAAACACATTAAAAGTATTGGACACATTTTTAAAAATTAGTAAAAAAAAAGCTTTTTTTATGATAGTTTCTATGAATAGGTTTGACAAGCGTCACAGAACTTCAACTAAACTGAAAACACGGGATAGTAATTCCATTCGGAAGGTCATGGCACTCATGGCAGTTTTTGTTGCAAGTGTGATAATTGGGCAAACATTTTTTTATGGGAGTGAAAGTAGTACCATCAAAAATTTTACCAAAAAAAAAACTGCAAGAGATAGCTTAAATATTGTGGAGTTTTAAAAACTACGCAAGGATACTATTTATTGCTATGTCGAAGAAATCCCAATAACCAAATAACATTTATGTTGTAAGAAAAATTAAATGGGAACAGGCAAAAAACCATCAATGTACAATTTTTCGCGGTCATAACCTTATAATAATAAATAATAATATTTATTAATAATACTAAATAATAATACTTATTTATATAATAAATAATAATATTTATTTATAATAATAAATAATGGACTATCTGACAAATTGATCTAGTCCCAATCTAAGCTCTAGGCTTGTACTATGGGTACTAGATAACGATAAACATATATTCGCGCACATCACACAAATATCTGCCCTTACCGGGATTTGCGCCCAGGACCGCTGGCTTCGGAGATAGAGTCACTCCCAACTAGGCCAACGTGTCGTCGTCGTGTTATAGTAATGTGAATTGATGTTTTAAGAGATTTTTTTTTTTACATTTTGCTATAGTTATCCAAAAACTATTAAAATAACATCCGAAACAGTTATTTTTTTATTTTTCCATAAAATCTATTTTACATTCCAAAAACTTATCAAGTCCGTAACCAATTCCGGAATTGGGCGCTCAATATCGAAATCGGTTCCAGAATTGAGAATCGTCCCGTAATGGAAGCCGTAGCCCCGCCTGACTCTTAAGAGGCCGTATACGAAATTTTTCCCGTTATCCTTCATTTCGAGGTTTTACAGTAAATACTGCTTTTTTTAAAGTTTTAATGCACATCATGAAATATCATTTCAGTTATGTAGGATCGAATAAATGAGTTACGACTGATTGAAGTATTTTTTTATTTTTGTGGAGTATGCGAGATTTAGGTGGTTTTAAAAAATTATATTTTCCTATTT
This sequence comes from Acleris holmiana, assembly GCA_949316455.1. Lineage (NCBI taxonomy): Eukaryota > Metazoa > Arthropoda > Insecta > Lepidoptera > Tortricidae > Acleris > Acleris holmiana. Next base: position 26,593,107 of record OX438762.1, read on the forward strand.
TTATTAAATGTTTTTTTTAAGGTAATTGTTTTTGAACTGAAGTTTGTAAACTAGAGTTTTAAATAGCATTCGAAAACAATATCTTGCCCATTTTCTTTAAAATTTAACTATGTTAACTATATGTTTACACAAAAAAAATATTAAGGTGGTAAAAAGTAATTCATACATTTTTAGATGACTTTTACAGCAATAAATTGTAATTGTTTCATACCTTTTAAAAGGCAAAACAATTCGTGAATATACGGTATTCTAAACCTCTTGCAGGAATATTCACAAAACAGTCGCTGGTCTCAGGTCGATTAATCAAAATAAAATAATAAAAACAAAAAAGTAGCTCATACATTCGTTGAAAATTGAAATTATCTTTCAACAATTATTGTGATTTTACAAATCACGTAAATAAGCGAAATCGGCAAAATATCGTATACGGCCTCTTCATGAATGTTTTATTTCTGTTGCAGATAGCACGGTTTGAAGGAAAGGTCTTGATACCCAAGAAAAATATCGCGGTGTTATGCGCCATGGTATTTATGGTCTCCCTTAATTTTAACATTTTAGGGTGAGACAGTTTTTACTTATTATAATGTGCATAAAAGTTATAATGGAGTTAAAGGTAAATATAATAAAGCAGTTTGGTTCTAGGTGGAATTCGAAGCCGCTCGTTGGTCCCGCGAACACTCACAGTAACTCAAGACACTTACTGTGGGCGGAGGACAGCAAGGAACTTCCTGATACTGGTATGTTTAAACAAAAGCTTAACTGGTAACAATTACACTGTGTTAAGTTCAGTGTAAGCGAACATAATAAGTACTGAGCAAGAAAGAAACCGCTACAGAGGGGAAAATAAATTAAACTACAATACTGAAGCTACGACCTATCAACTTCCTCCACACATTTTACTGTGTCAATATAAAGTAAACCAACAATAACTAAGGCAGAGTTGCATTTTTAATGACATTGAACCAAATTCTGCAATACATAAGTAAAATTGTAAAACCGATGACCGTGTAGTTATTATTAAACCATAAAATTGGGATATTTTCCCTTGCAGTGAATGAGGTTGCTCCTTTTTTGTAATTAAATGTTGTTAATAAAAAATATGACGATTACCCTTACCCTGTTTTTTTTAAATGGGACAGTATGGGGAAATCCGAATCTAAAGGAGATAGAGGAAAAGTGTCCAAGGAGACATTAGGTGTTTTTTTATGTAAACAAATTTGGCTCATTAAAATTTTTGGTCAAGCGTGAGTTGTTCTTAAAAAATTATAAAGTTGGTCAATTTTTTTTTTGACGCGGGTCGACTCTGTTTCATGTAAGGATTATTTCATTGTATGGAAAGAAAAAAATCTGAACAGCAGAAGTTGGTCAAATTTAATGAAAACTAATCTTCATACAATTACAGTATTCGCCTTTTAATATTGTTACAAGTGCCTAGGCGTGTAAAAAATTTAATGAAAACTAATCTTCATACAGTTGGTTTATTACTTGAGTAAATGTTCGATGTGGCCGCCGTCTTGTCTTATGCAGGTACGAGCACGCTTCAAGACACTTCTAGTTGCATTTAACAGAGACTTATGGTGAATTGTGTTTAAAGTGTTGTAAACAGCATCTTTTAATTCTTGTACGGAGTTGTATCGGGATTCATAAATTCGACCCTTAAGGTAACCCCATAAGAAAAAATCTAATGGCGTTAAGTCGGGCGATCGTGGGGGCCACTTTATCGGCCCATATGTACCCATCCAACGGTTTGGAAACTGCTCGTCCAAACACAGTTTACTTGCCCTACTGTTGTGGGCTGGTGCACCATCTTGTTGGTAGATTATCTTACCAAAGTTCCTTAAGCTAATAGTCTCATCTACAAAATCTGCAGCCATGTTCAAGATTTCCTGATATTTTTCACTATTTAGCGTTCCTTGGTAAATTTTGATAGCAAAAATTCTGTTATGTAATATCGCACACCAACAATTAAAAGAAAATCGGATTTGGTTGTGGGTTTCTGTAGTTCTTAGCGGATTTATTTTTGACCAGTAATGGTTATTTCTCCTGTTGTACATGCCATTGTTCGAAAAGTTGCATTCATCAGTCCAAATAATAAAATTAGGAAAACATCTATTTCTAATAGTCTGAGCCACATACCAATTACAGAAATGTAACCTCTTTATCTCCAGGTAGTAACGCTTGTACAAGTCGACCTTCTATGTAACACTTGTATTTATGAGCCTTCAATATCTTCCTTACAGTTGATTTATGAATACCGATAGTTTCAGCTGCTTCCCGTAACGAAGCTTTTGGATATGCTTCAAAATATCCCAATACGGCAATAGTTATGAACTCACTATTGACTATCGTCGGCCTTTTACGCTTAGGTTTGAAACAGCCTTCCTGTTTTAGGTTCTTTATTAAACTATCAAATATCTTGCGATTCGGTACTACACGGTCAGGATAGCGTTCTTGATACCACTTAAGTGCATTATCTCTACTGCGATAATTAAGAAAATACGCCTCAATCAAATCAACTTTATGTGAATTCGTTAACGCCATGATGAATAAAATTACAAGCATGAACTGATTGGAAACAAAATCACAGCTGCAGAAATAACTTACGTTCCAAATTTGAATTCTTTGCTGCAGAAATAACTTACGTTCCAAATTTGAATTCTTTTTTTTATAATTTCAAGACTATCGCGTGCCATGATGTTTACGAAGATTAAAAAAAAATTTCTTCTCTTGAATCATCTGGAGCTCTTATCGATTATCGAAATTTAAAAATGGAATAATTTTAAATATTTTTTTACACGCCTAGGCACTTGTGACAATATTAAAAGGCGAATACTGCAATTGTATGAAGATTAGTTTTCATTAAATTTGACCAACTTCTACTGTTCAGATTTTTTTCTTTCCATACAATGAAATAATCCTTACATGAAACAGAGTCGACCCGCGTCAAAAAAAAAAATTACCAACTTTATAATTTTTTAAGAACAACTCACGCTTGACCAAAAATTTTAATGAGCCAAATTTGTTTACATAAAAAAACACCTAATGTCTCCTTGGACACTTTTCCTCTATTTCCTTTAGATTCGGATTTCCCCATACTGTCCCATTTAAAAAAAACACTCTGTATATTATGTATAATTTAACAATCACAAAAAAATACGAAAATTTCAAAGTTTTTCTGGTGTTTAGCAATGTTTTAGAAGGTGTTTTAATTGGAAAAACTTGGGATTGTCATAACACTTTTAGCCCAGAAAAGATACGATTATTCTATGAAGACGCAACAATATATCTATAACAGTAGTATTTTCACGCCAAATATTACATTGGCTAGCTTATAATTATATGCCTTAATAACCCACCTATATGACCGCAACGGTTAATAAATAAATGAACGAACATTTAAAATTCCGTGAAAACGGGCAAAATTGGTAGCAGTATTTTTTTAAATGTCCTGGCATTATATTTTCTGTAGTTTAAATATGAAATTCTCTTATTTTGGTTAATGGAACAGAATTATGCCTAAAGAAACCATTCATGAAAAATTCAAAATTGCACCAGACAAATGGAAAAAATACTATCAGTTAATTGTTAATATTCTTATGCTTTTTTACAACCCCTATCATGTACTTCTATTTAACTATGTTTAATAGGTTGACGATAATAGAAATGGATTGGTCTTTGAATAAAGCCTGTAAAAAATAGCAGTCTAACTAAAAGAAATCGCGCGGTGACTAGTGATGCGTTGTAGCTACGTTAAACTAAATTGGTCTTTGTTGGCGATTTTATAATCATGTAGTTTCGAAAGCATGTACGACCACACGAAATAATCTAATACATTCAAGTCCGGAGAACTGGGTGGCCATTCATGTTTCGGCATAAAATCGGTCAAATTAGCCTCACACCAAGCTTGAACAGCGTTTGCCGTGTGTGAAGGAGCTCCGTCTTGTTGGAAAACATAATAGTCGTTCTCAAACATCTTTTTTAAATTTGGAGCAACAATTTTCTCCAAAAACTCGGATTTATAGTATTGAGCATTAACGCCTTTATCGATTAATACTATTTAGAGGTAGTTCACCCCGCTTACAAACTGCACCCCACACCATCACCGATGATGATGATGAAAACCGATCATTTTGGGCATTATGGGGCTGTTCTAACACGAACAGTTTCTCGTCAGAAAATATAAAATCATCGCCTGCCAAGAAAGTGTGATGTTGGATCTTTGTACTCTCTTTTTTTTGTAGGCATGGCATCCAAGATCCACCCTCACAATATTGTGTACCGATCCTCTTGAAATTTTGAGGTTTGCAGCCAATTTTCGGATAGAGCGGTGTATTTTCCGCCGAAGTCGCTGTCTCACAATCTTTACTACTCTATCGGTTCTAGCTGAACGTGGCCGACCGGATCTTTTCCTGTCTTCTACTGAGGCGGTCTCTTTATACCTTTTGTGTAAACTATGTTGCGTTTAATTCCAAGGGGTTTTAAGGCCTTGAAGATAGCATATGGGCTGTCGCCATTGCGAAATTTTCTGACAATCGTTTCACGAAACTGTTTCAACGTGGATTAAAAGCAAATTACAAATGCTTGACTTTTGAAACGATTGCATTTTGTTAATGACAACATGCTTTATAAATTAAAATCAGAATTTTATAGCCTGTAGTATGTATGTCTTTAGGGTCACTGCAAAAAGATGTGTATTCGAACTTATTGGACACGTCGTATATTATTAAGTTTTGTTTTGTATAGTTTTCATCTTTTCTTTTTTTCTTCTTTAATCCGGGATCTTCCATTTCTGGATGAAGGGCTCCTCCATCTCTTGCCAGGTTTCTCTGCTTTGGGTCTGGAGGGTCCATAAATTACCTGCCACCGAAACGATGTCATCCATCCATCTTCGGACGGGCCGACCTCTCTCCCGTTTGCATTTAGCCAAGTTCCAGTGTTCCACGAGTTGGCTCCATCTGTTGTCCTTCAGTCGAACCACGTGACCAGCCCATTTCCACTTTAGCTTGGAGGTCATAGGTAACGCATCAACAATTTTGGTTTGGTTTCTTATTTCACTGCGCTCCGCTGCTCTTTGGAAAGACCTGATTTTTCTTCGAGAATCCATTAGTTTTTGTTTGACGTCAGTGGTGTAATTGCTTTTATTTTCGTTAGGGATCAGCATTTTCTCCATGCCAGGGTTATTCGTCTATCTATTTCCTTTGATGTTCGGTTTTTAAAACATACATTTTGCCCTAGGTAGATATTATCGTCCACGTATTGTATGTTTTGCCCTGCAACGGATAAGGTTTCTTTTTTCCCGTTCGTCATTACCTTTGTTTTAGGGTATTTCGCGTATTTTTCCATTACCTGTGTAACAGTGAACAGGTGATCGACGACGTAGAGAATCTCTTCCTGAAACCGGCTTGATCTCTGCATTGATTTTCATCTTTTACCCTAGATATTCTGTTCAATATTAGTTGTTAATATTTTGTAAATTGGGGATAACAGGCTTATGGGTCTATAGTTGCCTATATTTTTAGGATCACCTTTCGTATACAATAGTGTAATAATGCATCTTTTCCATGGTCCAGGTATGTTTTCTTGTATGAGAACTTGGTTAAAAAGGTTTACTAATACAGGGTGGATAGAGTCGTCAAAGGCTTTAATTACGTCACTAGTAATGCCATCTTCCCCTGGACATTTCTTTGTCTTTAGTTTGTTTATGGCTATTCTGACTTCAGAGTTTAAAATACAAGAAACTTTTTCATTATTGTTCTTTAAGTTTTCCTCGGATCCATTTAAATAGTCTTCATATAACTGTCGATAAAATTCGGTTGCCACTTATATTAATCCGTTCTTGCCCTCACTACCATATTGTTTTCGTTATTCAGTTCCATGATCCCGAGGTCTCAAGATTTTTCATAATAACATTAGTTCTATGCTCCTTTTTCTTGTTTTTAATCCTCTTTCTAATCTTATTATACAATACTCTTAGTCGTTTTCTATCTTCAAATGTTCTCTGCTTAATATTTTTTAAGAACTCCCATTCTTCAATAACTTTTACTACATTTTCGTCTATTATTAAGTCGTATGACTTGGTTTGTACGAGGGTCAAACTGAAAGTTTCGGGAACAGAAAAAAACATGCAGTTAAATTGCATAAAAGTATTTTTATTGTTTTTCAAAGTATTCTCCTTTATATTTTATGCACTTTCCATGCGATCAAACCAGTCATTAAAGCACTTATTGAAGTCTGAAGTAGGGGTCGACAAAATGGCCATTTTAAAAGCCTCCACTGCTGCTTCCGGCGTCTGAAACCGCTTACCACGCAACATATCCTTAATTTTGGGGAATGTGAAAAGTCATTGGGGCTTAAGTCGGGGCTGTATGGAGGATGGTCCAGTAATTCGACTTTTTCACTGTCTAGGTACTCAGTTGTTTTCCGAGCGGTGTGAGGGCTGGCATTGTCGTGGTGAAGGATAATGCGGCGACTAGGGTTTTTTTTCGGAGTTCAGCAAAGATACTCGGCAAACAAATAGTGGTGTACCAATCGGCATTGACCAATCTACGATCTTCAAGAGGAATATTAGCCACGTGACCCGATTTGGAGACAAACGTAGCCACCATCTTTTTGGCCTTTTAGTTTCTCCCAAGTGTAGTTAATGTAACAGAGATTGGCCTAGGCCGCTCCACTTTCCTCCCTATTCTCCTGATGGTCTGCACTTCCTGCTCATCCATCTTGATTTTGATTGTGTTGTTTACCATGTTTATTATTTTATCTTGCAACTGAAAAATTGTTGCTCATTTTCTTCAACTCCGAAAAAGATAAGATTTCTCTGATTTTTTTTTTTCTAAAATATTCAACCTTTTCTCTTGTTCGTCTAACTGTGAAAGTAGATAAAAAACAAAACAAAAAACAAAAAATCATTTATTGTCACGTAACATAAAACATAAACGTAAAGGTACCTACATTACAATACACAAACAAAAATTAAAATAAACTAAATTACACCATACAGACATTTCACATTCACTCATTTCACAATCATACAAACAAAATAAAGGAACACAACAGAGACACAAACACGGAGGTGGCAAAAGGCTCGGGCTCAGCCTGTGCCACGATTGTAATCGCAGCGCTGATTTTCAGCCTGCACCTTACCTCACTGGGCAATTTACGACAAAAGAGGTAAGTAGGGCTAGCTATTGTGATATTTTACAAAGATTTGCTAAGTCGATATTTAGTTCATCAAACTTTGTGTCCATATGTGACTTTATATTTTCTTCCATATGGGCGATGTGGGAAGTTTGACAAGCACTCAGTACTTTCGGTGTACTTTTGTCCTCACGAACAACTGCATGATGAGGTAGATAAACACATCCTGGCTTGGCAGCCTCGTATTTTGTCCCGGATAAGTTCCATATGGTTCATGATCAAGTACTCGTTAATAACCTTGGAATACTCCTGTTTTAAGAGTGGATTCTTCTGAAGTTTTTTCTCTAGCAAGAGAAACCGTTTCATGGCAATTGTTCGTGAGTCCCCGTACTGGCAATTTGGATTCTCATCGCGAAAGGGAAGACTTACAACATAGCGACCTGACGCATCCCTAGTTGTAGTGGATTCAAAATACCTTTCACAGGCTTCTTCTTCCTTGGATAGAAGTGGATGGGGCTGGTCAGTTTCAATTTCCCAAAACTGGCGCAACAAATCATTAACTGAGTTGTCATGGATATGCGCGCTGATAATGTACGGAGTAGTGTTATCACGTACCTGTACTCGTCCCGAAAGTATCCAACCCAACTGTGAATTCTGAGCGGTTAAAGTTCCAGTTGGATTCCTTACTATCCCTTCTGCCAAAATTTTACCATACAGATCAGCGCCCAACAGTACATCTATATTGCTTGGTATACCATACCCTGGATCCGCCATCTTTAATTCTAGCAACTCCGGGAAATCCTGTAATATAATCTCCTGCGAAGGAAGAGTGGATGGTAGACAGTTTAAAACATAGGCTTGGATAAGACAGCTAAAAGAGCTATTAGTGGAATGTAAATTAAACTCAACCATATGTTTTACTGACATATTAGACTGATCTCCTCCCAAACCTGACACTGTCCCTCGAACGGGAAACTTGGGAAGCCGCAGCATTTGGGCTGCAAGCTCCGTGATGAACGAGGCTTGCGAGCCCTGATCCAGTAATGCCCTAAGTGTGTGATACAAACCCTTATTTTCTACATTTACTAAGGCAGTGGCTAACATTACTTGACCGCTTGTTCTTATTGAACCGTTAGAGAAATAGTTCGCAACTCGCTCCACGTGACCCGCTTCGTGCTGCTCCTTGATTGGCGCGTGGTGCTCAAACGTCGTCTGACTAGGGCCCGCCTGGGCTGGAGAGTAAAAACCGCCATCCTGGTGAAGCAGGGAGTGATGACGTTAGCCACACCGCCGACAAACCGGGCGTCGATTGCATTGAGTTAAAGAATGATTTGCTCCAAAACAGTTAAAACACAATCTTTTTTTTGTATAAATTCCCGACGAATTTCGCAGCTGTCTTGTGCAAATTTCTTGCATTGATAAAGTAAGTGAACATCTGAACAGAATGGACAGGACACAGCCGTGGTGACACTGAATACCTTAGTTCTCTCTATTATCTCTTTAGTTCTAGATTCTCGTTTGTCTTTAGGCTCTAAAAATTCCAGTGCTCGAAATCCGGATTCTAAGAACAACTGAAATTCACTAAATAGCGGTAATTTATCCGAATGCTTACTTAGCTTTTGTTCCCATTGTTTTCTGGACTCTTGATCTAGCTTTAGTGTCATAAGGTGGATAATTAAAATGTCCCACGTTGATACAGGCACTTCAAGATTGGACAGCGCGTTCAAACAATCATTGGTGGTATCTAGTAACTGTTTTACACCAGTGGATGATTCTGCCGTCAAAGCCTTTTGGCCCACTAGCCTGGCAAGAATACAATTCGCAATAATTATATCGTTTGTTATTGTACCTTTTGTTTAATTGAAGCCAACATTGCGAGTAGTTTGCGTCCGTAATAGCGATATGCCGCTTTAACTGCTCAGCTTCACCTTGCAAATGGCTTTTCAGATAATGCAATTTTTGTACATCAGCCAGCGATTTATTATTGTGGATGAGTGATTCAAACAAATCGTGAAAGGTTGGCCACTCCATATATTTACCCGAGAAGAACGGCAATACAATTTTCGGAAGCTTAACGGCATTATATTCTGATTTCTCGTTACTTGAAACATTGCTCGAACCCGACTGATCGATAAGGTTAACTTCCGATAGCGATTGTTTTAATTCTATCTTGTATTCGATATATTTATCTTCGACACTGCCGTAAATATCATCCGTAAAGTAACTACCACTGTCATCCTTGCAGTCCACAACAATATTCCGATGATTTTCCTCAAAACTTATCCAGTACTTTTCCAAAAGTTCCAATCTTGTTTCTATGTGGGCAACCGTTATTCTAATCTTTGGTGACTTTTTGAAGTTACTCTGGGCCTTAAATATCTTACTTTGAAGATCACTTTGTAGTTTAATATATTTTTCTACACCCATTGTTCACGAAATAACCTCACAAGGGCACTATAAAGTTCAATAGTTGTAGTACCTATTTAACAGTTTATTATTTTGGTTTTGTATTATTGATTGACACCAATACGACACTTCACTAAATAAAATATCTGTTATTTGCAAACTCGCAGTTCCGCAACAATCTATAATTAGCTATTTTTCTTCGATAATGTTCATAAACCACTTGTAATGCACAAGAGTACCGTCTTAAGTCTTTTTAAAAGTGAACGTGTTGTTTTCCAACTACAAACACTGTGCTCATTACCCATGCAGAATTCTAACGCACAAAGACACTATTCGACACTGCATTGACACCGTGTTGCTGCATTTGAGAATCGACCGTATTCAACTTAATTTTGCACCATAACTTTGCTATTGTTTATTATAATCCGATTCGTATTGGACCATGTTCGACGTGCAAGCAGGTTGGATTAAGAATTAACACTATGGATATGTAAAACTCGTATAATTTAGAAAATAAAACATTTAAATTAGGATACAGTGTTACTTCTGTCTTTTATGAGCTTTGACAACTAACTCCTATCGTCGCCGTTGAGTAAATTAAAGCTGAACGTACAGCGCCACCTGTCGGTTACTTTATGGAAAACTTAATATAACAATTTAAACTAAAGATTGGACGAACACCGGCTATTCTTGCAGTATCTCGCTGGCTTCGGCCGTTTTCCAATATTGTAAGGATTCTCGTGCATTCTTCGGGTGTAATTGACATATTTATTACATTAATAATGACCACTGAACATTTGGGACCCTTTTTATATATGCATTTTATGACAGAACGAAAACAAAAGCAATAACAAATGGAAAATGGAAAAAGTTCTTTATTTCAAAAACGATCATTTTGATTTAAAAAAAATAATGTCATTATTTCATATTACCAATAAGTTTTAATACCTGTAATTAAGGAGGATTAAATTGTCTATAAGGTTCAATTTATTTTACGTAGCTAGGTGTATTCGTTTTCGAAATATTATAATTTAAGTTTTGCTCTCGAGTGTACTTACATTAAGAATGAAAGAAATTTGAGTTTAAGAAGAGATGTATAGGTTATATTTGTATACTAGATATTATTTCTACATGACATTGTTTTATTTAAACACTAGTTTTAGCCCGTAACTTCATCCGAGACCTAGACAATAACTACTCGCGTTCGTACATAAATTAAAATTCATCTAATATTACTTAGTCGTTATGCAATCATGACGTTTTGCTACCGAGACCATATGCTATCCTATAATTTGGTCGTAAACTCTACTAGTCATTTTGCAACTTCGGCGTTATGCCATAGTTGTCGATCGTACAACTAAGGCATTCTACTCACTATGACATTCTGCAAAAAAGGCATTGTGCTTACTAAGGCACTTTGCAATTACGACGTTTTGTTTACATAGTCTATATGTAATGTAGTCCTTACGAGCCTTAGCCCTTCTGGTATGGTCATTTCAATGGATTCGGAAATATAGGCTCTTAAAATTACAATTAAAGGCCGTGTACAAAAAAAATACCCTTTTTTCCAAAAAAATCGTATCTGGCTGGGCTATGATCCCCAGATATCTATTTTGGTAGCAATCAGTCGAATAACTGAAAAGTTCAAGATAGCGTCTACTTTTCCCATTCTGTCAACGGATTCAAACAGCCGTAAACCAATAATACACTCATAACCATAGATCGTTATCGCGGGAGCAAAAACAAATCTGTTACAGAACACATATAACAGATTGTCTGTTTGGTAAAAAGAAATATTATGCCTACGCATTCTAAACCTCTGAGAAGTTCTTCAAGTCTTACACGACGTTTTCTCTGGATAGACATAGTTGGTCAAAGAAAAATTCATAATAAGCCAGCAATGTTTTTTTTAAACGGATTTATTTAGCTTCACCGCGTATATTTGTTTGTTAGCTTCAAATATTGTAATCGATTTAACATACATGTATTGAGACCCCGTGACCATGCAGAATTACGATACCTTCGATCTTTAAATCCTGATGCTGTAGATGGTACTGCTTAGCTTATGATTCATAAAAGGTTTTAAAACTCGTTTTTCACTTTTTTTATTGAGGATGATGATACTCAGTATTTAAAATTATCAACTTTGTATTTTTTAAGTCATACCTTTCACATAGAGACGCGCCACAATGCGAGTGTCGCTTCTGTTATTGCCTACTTGTCATAATCTTTGAGTACTGTCAAATCGTATTTGCTCCCGCGATAACGATGTATCCTCATAACATCTTTATAAAGAAAGAGCTTTACGAAATGCAAAGGAAGCCATTCGTCTCGACGCGACACTCGCGACTGACAGCACTGCCATGTCCACTTAGCGGTCTCGTAGAGGCGTGCAACTGTGTGAGTGTGTAGTTTTGAACGTTTGTTCGTAGCTTCTTTACTGCTTTAGCTCTATATTTACTGTGCTATTATTGACTGAGGGTTAAGTTACTGATTTGATGTAAATGATGCGTAGATGCCCTTGATGCTCTTGATTGGGGTCGCTCGACAACCGAGGTGTTGAGTTGATTAAAAACATTTTTAATGCCTGGGAAGGGTCACAGGATGCTTTAGGTATTTTTTGTGATTTGTCCAAGGCCTTCGATTGCGTTAACCATGACACATTGATCAGGAAACTACACCACTATGGAGTTAGAGGTACTGCGCAAAACTTAATAAAAACGTACTTATACGGGAGAATACAAAGGGTAGACGTGAATGGAGTACGATCACCTGGGTCATTGGTCTCAATGGGCGTACCACAGGGCTCAATATTGGGTCCATTTTTATTCCTCATCTACATAAATGACTTACCTTACCTTATAAAGGACAACCATGATATAGTATTGTTTGCTGATGATACGTCACTTATGTTCAAAGTTAAACGACAACAGCAGTTTAATGTCGATGTAAACAATGCTATATCAAAAGTAGTCGATTGGTTTAGTGTTAATAATTTATTACTGAATGAGAAAAAGACGAAATGTATAAAGTTCATGACTACTAATGTGAAAAATAGTCAAACTACTGTAACTATTAAAAATGACAAACTAGACCTAGTTAATGATACAGTGTTTCTTGGTATAACGTTAGACTCCAAGCTCCAATGGGGTCCTCATCTTGCTGGATTGGCGGGTAGACTCAATTCTGCAGTTTTTGCAGTTAATAAGATTCGGCAATTAATAGATTTAGATACCGCTCGATTAGTTTATTTTAGTTACTTCCATAGTATTATGTCATATGGTATTTTACTGTGGGGTAGTGCTGCTGATGTAAATAGCATCTTTGTTCTGCAGAAGAGGGCTATTCGTGCTGTCTACAAGATGTGCCAGAGAGATTCGCTTAGAGATAAGTTTAAAGAAATTAATATATTGACCATGCACAGTCAATACATTTATGAAAACATTATGTATGTTCATAAAAACATCGCTAAATTTAGAAAGAACTGTGACATACATAATGTTAATACCAGAAATAAATATAAGCTCGCAGTGCCCTTCACGCGGCTCCATAAAATAAAAAACTCTTTTATGGGTAATTGTATTAGGTTCTACATATAATAAGCTCCCAAGTAATGTTACTGAACTATCAGTAAATAAATTTAAGAGTTACGTTAAGCGTAAACTAATTTCTAAAGCATATTATAGTATTAAAAGACTATATAAATGATAACAATGCTTGGGACTGAATTGCTTGTAATAAAATGTTTAGTCCTTACGACAAAAGGTTGCGAACGTCGAAAAAAAAAAAGACATCCGACAGAGTTTCTTACAGGTTCTTCTCTGATCGGTCGCGATTTGAACCTGCAGTCAATTTAGGCTAAGTCGCTACTATGACGTTTCAAAAGAGTTTATTATTTGTAAACCTACTTGAATAAAGATTATTCTGATTCTGATTCTGATTCTGATTCTTCATAATTCTTGTTTTGTCATATTCATTCAATCTTGTGAGTGTCGTATTATAAGGCAATAAGTTCAGGGCACGTTGCAAACAAATATAAACCATATCTGTAGAAATTATGGATGACTTTCGATTTAGTTACTTGTATGATGTGTGTAGATAATTTTACTTGGCTTTAAATTGGCAACGTCGCAATTATAAGGGTATGTTACACCTAAGTTTTTGTAACTCGTTTGTCACAAAAATGGATTTATATCAAAAACTAGACCGAATCGAGCCTAATTTATACGACATTTTTAACTCCAAATTAACTCAGGAACACGCTCTTAAAATCCTTCGGGTACATCCCGGGCACGGTGTATATATATATATATATATATATATATATACACCGTGTTTTTTTTTGATTTACGATAACTTCGGCATATTGTTAGGTACACGTATAGAAACTACGTGGTACATTAGATTTTAAAATATTACAAAAAAAATAAAAAGAATTGTTTAGAACAAAGTAATTAAATGTTGTGTCTTCAATCATTCTAAAAGGGTCTTTAGAGTTAACTCATAGTTAGTGTCAAATACGTCAAGTCAGCGTGACATACACACACACAAGTAAAGATAACACTTGACAGGTGCACGACCTAACAATTGAAAACTCTTTACTCATAATAGGTAATTAAAAGAAAATTGTTAGGTATCAATTAAGAGCCTTTTACATTAGTTTAACGTGATTAACTGATTAATTTTAATAATTGAATATCTTTATAACCGTACGAGTTATCATATGTCTGTCTTCGGGAAATTAGCTTAATTTGACTTGAAGAACGTGCTCTTAAAGTTATCGTAAATCAAAAAAAACACGGTGTATATCTCGGACCTGATCTACAAAAATACTTTTTCTCAGTTGCTTATTTATATCTGTTTGGAAACCGCTTAAGTTTACTTTAATTAGTAGCTGTGTCCCTGTGACAGCTTATATAAACACTTATTATACGAGTTTCTTTGATATTTTACAAGAATTGTATTGTATTACTACCTAATCAAGTATACTTACCTACCATTCTTGCCACTTATACTAATTATTTTCCTTTGTATTCTCCAGCATTTGAAGAAACCTCCAATAAGAGCACATACTCTTCAGACTGTCAGAATACCACATTAAAACTTGGTGACTTTGCAAACGTCAATCAGAATGAGAGCATCAGGTTAGCAGGCGAGTTGAAGCGTTGGATAGGAAGCGGAAAGACCTTGAATTGGACCTATGACGAATCTAGGAAGGGACCAAGGAGTTACCTGTCTGACGACAAGATAAATGGTTAGTACGAGTCTTCTAATACATGTCAAACGGCTCGTGTGCTTTTTTATTTAGATGTGCACTATGATTCGAGCCACTTTTACTTTTATTATTGAGACACATTGCAAGCGCGCCGGAGCTAGAGCGAATTTTGAGCCATACAATAGGCAAGTAGTGAGAGTGATCAGATCACACAGATCCCTTTTTCGCTCCGCTGGGCACGACGTGCGGAGCGCGCACAGGCTCAAAACGATGCTGCGTAAGAAAAACTTTAAATTTAGATGCTGCTAATTACTAGCTTGTTTATAATAAATAATAATAGGACTAACATAAAACATTAACCGCCTGTTTCACAATCGTCAAGTAAAGCATATCTGTCAAATAAATTTAGCCCTTTCCTTTTCTTACACTTGAAAATGGACACAGATAGGGCTATCTTTATTTGACAGATAAATTTACTTGTCGATTGTGAAACGGGCCCTAAGTGTAAATAAAGGTCTGCTGAAGCATCAACAAAAATAAAGGGTGCGCCATTATTTACGTAACATTTACAATAGTATGGTAAATATCTTTCATTCATTCTTTCTACAAAATTTGCCATATACTGAAATTTACTTCCTGAAACCGCATGAAAATGGTTTTCAGGTTATAACTTAATCTGATAGATAGAGGCGCCTGAAACATACCTACTTTCAGTCCGTTTCAGGCGCCTGAAAACAACGGCAGATCGAAGTTTTGATATTTCAGCCTGCTAAAAACACTTCCAAACACACACTTAAAAGCCCGATTGAAAAGTAGACGCCCTAATCCACCGGCGTTACAATACCACGTCGCTATATCGCTATAGTTATCTTTTTGTGACGGCGATCATATCTTGTAATCATGAAATGTTTTTCTTTTGTGATATAAGTACAAAATAACAGTTTCGGACTTTTCTCTTTACTTGTTCTGTAAGACCCTTCTTGCCGAATTTCATTATTCTAGGTCTATGGGAAGTACTCGATAGGTTTTGATTCCCCTGCAAAGCCTTAGAAAATAAATCCCAAATGGCCGTATCTTTGGATTGCGTTGACTTTGAAGCTTGATTTTTCTACAGCTTCATGGGACCGCAGATAAGAATTTGCTGTTAATTTCAATTTGATTCATCCTCGCGATCGTGAGAAAAAGGGTCTTTACAGACGCACATACAGACGGACTACAAAGTAAAAAACTATATTAAACAACTGTTCAATTTTCAGGTGGATTTTTTGGAACCTACAGATTGTTTAATAAATTCAATCTCGATGGCACGTTCCATGAGTTTAATGCACGTGAAAAGATGCGGGTAAAACCCCGTCTCCGTCGCATGAGACGTCCCAAAGACATGGAATTCTCAGACACGGCTGTTATTGACTATCAGACTTTGAAGTTCAAACCCAAAGATTACGACTATGGAGACTTTGGTGAATGGAATGCTTTGTTACAAGCTCTTCATAGGAGGGATGATACTTTCTACGTAGTGGGCGTGGGCAAGGGCGAACATTTACTGCTGCCGGCGGTCTCGCACAATGTTACAAGCCCGCCTAAAATGGCGCTAATTTTACCAGCCAGAACAGGAAATGGTAAGAAACAAACAACATAAATCGGATTTGCGCATCGAGCGTTCCGGACTTATTTAAAGGCACAGATTTAAGGCGAAGGTTGGGGCAAGAACGTAAAATCGAGGTGTTTTTGGAATCATTGCTTGGTAAAAATATAGAAATCGGTAGTTTGAAATGATAATAATATGAACACACATATTATTGTGGTTCTGAAAGTCATAGTAATAAAGGAAATCTGAACTAAATTTGTTTCCATTCAACGTAAAAATATCAAGGAGACCGTGTCGCACAGCCGCGTGGTAGCAAACAGATACTCCTGTAATTAAATAGGACTTCATTATTAACAATTCTGTGTCCGTGTGGTTGCCGGACTAGAATAGTGCCACTCTATGTCTTCCCGTGGATGTCGCAAGAGGCGACTAAGGGAATAAAGGCTGGTAGTACTATTAGGGTTTTCAGAGTTGATGGCGTCATGTTATGTATTAAGAATTCTAAATAGACTTTTACGACTTTTTAGATATTATAGCAAAATGGAATAATAAGTAAATGTACAACGGACGTTAAAGTATCAATATTATTTATTTAGATTTACCAGTCAAATATAGGGTTTGATTTACATCTTCTTCGTTGTAAATTTTACAGTGCACATGATTAACGATACTTTTCGCTTGAGATCGAATGGGTTTTAGTACATTTCCCTTATAACTAAAACCAAACTAGTTGTAGGCAATAAATAATATTTCTTTTCACATGTTACGAGTATCGTATCGTGGTCAAGTCGGCCGCCATTCCGGCCAAGTAAATAAGAACTATCGAGTAACTTGACGATACGATAAAATGTCAAATGCAATATGTTTTTACTCACATTACTATTATTTTATAATAAACTAAAGTATGTCTTGAAATCTACGAGTCGTTTTTTTGTACAAATGAATACACAATTTATGGGATATATGATATTTAACATAATAACCAGGCCCATGACCGAGTAACATAACAAAAAAAGGGGCCACCTTTTTCCGTTTAGTTGACAATTCAAAGGTTAAAGGTTATTCAACTTTGTCATATGCCCTTATATATTATAATGTGTAATCTGTACAACAACAAAAAAAAACTTCAATTTAAGCCAACCTAAACAAAACCAATGGTAATAATATAGACAAAAGAAAACCAATGATAACAATATTATCAATAAAAAATAATAGATATTTTACACTATCATGCACACTCGTAAAAACAGCAAAAATATTTCGGGTCATGCATTAAAATATCTACTGGTCATGTTTATTACCATACCAGCACGGCTAGCACATGACGGCGCGCGAGTTACGTCGCGCGCGAGATAGACTACCCGTCATTGTCTGATTAGAACGGTCAGAAAAAGACAGGTAGTCTATCTCACGGGCGATAAAACTCGCGCGCCGTTATGTGCTAGCCGTGCTGGGAAATCTCGGGGCATCTATACGAAAGTGATGTAGCAAAATGTTTTATCGACAAAAAATATATCGATGTTACTGCCAAATCTAAATGTTATGCGACATAAATTAATACTACTTATTTTCTTCTCATTTTTAAATAAAAAAGAAACAAATTAAACCTTCCTATTTATATGGTTATTTTAAAATAGTTTCCATGATATACATTCAATATTTGTCCCTTTTTAAAGGTATTAATGATTGCCGTCTAGATAAAAATATCCACTTTAAACTGGTAAACGTTCTATCAACGACCACAGTGGTCAACTGGGCATTCTTTAAATATTTATAATGACTCAAAGCCAATTTCTCATTTATGTTGATTATTAAAATTTCCTCACCTTTTTAAATTAATAAATAAAATGAACTCGTACAAAAAGTATTGTTCACTATAGTGTCATAATCAAACTTTTTAATCTCATACCTTACTTAGGCCACTCAGCAAACTTCGTGGCCTAAACACGGTACTCGACTAAAAAGCTCTCTATTATAACACGATTGTGAAAAATACTATTATCTATCTAATGTAGGTCTTCAGTTGTTGGTATAACATTTAGTAAATACTGCCGTTTAACCTTAAAAGACGAAAGGTATCGTTCTACAATTTTTTCATTTAATACTATTTTCTCCTACTTTTCAGATTCATCAATAACCGGTCACGTAACGTTAATGCAAATAGATTGCTCCGTAGTGAACACGTCACTTGTCAAACTAAAGTCCGAGGCTTTGCCTGAAAGTCTGAGGATGAACAGTGACCACGTGAAACCTGCCGTCTACCCTACCAAACCTGACAGAAAGCAATTTTACAACAAAAAATCTGGAAAACATTCTTTGGAAAATTACTCAAATGTACTTCATAATATTAGCAACAATGTATCTAATCAACCAGTCAGATACAAAAAACCAAGATCCCACACTTAATCTGGATTTAAGCAAAGATGATTTCTTTGCGCAGTATTTCTTTTCTAAGAATGAGGAAATTAAAAGTGATGCTGTAATTTATAATAGCGATACAGATAAGATAGATAAACGAAAAGGTTCGGTGTTATATTGAGATTAAGCTATTTAATTTCCATAAACGTTAGAGAAGAGATACAGTCTCATAATCGATTTATTGTATCAGTTGAATAATGAATGTACTTGTGCCAGCATAACGTATACGTTATGCTGGCACTCCACTTGGTAGTATTTGGCCAAATATTCGTGTTGCTTCTTTTGCCTTCCTACAGCAAATGAATAGAATAGAATAGAATAAAGAGAGGCAACGACGCAACGTGAACACGCAACCCCAAGCGGAGTGCTACTATATATATTCGACTTACATTCAAAAGCACTAATATATTCTATACGGCCATCGCGCCAAATACACACGGAAATGTCTAAGGATCAACGCCGTACTTATTTATATACATTAATAAAATATCACATATGGGCAGGTTATTCCAACTTTACCAGGCGCGGGTACTGTCGTGTATGGAGTACTGCTGCCACCTGTAAGATAGATCTGCCAAATACCAGCTGGCTGCCTTGGATTCGATCTATAAACGAGCCAAGACGCTCATTAGTGACACCGATCTGGTGAAAGCAAAGCTGCCGAGCCTTGAACACCGTCGAAAGGTCGCCTGCTTGGCGGTGTTTTTATAGGGTATACTTTGGGGAGTGTGCGTTGAGGCTGCGTGACCTTATTCCACCAGCTCCATTCCGTTATCATGGGACTAGGCGCGGACTAGCGTTTCACGCATACGTCGTCGATATGCCAGGTGTTCGCACGAAGCTGTTCGTCTCTACGTTGCTGATCTGACCTTTTTCCTGCAAACTATAATATGTAAACAATAAAATACACTTAATAGATTCGTGGCTGAGTAAAAACCTTTTACTAACGAATGTGTCAAAGACTTGCTTTATACAGGGTGTAGGCAGATCGTGTGCAAAACAATACGGCGGATAGGTAGGGTCACTTACAACACACTTTAGGCTAAATAACACTCATCCTGCCAACGGTTTTAGTAGAGGTTGTGTTGCCGCTTATTGGACTGTATGATTGATTTGACGGCTGTACTCCGTCAGGGATTGAGGGATCCGAAAGGAAACAATGAAAACAATGAATTAGTGTAGGTGAAGCAGGCGAGGTTGGAGCGTGAAGGGGATCGGGGCGGCGTTGCAGCTGTTTGGATTCTTCCTTTAGGCTTCTTATTTCGTCGGCGGTCTTGGTTCTTCTGGCTGGCGTCATACAAACGGCCGCCATTTTTATACTTTTTTGGTCCGCTCCACCACCAAAATGCTCGACCTCACCCCCAATGGTACTTTATTAAACTTTTCTTACAGGATTTGTTTCTTATATGCATAGGTAATGTCCTAGTTACCTTATTCTAATTAGTCTTTATTCCTTATATCATACTACCAGTTGTCGGTGCGGAGGCTGTGAGGCGATTGGCCGCGAAAAAGGTGGTCCGCCATATTTATACTACCCCCCGCACCTTCTGTATAAATACTCGCCTGGGCGGCGCTCGCTCCTTAGTTATATCGCGAGAGCCGTGGAGCTAAGTATGTATGCTAAGGTTTGTATTAAAACTCCAATAAGAAAATATTTTATTTGCAGCCGCTTATCTTATAGGACTAATTGAAATCACATCGCTTAAAAAACTAACTTAATATTTATCGGGTAACTAGGACGGAGGAGTAACTGTTTACATTGCGAGGGACACTCAAATATTTTCATAAGTTAATGTGAGAGGACTGCTACTCTTGTTCGTCGCGAACAGTTTTTTTTTTTTTTTTATATTTCCCAAAAGTTTACAGTTTTCTGTACATATCTTTTTTTTTAAATCTCGCAGCAAAAATGTATATTTTTTTTATCTCTAATGTTTGCTTATTCTATTAACATCTTATTTGCACTCCCATAGTAAACAAAAAAAAAGATATGATCCGACAAAGTTCGAAAATTAGAAAATAAATGTCGTTAAGCTCATCTTTACGGCACAATAAAAAAAATAGGAGCTTCTCAGATCATCCAATTTCACTAAACCTTCTTAAATTCATGACCACTCTAACAATATACCACATATCTAGAATCACTATGAATTTTCTGGCAAAAAAAATGGTTTCACTCTAAAATGGTAACCACCATTTTACACCACCTACGAGGGTCAAACTGAAAGTTTCGGGAATAGAAAAAAATATGCAGTTAAATTGAATAAAAGTATTTTTATTGTTTTTCAAATTATTCTTCTTTATATTTTATGCACTTTTCCATGCGATCAAACCAGTCATTAAAGTACTTATTGAAGTCTGAAGTAGGGGTCGACAAAATGGCCATCTGACATTGTAATTTGATCCAAATATAAAATTTTAAATTAACAACAAATGTTCTCCCACGCAGCTAAATTTTTTAATGAATAGCTGTTCACTTAGGTAATTTATTATGCAATGAAGTTGGTTAAAAATAAATAGGTTCTTTTTGGTCGTAAGTTGCGTATTGAATATCGTTAAAGAATAATTAGCGGTGAAAATAAATGTTAATTTTTATTACCGTTTTTTATAATTGAATTTCTTTGATGCGAATTTCTCACTATTGCTAACAGACACAATGTGATAAACAGTAGAGAGACAAACACTTGTAGCTTTTTCAACTAACTGGGCAGCCGTGTAAGGGGAATTTAAATTTTTCTTCAGTTCAAGTTCAAAATATTTATAACAGTTAAAAATAATTTGCTTACTTTGACTCTAAATCGGACCAAAATTACTCACTGCCATATTTTTTGAAAATTATGTAACTTACACTTAGTCGTACGGGCTGACACAAAATTATTCTGATAATTGTGAGAGTACAATAAAATCAGACGTAAAAATATATGCACAACGTAAATAATATTCACAATTTGACACTGAGATTATTTTGGTATTTACTTCTTCAAACCTCTTTTTATGCTGATAGTACGAGAAAATAGAAAATTCAAATATAGAATGCCTGTAAACATACAATACTACTACATATGCTATTCCATGCTCTCGTTAATTTATCTACAGTACGTGGCGCAGCTTATATGAAACCCAGTTATTTATCAGCGTGTTAACTTTGCAATGTATACAGAAGTGTCACCTATCACACAAGTCATTGTCAAGATGGTAAAATAGGGGGCTGGTTGAGGGGGTGTATTTTTTATATTTTTGTATTTGACCTGCCCTAGATGGTCGATAACATATATATACGCAATCTTTGCCAGAAGTAATAGTGCTACTTTCTAGTTTTAGTTCAAAAACAATAAAGCTACACTAATCAGGATGGTTCTTAGCAAGATTTAATGAAAATTGGCTGAGCCTTTTAAGAGATATCAGCTCTGAAATTAACCTCTAGGGCTTTTAACCTCCTTAAAGGTCCATATCTCATAAACGACTGAACCACCGCTAGAAATCTGCTTTCAATCATAAAACCGCATTTAAATCGGCTCATCCATTTAAGAGCTACGGTGCCACAGACAGAAACACACACACACACACTTGCACATCAAACTTGTAACACCCCTCTCTTTGCATCAGGGGTTAAAAAGCAAGATGGGACGGGTTTTATGTTGGTAGGGCTTTGTGCAGGGTCCGTTCGGATCGCTTAAAAGATAAAACACGAAGATAGGATCCGAGCCATAAGCAACATATTTGCAGTCTTATGATTGCAGTCTTGAGAATGCAAATGTCCCACAGGGTCTCGGATCCCACTCACTGTCAGCCCCCTTTTCCACCGTCCTGACGAGGACGTGACGTGACGCTACGGCGACACGTTGGCCTAGTTGGAAGTGACCCTGCCTCCGAAGCCAGCGGTTCCGGGTTCAAATCCCGGTAAAGGCAGATATTTGTATGACGAGCACGAGTATTTGTACCTGAGTATTTATTTCTCTATCTAAGTAAGTTTATCGTTGTCTAGTACCCATAGTACAAGCCTAGAGCTTAGTTTGGGACTAGTTCAATTTGTGTGACGTTGTCCTGTGATATTTATTTATAATTTATTTGATACTGCCGTAAAAGAAATGTTACAGAATGGGGTGCTAACCCTAAAAATATTTTTTCTTTTTACAAAATTTTTAGCAGTGTCTAGTGTTCCAAGTAAAAGTCTAGTGTTCATTTTTCTGATTTTATTATTTATAGTTTTGGCTGTAGGGGACACTTGACTCTTAACAAAAATAGCAATGTAACGCTTAATATTTCACAACCGGATGTCTTTCATCAAAAAAATGTTTTGACAAACCCGCAATTTTTTTTGAAATTACCAGAACCCCACTCCATGGGGTAGACGAGAAAGAAAGAACCTTCCTCACTTACGTGCAGGGGAGGTCCTATGTATATTCATGCCAAATTACAGCTTTCTAGTACTAAGAGTCTCTAAGCTAAGCTATGGACGGACGGACGGACTGACGGACAGATGGACAGATGGATGGATGGACAGACGGACAGATGGACGGATGGATAAACGGACGGACGGACTGACAGATGGACGGACAGACGGTCGGACAGACGGACGGACATGGCGAAACTATAAGGGTTCCTAGTACGGAACTCTTAACTACCACTTTAGCGTCTTCTTCCGTCAATACGTTTTAAAGTTGTGTTAAATTGTGTATTTATAATAGAATAGAAATGAAATAAATGTTTGAAAAAACTAAAAACCGTCTTCAAAATGCAAGAAAAAACTTATTTTAAAATGATAGGTAATAACTAATAAAGTTAGTCCAACTGAATTCGACTTTTGGTTATATTTTTAACCAAAAGTCGAATTCAGTTGGATTCCGTCGGACTAAAAACATTTATTTTATTTCATACCTTTTAGTGATCATAATAATACTGTAATGACGTCCATGTATATTTATTCCTATAATATTTGAGGATTTCTCTCGATTTCTCCAAGATCTCATCATCAGATCTTGACGTGCTGGTAATGGGTCCAACTAGAAAGTATACCCAATCAGACAAAAAAAAAATATCGGTCCAGGCGTCTTGGTCCCGTTGAATTGAGAATCCTCCTTCTTTTTTTGAAGTCGGTTAAAACTATTCAACCCTTACAAAAATACAATTAAAACAAAAGACAACTAAAAATAACACAAAATGGCGTTGAAAAGACTCAGCGTAAGTACCTAAGCCAGTGAAGTATAACTTGTTATGTGTAAATGTAGTTTTTTTGTGATTTTGTTCTGCGGTGGAGGCGACGGAGGTTGGTTTGTTTACTTAATTGTAGTATAAATGGTCGCATACATTCAAATAGAGTATTTATCTTAGAAATTACCTAAGTTATGAACTGACAAAGGTTTTCTAAGTCATTGGGACATATTTAAAGTAGGTATATAAGATTAATACAGTCATCTTTAAAAAATAAAACATGACTGTCATATGCAATAATAATTTAATTAGCTGCGGGTGGATTCTAGGGTTGAACCTATTCTTTGACCTTATCTACTCTACACTTACACACTTTATTCTAGCAATATTCGAAATCTAACCGGCTCGTTAGATATTAATAATTTAGTTGTATTATTTATTAATAGTTGGTAAGTACCTATATCACAAAAATAACATCGAGGTCTGGTTTTGACATTTATATTAGGTAGATATGAGCTCTGAAAGCTAATACTTTTAATAAAACATATTTTAGACGAGGTATTTAAACAGAAGTTTGAGATTACAAAACCAGCATTATGGGTGAATCAACTTTTAAGGTACTCCCCAATTTTCGACATGTCTCACTATGTCGCCTTAATTTGGTAGAATGCAAATTTTTTTTGATGTGGTCAATATATTGAATAAATCAGACAATTTAACTTACTTTCTAGCTGACAATTTTAAAAATTCTTCTATGATTTACACAAATATATCAGGTAACGCAGGGGACGACGTTGTCCCCAGGTTTTTTATGAAAAACGTGCATTTTCCACTGCGTTACCATGTTTTTACAAAATTATAGAATTGGTTTATGATTATGAATAGTGAAATCCGAAAATCTGATTATCTAATTTTAACATATGTAAACCATTATCAATCTCACATATTCTAGTAAGTTTTTATTAGCGTGTAGAAAAGGAGGACTAAAAGTTGATTCACCCTTATATTGATTTCATACAATCTCTTAAACTTTCGGGGGTCTTAGTTTGCTAGTAATTTCTGAGTGCGTTTTCTTTTCTTAAAAAAATATAAAAAAGGATGAAAAGAAAATATTTATTTCGACGTCAACAACAAACAAAATTTAGTTGGTAATAAAAAATGGTACTTCTTCAACGAAATCCTAATGCGTAGTGAGTTATCCGACTCGCACTTAACTGGACCGGCTTTCCTTACTGGATTGGGCCACTCTTCGCCACAGCTGCAAATAAATTTGCAATCGCAAAAAACATTTTTCGGATTTTTCCATAATTTGTGCTGTAAGACCTTCCTTCTTGCCAATTTTCAGGATTCGAGGTCTAATAGGAAGTACTCTATACATTTTGATTCCATTGAGTGTCGAAACATACGTTTTTTGCGGCATAAACGGTCATAAATTTATTCAAGTTAACTTAAGTTTGATTTTTTCACAGCATCAAGGGACTGTGAACTTGGGTGTATAGTTTTAATTTCAACTCGATATTTCTTCGCGTTCCCGAGATAAAGGGTCTTGACAGACAGACGGACATACGGACGGACGGACAGCAAAGTGATACTATAAGGGTTCCGTTTTTTGCTTTTGAGGTACGGAACCCTAAAAAAATTATTTCTTAAACGATACCCTAATACGTAGTGCGTAGTCCGACTCGCACATGACTGGAAAGCCGTTCCTACTGGTTTTTAACAGACTTCAAAAAAGGAGGAGGTTGTACGTTCCATTTGGTTTAATGTATGTTCACCGATTACTTCGTCAATTGTGGACCGATTTTAACAAATCTTTTTTAGTTTGAGTAGAGTATACTTTCGAGGTGATCCCATTGTCACCAAATCTGAATCTGATGAGGGGATCAGTGAGGAATTGAGGGAATTCCTCAAATATTGTAGGCAAACAAATAGCGATTTAAGTATTTTTAGTAACAAATCTAGCATTAGCCCAACAGAACCGAAGTCGGCGACCACAATATTTTCAGCAAATAAAGCCGATTTCAGTTCTGCTGGACTATCCTATTATTTATTTTATTAGGTAGGCGCCTGTTAGAAGTTATTTATTGTGATTCTTTGTTTTTTTTAATTTTGCCACACTTCGCCACTGTTGCAACTAAGTTCTTAATTACAAAAAACATTATTATTTTGCGATGAAGCAACAAATTATATTTTTTTATATTAACTTTTGCGGCATAAGCGGCCGTAACTTTATTTTCAGTTTACTTGGATGTTTGATTTTCTATAGATCCAAAGGATTGTGGACCTGAGTATATGGTTTTAAGTTCAACTCAATACCTTTACGCGTTTCCGAGAATAAGGGGCTTGACAGACAGGCGGACGTACAGCGAAGTGATCCTATTAGGGTTCCGTTTTTTGCATTTGAGGTACAGGGAGGTTATTATGACATAACTATGCAGTTCTGTTTACGCCCAGAGAAAAGGACAGAGCTATATAATTGCCATAGCTCTGTCCTTTACGCTCACCGTTAAATGAACTAATTACAACTTTTCTGATAAATTTGATAGTTCTAAAATAAAAAGCGATAAATGTTGATAGTTAAAAACCAGAGAGTTTTAGTTACAAAACAATAACAGTTTTTTTTGCTGAATTTCTTGCGCGTTTCTTCTCAGCAGTGGTCTCCTCTTCTGAAGCGCTGATAGAATTTGGAATTTAAAATTTTGAAGTGTAAAAGTGTCCGTGCGGTCTATTTACTGAATAAACAACTTTTGTTCTTTTTTAATTAGAATACCTTGGTTATTGTTAAGAAAGTTTCTAAGATAAACTTACATAAGTATCTAAGCTACCAAGTGTTTAAGACTGATATTAACAATAGCATATATCTTCCTAAATAATCAAGGCAATAGACTAGTACTTATTCTACACAAAAAGTAATGAAATTTTGCATTACTAATATTTTTAATAGACCTATCCAACGACACACCACACTATGTGGCAGACGAGAAAAAAAAACATCCCCACCTTACGTGTAGGGGAGGTACATTAAAACATTCGGTATGGTTTGTATTTTGTGGTGATTTTGATAAATAAATAATAGTGGCCAGTAATACCTGTTTCCATCATGCAACATCCTTCGACGAACCACTACAGTAATAAATTATAGTATTTGAAATTTAGTTTATTTTAGATTCCTTGACGATGATAATATGAAGCAAAGTTGGATACAAGCTATTTCACGACCAAATTGGTCTTGGTCGAAACATAGTCGGAATTACTCCAAACATTTTGAAGACGACTATTAGAGTAACACTCCACATGGGGTTGCGTGTTCGCGTTGCGTTGTTGCCCCTCTTCATTTGCAGTAGGAAGGAAAAAGATGCAACACGAATATTTGGGCCAATACCGCTGAGTGGTGCCAGCACATTTAATCAGATGTGTTATCATTTTTATTCAAACCTCATAATGGCACTTAGAATCCGCCATTAGAAATCCGTCCAGCCGTTTGGATGATACGAGGTAAAAAAGAACATGTTATATTTTTATAAAACTTCAAAATAATATGTCGATATCGATATTATTGTTTTGTCCGTCCCTGGTGTAAATATACTTAGTCTATGATCTAAACAATATCTGCGCACATAAACGTTGTTCTTCTTCGTCTTTTTTAATTAATGGCGGTCCACGCGGTGATTTCGCCAATGTCAAGTGAAAAGAGTAAATCAGTAAACAGAATAAATCAAAAGTAAAAGCCGGGCATTTTTCAATCGGCCATCTTTCCTCCCAGAAGGTAACCGGCAATCCCCCTAAACATTTTTTATATATGCGACAGTGTGCATCAGTGTACGACCATGACATTTTAGCGTAGCTGTAGCTATAGAACTGTCTCTGTTTGGTACACTGAATCCCAATAAGATTGTGCGTTGACTTTTATTTTGTCGCTCCTTCTATGCCTTTAGTTCTTATTCTATGTACCCGCTCATAGAATAAGAACTAAACGCATAGAAGTAGCCTTGAAACGTAAAAATATAAATTGCCATGTATTTTTAGTAATAAAATACATACATATACCAAAAGCTGAAAATATTTATTTTTTTTACTTTTTTTAGCCAACTACGTGATGCAATGTCTTTACCAGTCTATGTATGTACATACGTATGTTTTGGTACTTTGTCGCACTCCACCGATCGTACGCGTGAATCGATTTGACCAGCTCATACGTCAATCGATTTGTTTTAATCTTACGAGTGACACTGAAGATTCACAACAAAAAAAAACACTACTGTCCACCAAACAAAAACATTACACAGAATTTGCACAATTTATAAAACAAACAAAAACAACAAAGATAAACAGCAAAATCAAAATTCCGTATTCATGTCGTTGTTTTTACAAACCGCTGCGATAAAATATCTTTTAGCTTTTTTCGTTAAGCATATTTATTTTAGTAGGCAAATGATAATGCAATGCAAAGCGCGAGCGTAGTACTATTACTTATTCTGTGGCGCGACCGAACCCTTCCCTCTATATTACTATACTCTTTGGACACAATGATAAAGAAAGAGAATGGTTCTGACATACCTACAGAATAAACGTGCCTACCTAAACTACCATAGCAAACAAAATGGCGGACTGTCACATGTTTAAGTGCTGCCCCGATTCGATAGTAATAATAAAGTTATCGATAAACAAACCATATGGGTGGGAGGTTCTCAACTCGTCTGTTCTATACGTTCAGTACTTCGCATGTCCTGTATAAAGATGCAGTAGCAGTGGGATACCTGAAGGGCTTGCAAAACGTCGTCTTGAGCACAACCAGCACGGTGGGCCCTTTCCACCATAAAGGAAAGGAAAGGTCGGAAATGGTCCCATAGAAAAGTTGGAGTGATCTGATGATGGAATTCATGAGTTAGAGTCTGTCAAACGAAAGCTGTCCCAGAGAAACAGCGGCAATTTCAAAAACCTGCAGCTGTTTACACTGACTCTGTACACTGAATAAACGGAGTTGATACTATATGATTTCCTGATCTTTTCACATCAGTGTTGGAGTATCAACTCCGTTTATTCAGTGTACAGTCAGTGTAAACAGCTGCAGGTTTTTGAAATTGCCGCTGTTTCTCTGGGACAGCTTTCGTTTGACAGACTCTAACGGCGGAACTCCTCAAAAATTGCGGACATATTTTGCTATTTTCAGCATTTACATACCAAAAGCTTTAGGCTAGGTTCACATGAACGCGTGGTTGACGTGGCGTGCGGTACAAGATTCTAACAAAGTAGTGCTATCGCATACCTACATGACCGCGCGTGCCGCCATGCATCGCAGGCAAGATCTTGACAAGAGCCGCCTGTCATATCAACGCTTCCACCGCGCGTTGAAGCGTGTTCGTGTCAACCTAGCTTCTTTATTTCGTAAAGTGGAACCGATGATAAAGACTAGAGATGAAGTATTTCACGGGTTCAGTAGGTAAATATAGTTCGAGTGAGTTAATATAATTTAAAGTACAAAGCAACAAAACTATAACTTCTTTCTTAGTTATTCCTTTCATAAAAAAGACTCATTAAGTTCTCTTAATGATAAAATACAAGAATCATAAAAAGCAACAAAAATATTAACAATAATTGTTTACTTTTGTTTTTATTCAAAACAAAGTTAAAGACTGGTAATACACGATTATTTAAGATTATTGGCACTCTCACGCTGTGGCAGCGTGAGAGTGCAAATTATTTTTTGTACAAAATCATTTTAAGCTATTGCATAGCTTCTATCGCGGGCCTTGAGCGCGGGGACCGAATCCAGAAATTCCGTAACGAAAAAACCTCACGCTCCCCACTCCGACGGGCAAGGAGGTGTGGCTTGAAGGCCGTGCATCGTCTAACGTCGTTTCAGTTCGGCACTGTAGTGGTGGGTCGTTGACAGTTTTCGCATCAACGAAACGAAACGTTAACTTAAAGTTCGTCAACTAGTTGAAAAACTAGTTGATTTTGTCAACTAGTTTTTTTGAGTATGCTTGTTGATACGGAAAAACGTTGAATTGAGTTGGCCGTTTCTTAGAACAATATATAGCTTTTGTTGTGTAAAAACTGAGAATAAAAACTTATTTCCATTACAGTTGAATTGCCGCAACGGCCGCAATTCGAATTTACCTACTGTGATTTTAATTTAATGAATAGAATTTAATTCAAAACATCAAACTTACAGATTGATATTTGAAAAATGATGATTACGTTGCGACATTTGTACACTACCAGTAAAAATTCAAACGACCTCCCCTTCATACTTTAACCAGGCTTAGGACTGGCTGAGAAAAGTCAAATATTATTAACTTTTTTTTCGTAAAACTTCGTGCCGAGTGGCCTCGAGCCTCCGCGGCCGCGCGCCGTAACGTAACGTATTCTCCTTCCTTTTCGCGCTTAACATAACGTCGATCAACCTATTCGTTTCCTTCCGTTCCGTTGCGCGATCAACGCGTCAACTAATTCAACTATCTCTCTCTCTAGTCTAGTTAAGTTTCGTTTCGTTCGTATCAACGTCGTCGACTATCAACTAGTTGACTTCGACATACAAAACAGTTGATTCGTTGAAGTAGAATCAACGGTTGAATCAACTAGTTCGTTGAATCAACGCCCACCACTATTCGGCAGTCTTCGACACGGCGTTGTGTGCGATTAGACGTATTGTACGACTCTACGAAACTCGCACGAATCGAGACGAGCTGCTCCGAAATCGGACGAATACATAAGCAGCTGTTTATGAGAAAGTATATAGGTGCATGAATAAAATAATTAAATAAAAATATAATTGCATAAGTTGATACAAAATGCTATGCGATAGCAATAGCTTTACCGCGGCAGTCCCCGAGTGCCACACGTCTTTTTTTTATCAATATGATTTGTGTTATTATCAGACCGTAACAAATATCCGCACTTACCGGGATTTGAACCCAGGATCGTTGGTTTCATGGGCAGGGTCACTATCAACTAGGTTAACGTGTCGTCAAGTAAAC
The DNA here is from genome assembly GCA_949316455.1 of Acleris holmiana. NCBI lineage: Eukaryota > Metazoa > Arthropoda > Insecta > Lepidoptera > Tortricidae > Acleris > Acleris holmiana. Next base: position 26,623,996 of record OX438762.1, read on the forward strand.
AAATAAAAATATTTCCTGCTGTCTTAGATGATTTTTAGTAGGTATAAAAAGTTACTCATAACGGAATAATATTATTTTATTTTAATAATTTCGTAATGAAACTTTCTCAGTATACTTTTTCCCGAAATCAGATACTTATGATATGACAAGCTAATTAAACGTGGCTGACTAGGCACGTTAGGTATTTGTATGAACGTCAAATTATAAATGTTGCCATTATTGCACTGGCTGACGTACTGTCATCTCTTTTTACTTAGGAACATAGAACTAAGTTAAAAAGAGATAACATTATTTTTGAGTGTTCGATGTCGGAATGCATAGTATTTACATAACTGATTATTTGTATATGTCAACGTGTCATATCCATTCCTCTTCCTTTATCATTGACTTGTCGTGGCGCGATGAAATCATTGAACCCCCCTGACACTGGTGTGTACGGCTCATACAATAAGAACTAAAGGCATAGAAGGAGTCTTAAAACGAAAGCGTCATATCCTGTATCGAAAATCCAATATGAATGTTCAATTAGTTCAAATGGAAAGAGTATAGAGTATACAGTTCTTGCTAAAACCAGGCGTACACACCAAGGTGTCGTCAACTCGTGTAAACTGATACTTACTGGACACCATGCTCGTAGATAAGCGTTTTCGAAAAAAAAAACCTATAGTTAAGGACATAAATTAACAACGGTTTTATTCCATTACGTCACGAAAATTAACTATTACTGCTTTAAGAGAAATTGTGGTATCTCAGACAAAATTCCTGTAGTAAATTCGACCATATTACTAACAGGTGAGGTAGTATATAAATATGTCAAATTTTCGTGACGTACTTAGTGGAAAAATTTCCGTTGTTAATTTTTGAAAGCACAAGGCGGGGCTCCGTCGAAAAGAGCAGTGGGACGAAGTAGAAGGACGACGGATCACGATCCAAAAAAATTGTCCTTAACTACATATAGGTAATTTTGTTGGAAACCGCCCAGATTATATAGGCTACAGTGTGCGACAGCAACAGTGTACGACCATGATATTTTAGCTTAAATTCAAATCAAAATCAAAATCAAAATATATTTATTGCATTACTGTAGGTAACAAGTATAATATATTATACAGGTGTCAAGTACATTTGTGTGTGCATCACTACAATCTACTATAATTATGATGTACAATAATTGACAAAAGTCAATAAAAAGCGGTAGCTAGAAAGCTTACTTTGTAACAAGCTTATAATCAATTGAGTAACATTGAGTTATTTTACAAGAAAATAATCTAATCAGAAATAAAAAAACATTTTCTGTTGTGTTACTTACTAAAGCATACACTTGGTATCCTTTATAATTTCATATTTTTTACGAATATAATTAAATAATACATTACTTTCTCAATTATGTTTTATTTACATTGAAATATCTACTTACCTAATACCAAATCACTAAAAGTTATTAATTAGTTATTAGTAGTTAAAATGGTTTTTTTAAAAGCCATTTACATATACAATTCTTATATTTAAACAAATTGTACGATTTAAATTATCTGGTACGTTATTAAATATTTGGATAGACATGTAGTACGAGTACATGTTTTTCGAATAAATGGTGGTGCGGTGACTAGAATTATATATTAAATTATGTTTGCTACGATGGTTGATATTATGAGTAGCTATTTCAAATAGTGATGGGTGTTTTTTAACGAACATTACAACTTCTTTGGTATTGAGACATGGAAGAGTAAGAACTCGATAATGTTTAAAAAGTGGCTTACAAGAGTTCCTTTGGGATATACCACCGAGAGCTCTTACACAGCGCTTCCGCATCATAAAATCAGTAGAATTTCCCCAAAACACAAGACCGTAGCTTAATTTAGATTGAACAAATCCATAATAAGCCATCAATCCAGCGTTTTCTTGAGGTTTTTTTTATAATCCGTCTTAGCGGAAATAAGTATTTTGATAATTTGTCAGAAAGATCTTCAATAATGTTGTTTCCAGTTACAGTTACTGTCTAGAATAAGATAAGACATAAAAAAAAATGTATGTTTAACTTCTTCTACGTTGTTGTGATTATGATTTATACTTATGTAAACTTTCTTCTATATCTGGGAGAGAATAAAACATTAAACACGCAATACTATAACATTTATTAATAACCTTTGCTAAATGTAACACGGGAATAATATTACTTTAAGAGGGTAATATAAGTAAAGATCTTTATACAAACTAGAATTATTATTCCAACACTAAAGCTTTAAGAAGAACGTTAAGTACTGTATAAAATGGGGAAACAATAGGAAACGATACCAAACCACCAGGTACTATTCTTAGCGGGGACACCGGAGAACGGAACGAGGATAAAGATGGCTACAGTCTGGTGGTTGCTCTTTTTATCATCTTCGTCCGGAAGCACCATGCAGGGGGCGGAGGTGACGTAGTGATGGCGGGATTTGCCGCTCCTTCTTCACTGCAGAGTAGCTTCACGTCATGACGACAGATGGCGCCACCACTAAAGTTTATTTTGTGTTCTTTACCGTAGATGTCGCCAACACGGCCATTTCTGCATCTGTGCCTGCCCCAGGCACTCCTCGAGTCGGTTAAAATGCTGCAATTGGAAAGAAAGAATCTGTTAACAGTGCATTATATTACATATATTTTATAAATTATACAATCACCACACTAGGCCTCAAAGGTGTCTTTCTAGCAATTCTCATGTTCCGTTAATCTGAACATTACTGTGCTCGTGACCACCTTCTTACCAAGTATCCGGCTCATTGTATTTAACCAGGAAAGATTTACAGGCTCAGATTAATTAGCAATGTTTATTTTGGTTTCTACAGACACAAATAAACCCCTAAAAACAAACAGCATTTTAGCAAGGCTCGCTAACAATAAGTGTAGAAAATCATAGTAAAATAGTAATAAGCACCATCAATAATATTAATAAAGAAAATTACCTCGCCAACACTGCTACTTAGTTCTCCAAGTCCCAGTTGCCAATGCGGATCCAGGGTTTCATATTCTCTGCTGCCGCAGTTCCTGTATATCGCTTACTGCTTCGTTCAGCACCACGTACATCTGCTATTTGATACCGATCTTTGCCCAAGACCTTTGTCACTTGGAATGGACCCTTGTACACTGGCAATAATTTAATACTACGTCCATCATTGCTTTGACTTTGAATTTTGACAAGGACCAAGTCACCTTCATGGTATATACTGGCTGTCTTACGTGTTTTATCGAATCTTTCTTTCTGTAACATGGAGCTTAACTTAATATTTTCGTCGACACTGCTTCTTAGTTTGGTCACGTCTATTTGAGAGTCATTTTCGAGACTCTGAGCCCAGACGTCTGCATCAGTTCTTAACCGATAGCCGAGAAGAACTTCGCTTGGGACGGCTTTTATTGTCCTTTGTAACGTGCTATTTAAACCTTGTTGCAGCGGTTTTATGCATAGGTCCCACTTATCGTCTGACAAATTCGCACCCATAGCTCTCATGGCTTCCAAAATAGTTTTGTTAAAACGTTCAACTTGACCATTTGAACGTGGCATTCCCGTTGCGACCGTATGTAGCCGTATGTTTTTACTAACACAGTATTGTTTGAAACTGCACGACGTGAAACAAGAGCCCGCGTCAGTAATAAACCTTTTAGGGTAGCCAAATATTTTTGACAGTACATCTAATTCATGAATAACGCTAGCAGTGTCAGTGTTTGCTACCGGGGAGATGAAAACAAACTTCGTAAACGCATCTACTATAACCAATAAATACTTATTGTTTTTAGTAGTTTTCACGAAAGGTCCTAGATGATCTAAGTGCAGAGTATGGAAAGGCTGGGCGTATTTAGGCAATGGATTTAATTTGCCCTCCTTTGCACCAGCTTTATTTTTGTTAAATATACAATTAAGGCAGTTCCCTACATATTTTTTTACCGTACGACGTATTTTCTTAAACCAATATTTGTCTTTAATGCGCTCCACCGTCTTATCAATTGCAAAATGACCAAGGTCGTCGTGATTAGCCTTTATAACCTGCCAAATACATTGTTTGGGTACAACCCAGCGACGACCTTGGGTTGTTCGTTTATAAACTTTCCCGCCTAAAAGCTCATAATTAAAAAAAAATGTCTTTGTTAGTCTCGGCCTCACCTGATTCGAGAATTTCTTTTATTTGAACTATTTCAGAATCCTGCAACTGTACTGACAGTAACCAGTCTGCTTCCGTTATAGACAGAACAAGCTCTGATTCGGATTTTTCCCCAGACTGCACAGGGTTGCGACTAAGCGCGTCGACATGCTGCATTCGCATGCCATCTCTATGTAAGATCTCAAAAGAAAATTCTTGAGTCGACAGAACCCAACGTGCAATGCGCGGAATAATCTCCTTCTTTGTTAATGCGAAACGAACCGCGTTGCAGTCAGTCACAATTTTAAATGCAGTACCTAACAGGTATAGTCTAAATTTCTGTAAAGATGCGATTATAGCTAATAACTCCAATTCGAATGAATGATATTTTTTTTCATCTACAGAGGTTTGGCGGCTGTAATAATGAATGGGTTTCTCCCCTTCATCAGTAAGCTGCATAAGAATACTGGCTATTCCGTCCCGGCTAGCGTCCGTGTAAAGTACACATTCTTTAGTTGGATCATAAATTGTTAAAATATTAGCTGATGACAAAGCATTCCTAAGAGTGTCAAAGGCATGCTGTTGACTATCGGTCCAATTCCAAGAACTATCCTTCTTTAGTAATTTTGTCAGAGGACTGGATAAAAGGGCACAATTACGTATAAATTTGCGGAAATAGCTGATGAGTCCTAAGAACTGTCGTAATTGATGTACTGTGGTTGGTTGAGGGAATTCCTTAACTGCTGTCATTTTAGATTCACTAGGCATAATGGAATTATGTTGAATTTTATAGCCTAAAAACTGTATGATAGTTTTAAGAAAATGACATTTTTTTAAATTTAAAGTTAAGCCATTACATTTAAAGATCTTCAAAACAGTCTCTAGTAATTTTATATTTTCTTCTGCGGTTTCACTTATCAACAACACATCATCTAAATAAACTATTACTTTTCCAAAACGCCAGTTGCCCAATACTTTATTCATCATATTTTGAAAACATGACGGTCCATTTGACAGCCCGAATGGAAGTCTTAAAAATTCGTAATGACCGTCTTCTGTTATAAAAGCAGTTTTATGAATGGATTCATCACTTACTTTAATTTGGTAATAGCCACTCTTTAAATCCAAGCTTGTAAAGTATTTACAGCCTTGGAGTCTATCTATAAGGTCCTCGATCCTTGGCATCGGAAATTTATTTTTGACAGTTTTTTTATTCAGGGCCCTATAGTCAACGCATAGCCTTTTTTCACCGTTATTTTTATTAACAAGTAGCACGGGGCTAGCGTAGGCGGAACTGCTTTCACGGATTATACCACTATCCAATAACTCTTCAACCATTTCACGTATGATCTTTCTATCCGAATGAGAACTCCGATATGGCCTAAATTGAATTGGTTTCGTATCCGTTAAATCAATACACATTTCATGATGATTCACCTTTCCTAATTCTTTTACATTCGTTGCGACGCATTCAGAGTACTTTTGAAAAAGCTGCAGCAATTCGCTACTATGGGAATCAGTATCAATTTGAGTATCCGCAATTGCATTACAAAAGTTATCAAACGACTTTTGATAGTTAAATGTAAGCAAATTACCTACTCGCGAGTACATTATGTCCGGCCGCTCAGTGACGTTACGTCCGATCAATATATCACAGCCTGATATTTCATTAATAACATACATTTGTACATTTTCCAAATAAACATTATCTATTTTTAAGCTGACTGTAATACCTTTACAAACAATTTTACAATTATCTTTCGTAAATCCTTGCAACGTCACTGGTGAGCTCAACGAATGACACTTTAAGGAATATTTCTCAAGTAAAGATTCACTAATGAGCGAACAGCTACTGCCCGTATCAATGAATGCATCGTGGTCAAACTCGTTAATCAGCACTTTTTTAAAGAACCTATTTTTAAAATCTGAACTACTCACGTAATTTGTCTCCTGTTTCTCAACTTTTGAATTCTTTTTACTAAAACAAGATGCTTCGCTATGTCCTTTCTTTCCACAATAATCACATTTAATATTACATTGGTGACGTTTATGAGGCCCGCCACACGAAAAACACTTTATGATCTTGCGAACTATGGATTGACTATTAATATTAGGATCTACAATTTGATCCGCAGAAGACCTAGAACTCTGAGGCGCGCTTGACTGAGAAAATGCTGATTTATTCCGTATCTCAACTGATTTACTAACGTTGAGAGTCGTCGGCTTCGAAACAGTTTTACTCTTGTACCTACGACTATGCAAAAAGCTAGCCAATTTATCGCACGAATCGAAACTACCCGCTTCTATAGACGCGCTGATGGTGCTGTCACCTATATTACCTATAATTATAGATACAATATCACTCTCCGAAAAATCTAATGACAATCTATCAATTTTGCACTTTTGATCGAAAAAAAATTCGTATAAAGATTGATTCTCATCAGGTTTCCTATCAATTATTTCTTTCAAACATTCGAACATATTTCGTTTGATTTGAAAAGTTTTCGAAATTTTTCTACGCCAAATATTCCAATTCCAGCCGGTCCAACTGTCACTGGTGCGCAATAATGAATCGTACCAAATCTTGGCTGACCCCTTAAGTTTATTAAGGGCTTGATATCGTGTCATTCTATCACTCCATGAAAATGTCTTAGTATACGATTCGATAATATTTAGCCAGGAATCCACATTGTCTTTAATCGGGTCAAACTCCGGTATCATATTATTCAAAGAAATAGCACTTGATGTACTCACAAATTCTCCATCAGGACCAGGTACCTGTCTCCTCCGTTTGCGAGGCGGAGACGGCGTCCGGGTACTCGAGGAGGAGCTGGACGTGGGCGATGGCGACCGTTGGCGCCTACGTCTCGAGCGCGAGCTCATCTTGTCCCACTTCTGATGTAAACTTTCTTCTATATCTGGGAGAGAATAAAACATTAAACACGCAATACTATAACATTTATTAATAACCTTTGCTAAATGTAACACGGGAATAATATTACTTTAAGAGGGTAATATAAGTAAAGATCTTTATACAAACTAGAATTATTATTCCAACACTAAAGCTTTAAGAAGAACGTTAAGTACTGTATAAAATGGGGAAACAATAGGAAACGATACCAAACCACCAGGTACTATTCTTAGCGGGGACACCGGAGAACGGAACGAGGATAAAGATGGCTACAGTCTGGTGGTTGCTCTTTTTATCATCTTCGTCCGGAAGCACCATGCAGGGGGCGGAGGTGACGTAGTGATGGCGGGATTTGCCGCTCCTTCTTCACTGCAGAGTAGCTTCACGTCATGACGACAGATGGCGCCACCACTAAAGTTTATTTTGTGTTCTTTACCGTAGATGTCGCCAACACTTAATGGTAAGGGAGGTCTATGGGGAGTGTGAAATTGTATTATAATTATAGAACTAGAGATATCAACTTTCTGTATGTTTCCTTTTCGCTCTTTATGTTTTGATTTTTATGTGTGCAATATCTTGCAATAAGGACGTGGCTTAAGGTCTCCGCAACCAAGCAATAAAAAAAAACACGAACTGTCATGTTTATTTTTTATTGCTTGCAATCTATCCAGGGTTAACTTGTTTTTTACACAGAATAGTTGGAGTTTGACCCCAAATGGGACAAAATGACGAATTAAATTTGTGATAGGTATAATAAAAAAGACTTAATCGAGGCTGAAGTTCCTTTCATTACCTTTTATGCCATAATAATAAATGTTCAGGCGGTAAAGTTATAATAAAATAAAGCGTAATCTCTTTTTGGCCGGCACTTTCATATTTGGACCAAAAGATATGATCCTTTGCAGAATTTAATTCTTTAAAACACTAAATCTATGATTGTATTTTTTTCAAGGGGTTACCAGTGACGGCGCGCCTCCACAATGAGATCGCCAGGCCCTGCAATGAATACCTTGTGATCTTGGACTATAAATAACATTAATGGTCAATGGTGGATGTTAACATTAACATCTTTTGTTTGGCCTACATTTTGATAAATTTCTATAGTCAAACTTAAGATTACGTTAATTCGAAGAACATCAAATGAACAAGGATATTTTTGTAAGAAAATTTGTGCTCTTCACGTTGAAAATATAATTTAAAGTAACAAGCTACAAATGACGGAATTTAGTTAGTGTCTGTAAAACTATCTCTTCAAACATTAATCATCTCGCTCATACATATCTCTGCTCAAATTTGCCCACTGGCCTTCGCTTTGGGTTTGACGAAATAACGTGATGTGTTTATATATCTAAGTCAACGGTTTTCTCTTATTTCAGAAACAATGGATGCGTCTCCAAGAGTGGCCAGCTCGGGAAAATAATGTTAAATAAGTTTTATTTATTGTAAAATTAGTTTTAGTTAGTGTTGAAATTCACGTCAAGGGATCATAATGGTTTTATAGTTTTTTTTTTAATTTTATTCTCTCTCCAGTAGGAAACGTTATGCGCCCTTGACAAGATTAAAATTAGTGGGTTTAAGCTATGATTCTAAACCCCGAATTATGTAATTTTATATCATATTAAAGTCGCGGACTAGTCAACGGTATGATGAAAGCAAACTATCACACAGGTCACCATTATTATTATAATTAGATAAATTCACTGCATATACGACTGCCCTCAACTGGTTTGCAACTTTAAAACAATTTTACGACTTGATTCTATACCCCGAATTATGTAATTTTACATTATTTTAAAACAACTTTACAACTTTAGTGCTACTGGGGCCCGTTTCACGAAATCAGGTAACTTGTATTACAAGTGGAAGTTTCTTTTGAATGCATATTGTTGAAAATAGATTTCCGCTTCTAATACCAATTAAGAGGTTTCGTGAGACCCAGGAGCCCGTTTAATAAAAGTTTGTGTCTTGTAATACAAGTGGAAGATTAAAAAAAAAAGGAATATTGTTAGAAAGAGATTTCCGTTTGTAATACCAGTAACAAACGTTTAATAAACGGGCCCCAGGTCTTACTTTTTTCTAGATGCGTAAATTAACAGTTTAACTGAAACTTGTGATATGACATGGAATAAGTTTGAATGTATTTTTTATTTTTTTTTATTTATTTAATAGTCATAGTTACAAGTTATAAACTTAACATTAGCACAAATATTATAAAAATGAAAATTTTAGTTTAAACTCAATTACAACTACGCACGGCATTTTCCTGAAGCAGCCGTAAAGATTCATGCAACTTAAACTAACATGCAAAACTACTTAACAAGAGACAAAGAAATAAAGTGTAAAATTGGGATTAAGAATTACTTAAATGGTTAAACATAGAACTCCTCGGAGGCAATCCTTACGAGAGTACTTATACTATTGGCAAATATGTCTAGATGTTGGTTACCTTGGGACAGAACATATGTCCGTGACATGCGTATGATAGGGCTGTTATGAATCTTATGAAATACATTATTTGAAACGTATGGTATAGAAAACAGCTGTTGAGTACGACTTACTCGTCGGTAACGGAGTTACGGAGTGAAACGTAGCTTTACAGATCCATTGAGTCTATCTTATTGTTGCAAATTTTGTGAAAAATTGACAAATCAGCAACCTTTCGTCGAGATGTAAGACTCTGTAGATTAAAGTGTTTTAGTCTTTCTTCATAACTTGTGAGAGATCTTCTCATGCCGAATTTATTACATAACTGTCGAAGAAAGCGCTTCTGTATAGATTCAACTCGGTCTATGTGAGTCTTGTACAGAGGGGACCAGATTACTGCGCAGTATTCGAGTATGCTTCTGGCCAAAGCAACAAATAACAGAATGATTGTTTTCTGACGCTTAAAGGGTCTACTAATTCTAAAAATAAATCCCAGAACTTTGCTAGCTCTTGGGATAACTGCATCGAAGTGTGTGCGAAATGACAAGGTTGTGTCTAACCAGACTCCTAGATCCTTAATAACTGCTACTTTTTCTAAAGGGACACCATTAATAAAGTAAATGAAAGGAAGCGTATTTTTTTTCTTAGAAAAAGTAATCATGTAACACTTTCGAATGTTTAGGGCCATATTATTGGTTCCACACCACTTCTGAAGAACGTCCAGATCAGCTTGAAGGGCAACACAGTCTTCGATTGATGCTATTTCAGAGTAGATTTTGATGTCGTCAGCATAGGCTAGGGACTTGCAAGTTAAGTCGCCCAATATTTAGTATCTCTAACAATATTTTGCTCTTGCATTGAATGGAATGAAAAATATAAGAACGATTATATTTTCATGCATTGGATAAATGAATATTGATATATATAGTAATTTAAACATCAATCAAAACCAAATTAAATTTGTACGACAATATTGTCCCCATTAAAGGTCGCTGATATTTTGACATACAGGTTCCCGACGTTCCATAATGTTAAAATTAGGTATTGAATTAGTCCCGGTTTAATTAATATTGTTTTTATGACTACAAAAAAGCTCTTCACTTAATGACCTGTTCTATTTTTTAGACCATCTTTTAAATATATATGTACTATGGAAATTACTATTAGGTTACAATTCCTGACTAGACTGTTTTAATTTGTGAAACTAGGACGGGTGGCTATTTATATTTATGTTTTACCCTCGACACGTGTTATAGTATTGTTATATTCTTCTATTAGACAGATTTGTACAAGCTTAGTTAGTCCTGTTATTAAAATTTACGTTCACTTGGTATCAGTTTTATGTTACTCTAACCTTAAGTTTTATAACGTTATAAATTCATATGATATGATGGTTTATTTTTAAAGACTGTTGAGTTTCTTGCGGCGTTTCTTCTCAACAGTGGTCTCCTCCTGTAAAGCGCTGGTAAATTCCTTGCAGAATAAAGATTTTTAATTTCATTCAGTCTAAAGGAAAGTTGACATTTCATTGTGAAACGTTTCACAAAGTTCTTTTTCGCATTGCAAATGGGGTGAATTATTGTTAAAAAAAAAAGTTCACCGTATATTATCAACAGCTGCTATTCTATTTTATTTACTCAATTATTGTTAAATTGACTTTATAGATTAATTATAATATGTATACACAAACAATTATTAAATAATGAATACTTACATAACGGACAATAAGTGAATTTAAGAGTTATTATAAAAAAATAGTATTTTAACATTTTTTAATCTGGCTGAATGACCTAAAGTTCCCGGGTCTTTTCTAAGGTGTACAGTAGTAAAAAAAACAAACAAACTTTCAAAATAACTGGAATTTGTTTTGTTTTGCTTTTGCACGAAGTTCTTGAAAGTTAAAAGAAAGAAGAGAGTTAATCACTTTTTATGTGTGAGAATGTGTGACTTTGGCGAATTAAGTGATGCGGAAATGTTGACGCCGCCAGAAATAAAACAGGCGGCAATGGAAGTGAGCAGTAATTTGCTACCTTTAAAATCGAAAAAGGTCCTATATATTGGTATATTGTACATGTTTTATTTTACGAATCCGCCCATTATACCTGGGCAGAAAATTTTGTGCTACTTGTAGGTACATATCCCTTTGAGCTCATAGAAAAAGTAATGTATGCAACTATTCATAATCAGCCATTGAGACACTCATGCGTATCTATTAGGGCATGCAGTATCGGACGATTTCCAGTATCGGAATTGAAAGTCGGTATTGAACCTCAATATGTAAATCCCACATGGTTACATTACTAAAGGTTATGTTCTTCAGGCCCTTTAGATTCCCAACCCGGCTATTATATAAAGAAAGTCAAGTGCTGACAGTTAGACAACTGTACATTTATTTAATAGTTGTCAAACAACACAAACACACTCCATTCGATCGCGAGAAAAACGATACACGGCGAGTTCCTGGCAATGCATGCGCATCTGTTAAATGTCGAACTGCTACTGCAAGACGGCAGCAAAAATACATGTCCGTGTACCTTTACAATAAAATAAACAAACTAATTTCAATTCACCCGTTAACCACGCATGACTGCAAAATAAAACTGAAAAGTTGGCTTCTTAGTTTGGATTATAATGAAACTGAAATAAAAATACGTTAAAGTATCCTACGCTAATACGCTTACCTTCCCTTTACTTAAACCTGCCATAAATACACACTCACACTCACACACACACACACACACACACACACACACACACACAGACTTGCGCACAGTCTTGGTTAATTTTTGATGCGCAAGTTTTTATAATTACTAGGTATAATGTTGTTATGATTACTTATTAACATTAAATAGAATATTATGCTACTTGAATATGGGAGAGGACACTGATTTCTGTAACACAGGTTTATCCGACCTAGCTCAGAAATCAGGGACTTCAATTCAATTTGTACCTATTTTATGTCAATAAAACATTATCTTATCTTATCTTATCTTAATATCGGAATCTCGGAATTACGCAGGACATACAATATTGCCTATTTCCAATACCGGAATTAAAATTCGGTATTGTGTCTCAATATCGGAATTCCGATACTAGTATCGGAATTGGGGATCTATTAGAAAAACACACTTTTGAAGGTAAAAGAAAAATAATTTATTTTTGATCGTATTTATTTAAATAATAATAAAGACTAAATTATGACTGAAAAACAAAATAATTCTTAAAGTAAGGTTTTCTTATACACTTACTATTTTTTAACGTAATAAAGACTACAATGAATAATTTATTTTTTCAACGATTTGCCTAACACCCTGTGGTGTTAGGCAAATCGTGTGCCAAAAGAATACGGCGGGTAGATATGGTTGCGACTCACTTTATGCTAATTAACATTCATCCTGCCCACGGTTTTTTTTTAATTATTTTTTAAAATTTGTTTTCGATCTTTTCCAAAAGTTCACAGTTTTATTTATTATCTTTTTTGTTAAATGTCACAGCAAAAAGGTATTTGTATTTTTTATATCTCAAATGTTTGCTTATTCTATTAACATCTTATTTGCATTCCTATAGTAAGCAAAAAAAAGATATGAATGTTAATTAGCATAAAGTGAGTTGCAACCATACCTACCCGCCGTATTCTTTTGGCACACGATCTGCTTAACACCCTGTATAATTCATTTTAGTCTTTATTACGTTAACAAAGTAAGTGTATAAGAAAACCTTCTGACAGATTACAAATTTACAAGTGGCTAATCTATAATCGAAGGAAAGATTTATGTCATTGATACATAGAAGGTGCTGTCATCTATGTGTTGTAGCTTGAAAGTAAACCAGGCAACTCCACAGATAACGTCGAAATACTACGTTTGTTTCGAAAATTTCGATATTAAAATACCGGAATTAAAAGGTAATGAATACCGGAATTACGATATTGATAGGACCAATATCGGAATTCAATTTCGATATTGAAACTGTTTCGGTATTGCTCCGTCTAATCTCGGAATTGTAATATTGGGAGAATTGGCCCGAGATTCCGAGATTTCGAGATTCTGAGATCTCGGAATTCATGCCCTAGTATCTATTATGACATTCGGCTTCGCCTCATGTCATAAACTCGCACTCGTGTCTCAATGGCCCTTATTATGATACAGTTGCATAAACTACTATTGTTTCACTGTAACAGTCTGTTTTAAAAACGTATTAGTTTAACTGCTGTGTTATTATTCCTTCCATGTATTAATATTGATATACTTATTGAATACTGTGAAACATGCTTTATCTTTAGCATGTCGCTTGCAGAAATTGGTTGTTTATTTTCGAATTGATCGAAGTTAACTAATTCGTGCTGATCGATGAAATGTATTTATACAAAATAATCGATGAGTGCGAAAAAGTTAACTTATTTCAATTCGAGAATGAACTTCATTAAGAGCGTTTGCTGTCAAGATTTAAATTCCCCGCCATTCCGCCATTTTTACTTAATTCTACGACCCACTAGCGCTACCATTTCAGTACTCGCATGCATACCTGAACTACTACTAATGAACTGTCAGTTCCAAGGTTGATTCCTATCTGTCTTTAGAGATACCTTCTAATCTGTGAATCTATATTGCAGACTGTAATAATATAACCTCTACATTCTGAACAAATTTGGGATTGTTCTGGGTTTATCCCATCGTTTGCTACGCTTAAATAATGAATATATCTTTTATTTGAAAAGGCATATTTGTTAGTTTTTGTAGGCATTTTTTTCCAATTGATACAAAGATGAACTGTATAAAATTTCTGAACAATTTAAAACGTCCAGATGTTTTCAAAATATTTTCATATAGATATGCCACACAATATCCATTGAAGTTTCTGGCATCGCAGAATAAATGGCAGGAGAATGACGGTGTATCGCAACGCTGGCAGTTGATTTATAAAGCACCCATGGACAGACAACTGAATTATGCATCGGCCTACGTTACCCTGTCCACTGCTGCGGCTGCCTTCAGCGGATTGTACTATGCAGCGTTTGTTTTTGATAAAGCCACTATGAATAACCCAGTCATTATTGGTGAAGATGTGGTCATAGCTAATAGTGCTATGGAATGTCTCGTATACCTAGGGGCATTCATAACTTTACATGTTGCCATTAAGGTACTCTTAAATAAATATGTTCTACGCCTCTATCAGGATGGAGACAATTACATTGCTATATTCAGAGGACACATGTTCAATACAATTAAAAAGCACAAATTTCATTTGAAGGATTTTGAAAAACTGAGACCTACCATTTTTGTATCCTGGGGTGATGCCAGATTTGACTTGGGCAAAAAACATGGAATTATTCTAGAGAACTATTTCAAGACCCCAGAACATTTGAATTATTTACTGTATAAACAGAAAAGGCATAGTCCTGATCATGAAGACGATTGATTTTGCAAAATAACAATGGGCTAAGCTCAAATTCAAAAACCTGGTTTATTAGTAAGCTTATCAGGTAGTTATGTTGTTTAGTGTTGAATCATGTAAATACTTAAGTAATAAATTATTAAAAGAAATAAACAAAAACGTTTTATTAAAATTCATACTAATATTATCAATATTCAAGGACTGTCTGTTTGTTATGCTTTTATGGTTAAACCGCTGAACTGATCTTGTTTCTTTTATTTAATTGTTAATTGTTTCCGACCAGTGGTTTCACCCCGCTGAAAATTTCTGACTTTACCAGTGGATTTTTTTCTGTAAACCAATTAGGTGGTGTCGTTCAGAAGTTATGTGCATACATACATTGTTGCAGTTCATTTTTAAATATAGATTGTCCCAGAAAAAAATGTTGTCTATTTGTTGCTATGAAATCTTGCCAAAACAAAAATAAAGAAATTATTTTTAACATAATATGTTTATTAGAAATTAATAAATATAAAATTTCTTTAAAAGCCGTATTCATCCAGAAATGTCTCAGTTACTAGTTCATACATGCCATGAAGATTTGAACATCAGCATCTGTGATTAATTTCAAAGCTTCATTCCACTTTTGTTTGAAGTTTCAACTGATGTTTGCATTAGTTTCATGTTTTGAGAGATTTGGTTTCACGCTAACCCAATATTTCTCAATGGGTCATCATAACTGAGGGCAGTTACGAGGATTACAATGTTATTCCACAAATTCAATATTATTGTACTTTGTACCACTTGATCGCTTTTTTCATGTAGTTGCACGTGACCAAATCAGGCCAAAACAAGACTGGCTTATTATGCCGTTTTATAAATGGTAACATTTGCCACATGAACAGATGGCCTGCTCCTCATTGACAGTTTCCCTATAGGTCCCAAAGTAAAAATTATGTTGTGTAGAGAATAAAAGTCCAATTTGCAATACACTGTTTATCGTCCATAACAATACAGTAATTTTTCATGGTTAGTTTTGAATAAAGTTTTTTCAATCTGGTTGTAGCTTCAGTTTGCCGTTTTGCATTTGTATTAGGCCCTTTAGTTTGTTTGGAAGTGAGTCTTTATATGATTATTTTTCATTACTCGTTGCACTGTATATTTCGATGTTTAGAACTTTTTTTTTGCTTTCTTTGCAAAGCAGTTATGACTTTCATTTCGATTTCTTTGTCGACAAGCCCGCTGGTACCTACGACCACTTCCAGGCCTACGCCGTACTCCACCAGTTGCTCTGTATTACCTACCGTTCTTATATACGTTTTCACTATTCAGCTCCATCGCTACATTTTTCGCAGAATTGTTACGACATTCCACGTATTATATATTATATAGCTTTTCTTGGGCAGACGACATCTATGAAATAGTACATTATTGCCTAGGGCCGGAAAGTAAGGGATTGCCTGACGAGGTGGCTTAGCAGGCCAGCCTTAGCGAGGCCTGATAAAATACGAGTCAGGCAATTCCATTTCTGCCGAGGCATATATAATGCTTTTCTCAATAATTGCGAGGAAATGATACGAATGCAAAGGTAATTAGAAGTACCTATTTGTACAAAAAAAAAACGACGAATCGAGAGAGTCTCCTTTTGAAAATTACAAGACAGTAGGTATTGAGAATTCACAATGACTCGCCGCCCGCCGCCAATCTACTTATCTCTTAATATCCATTCATCACATCCACTACGTATTTACTGAGATTTTATTTTACAACTATATCCATTATTCTTAAGTATGAATCTAATAGGACGGATTTTGTCACTTGATACACCTTTCTATCTAGTTTCAAGAAATAGATCTAAAGATAATATTTTTCTCAGTAGATCTCACATGCTGTTATGGATCTAGTGAGAAAAAACAATTATTATCAATTTATCACTAGCGACCCGACAGCGGCTTCGCCCGTTGCAATTTTTTTTTTACATCACTTAGGGGTATGAAAAATAGATGTTGGCCGATTCTTAGACCTACCCGATATACACACAAATTTTTATTAAAATCGGTCCAGCCGTTTCGGAGGAGTTCAATAACTAACGTACACCGTGACAAGAGAATTTTATATATTAGAAGTAGTACAATATTATTATTATTGCTAGATGTGCCAAACGACGTCGCGTCGAGTTAATGAATTTGAATAAGAGTTTGACAAAGCTTACAAAGTCTACTGCTACAGTCCTATCCTACTTTATATTATAAACTAGCGACCCGCCCTCGCTTCGCTGCGAATAATATAAAAAAAAGGAAAAGCAACTGCCTTCAAAAACACTAAAAAGTGTAAAATTATTAAAATAAAGGATCTAGCGAGAAAATAATGTTCTCAATAGATCCACTATCGAGTAAATGAATAAAAGTGAGATTAATTTCTCACTAGATCCATAGCGAATCTTACAAAGTGGGTCGAGCGAAAAAATTAATTTCTTTAGATACAACAAGGAGTGAAGACATTAATCTATTGAGAAAATGCTTTCACTTGTTCTATTCTTCGACATTATCAGTTATCCATACTGGCTCTGAGCAATTGGATCTAGTGGGAATATGTTCTCAGTGGAACCACTATCGGTAGCATTAATGGATCTAGTGAGAATAAAGTCTCACCAGATCCATACTGGCTCTGAGCAGTTGGATCTAGTGGGAATATGTTCTCAGTGGGTCCACTATCAGTATCATCAATGGATCTAGTGAGAATAAAGTCTCACCAGATCCAGAATGGATCTAATAAAATGGATCTAGCGAGAATAAAAATGTCATTAGATACATGGATAAAGGAATAAATGAACCCATTGAGAAAGTATTTTCCCTAGATCTATTCCAGAGATGAGCAGTGTATCTAATGAGAAAAATATTCTCCGTAAATCTATTTCTTGCAACTGGGTAGAAAGATGTATCAGGTGACAGATAATATTTGAGTAGATCCATACTTCCGCGTAATGGATCTATCTAGTTAAAAAAAAGTTTATTAAATAAATCATATACTTAACTGATGAAAGGAACTTAAGAGAATGATCGCAAATGAAGACCTTTCAATGTTCAATCATAGTTTAATGTAATGAAATCCATACCTACTTAGTTGGCAGATAAGAAGTCAATCCGGGGGCCTAACATGGTTTATCGATGTGGATAAACGTGGATAACATTGTCACTTTCTGACCAGTGGGTCGGTGCGAGAGTGATGCCAGCGTTTTCCACGTTTATCCACATCGATTAACACGACAAGGGCCTCTATTCAGGTGCGTTAAAACGATTTCGTGTTTGACACGTTTAAGAATCGTTTATGTCACAGTCGCCATTATTGTAAATGACATAAGAGTTATCAAAACGTTGATAATACGGAAACAGGTCAAAAACGATGTAGTAAAACAATTCTATCACCAATTTTACCGAAACGATATAAAATTTAATCAATGTTTATCGACTGTTTGTTCATACATTTTGACAACTGTTAACGCTCTAATCGTCTGTTAAGTGGTTAACATCGTTTAGTAAAATTGGTAATAAACCGCAGACATCGACATACTAACCGATAGACGCCGGGTCTCATACAAAATTCTCTTCGAAAAGTGTCCTAGCGCGACCTATACAAACTTCATACTTGTAAGTATAAAATCCGTGTCAAAATAAAACATTCTAACTTACATGGTAGTATGTCGGTAACGCAATGCTTAATGTTGCTTGAAACAATTTATCAACTTATGTGGCTTCGACTAGATGCTCGTTTTTAGGGTAACCCTTATAATTTCCATGTCCGTCTGTCCGTCTGTCCGTCCGTCCGTCCGTCTGTCCGTCTGTATGTCACAGCCATTTTACTCGGAGCCTATTGGCACTATTATAAATGAATTTTGGAGGATAGATGTATTCTATGAACCGCTATTCAATGATGTAGTAAAATTGAAAAAAAAAATGTATTTAGGGGTGGCACTCCATACATGTAAAAAGGGGACGAAAAATTTTTTTTTGAGTTAGATCAGCGTGTAGGGTATTTTTAGATAGGGCTTCCAAAATGATACGGAGGTTTTTAACTGACTTTTTTACGTAAGTGAACAGTTGGCGAGATATACTTAACTTACGCTTCTAAAGTCGTAAAAATTCTGTCCGGGTGGGTAGCTTTCGAACTGTTAAATAGAACATTCTAATAAAAATTACAGTAGTAGAACATACGAAATACTTCCAACCAAAATTGTTTTGAACACGATACGCTGTGTAGTTTTTGAGTTTAATATAAAAAAAAAAAGAATTTCAACTATGAACGTTCATCCCAACTACGGAACCCTTCACTGTGCGTGGTCCGACATGCACTTGGCCGGTTTTTTTACCTTATGCAGCACTAGCAAAGTGCCAATGTCATCGCGAACAGAGTACAAATGGAGTAGCTTTACACTTAATATTATTTCTGTTTTGACGTCTCTGAAGTGCAGGGTGAGAGGTTGTAATGACAACTCAAGAGACTTGGAGAATACTCATGCTTTATTGGTAAAACGTTCTGCTTATATACTAGGGTTTCTAGTCGTTAACTAGGCTTAAGGTTAATGGTGTGGAACTTATGATTATGCATTGTCAGCAGAATTAAACTATAAAACTTTATAGTTTAGAGGCTATAAAGTTTTAAAGCATCGTTAAACTAATGATCAAATAAGAAGTAGGTATCAGCTGTAGGCATCAGCTGTACCTATCAGCTGTTACATTGGTGACTTAACTACATCTCAGGTGGGTATGGGTTTAATATAAAAAACAACTCAACGTTATTTTACAAGCTTTTTTTTAAACTTGCTATGTATGTATGTATGCATGTATGTAAGGGTCAAATCTTGCAAGTTAAATTTGACCCACAACCCGGTTTCCAATAAAGCTGAAAAGCATACGCCTTTATTTCTGATGACAATATAATAATGTGGTATCATCGAGCTGGTCTGATGATGGAGACTCAGGGTGGCCATAGGACTCCTACTCCTAGTGGTAGAATCTGTTTTTAATAATTTACATAGATAAAGGAGAGAATGGATGTGACACGTTGACATATACAAATAATCAGTTATGTACATACATCGTTATCGCGGGTGCAAATACGATTTGACAGTACTCAAAGATTATGACAAGTAGGCAATAACAGAAGCGACACTCGCATAGTGGCGCGTCTCTACAGGAAAGTTATGACTAGGTACCTTAAAAAATACAAAGATGATAATTTTAAATACTGAGTATCATCATCCTTAATGAAAAAAGTTAAAAACGGGTTTTAAAACCTTTTATGAATCATCTAGTATCAATGTCATTAAGCTAAGCAGTACCATCTACAGCATCTGGATTTAAAGATCGAAGTTATCGTAATTCTGCATGGTCACGGGGTCTCAATACGTGTATGTTAAATCGATTGCAAGATTTCAAGGTACTGACACTAACAAACAAATATACATGGTGAAGATAAATGAAACCGTTGTAAAAAAAACACATTGCTGGCTTATTTTGAAAATTTCTTTGACCAAAACTATGTTTATCCAGAGAAAACGTTGTGTATAGTCGGATAATTAATCTCACAGAAAAAATGTAAACAAAGTTACGTCAATGTCAAAGTGACATTTCAGGGGATGTGAAGTATTGGGCTTATGAATGAATAATAAAAATTTACGGATCCGCTCAATCCTATGAATATGAATAAAATTTATGTAAATTCCTTGGTTGGTTAGATTAAATGATATTAACCATTAAATGCTTAGTACAGAATTATCGTACATAAAAACGATAGCAAATTTTGTCGAAAAAAGGAATATTTATTTAGTCCTTCAAATTTGTAACTAGATAGATACTAATGTATGTATATCTACTTAGTTACTACTTATTACATTAAAAATGGGTACTTGAAAATTATAAAATAGTGGTAAGAATAATAGATAAGTCATAAATAAAATAAAATTGATGAAAAAAGATTCATGCTTTTAAGGATTAAATCACTTTTCTAAAATAAAACAACATTGTTTTTGTTATTATTTATTTTAATCCGAATCCGTGACATCAGTCCCACTAGATTCATTGTCTGATGAAACATTTATAATAAATCTTTGAGACACGTCATCGATGAGATGGTCAAGCGACAGCATCTTTCCTCCTCTTTTTTAACATGTTCTATTGCTGCTTTCCAATTTTGAGGACTAACATTATTAACGCCTTCCATAAACAAATTTCTCACCTCTGCAATTTTAAAATTTTTATTATTCCTTGCGACATGCCCCTTTACTTGTGCCCATATGAGCTCAATAGGATTGAGCTCGCAGTGGTAAGGGGGCAGTCGCAAGACTTGATGACCTTTTGCAGCTGCCATGTCATCGATCACTTTAGTGTCATATGCGTCTTTCACCTTATCTACTAATTCTAACAACGTGGCTATCACCATATACGGTTCATAATGAACATTTCTGCTCCTTAACCACTGCTGTATATCAGCCTTTTTGGTTCTTCTACTTGGGGCTTTGTTTGCCCTACGCGAGTGGTAAGGAGCATTGTCTAAAACAATGATTGAATTTGGTTTTATTTTTGATAAAACTTTTGCAAACCATTCCTCAAAACATTCGGAATTCATCTCCTGATGGTAATCTTCAGATCCTTTTTTTGATTCAAAGATCAGGAGACCATCTTTGAGGAACCCCTCCTCGCTCCCTATGTGGCTGATTATCAGACGTCTCCCTTTGCCTGTTGGGGCCTTAAGGCTGGTTGTCAGTCCCTCCAGAAATGCTTGCCGGGGGTGGTTGATAGTTTCATCAACCCAGGCTTTCGATAATGTGTGGCCTGTAAAAAAATTAAATGTTTTTATATTAAATAGTATATAAGATTGAATTTAAATATTTAAATCACATATAACAGTAAGCATAAATTTAGAAGACTTAAATTTAGGGAATAAGGGCTTGTAGTATTGTTAGGCGATGGGCTTGCAACCTGTCACTAATACACTAGTAAACTTCTTGGCCTGATTGTGCAAAATGTGGTTACAGAATTATCAACAAGTCTGTTTAGAGTTGTTGGTATTTCTGTAGCTCTGCCTACCCCACTCTGGGAATGAAGGCGTGATGTTATGTATGTATGTACTTAAATTTATTATTATTTATTGACACCAGACAATGTGCTCCAAAGTAGAATATCTAGCAGAGAATAATTTCCAGAAGGTTAAAAAATAAATCCTTGTGTTATTTAATCAATTCTTACCACATCAAAACCATTAAAACAATAAAATAGTGCTAGAATATGGATATTTCATTGAATGGTTTGTAAGGTTTGTTTATATTGTTCACAAGTTCTATAGGTAAATTGTGTAAAAGTAAATAAATACACACCTTCATTAACCGATGTTTCATCTTGGTAATAAATATGTCTCCCCTCCTTTCTGAAATCTCTTATTTTCATTATATATTTTTGACGCCAATTAATGATGTCTCGAAGTTCAATGAGGTTACTTTTCTCTTGCGAGAAGTATATTTGAACTTCAAGTCAATAAGGACTTTTCTCAATGTACCCGTAGAAAACTTAGGTAAATCCGGGTCTTCACACAGTTTCTCATGAATCTAAAAATAAATAAAAGTTATCATTGTACAATTTTGTATTAACATGGTAGTTAAAAACAGTAGTAGAAATAAGTATTGTACATTTTACTTTCAGTCTTATTCAAGAATATCTATTACAAATTGTTTTTTTTAGTGTTCAATTCAATTATCTATGCATTGTTCAAATTAGGTTCCTTGGATGTGTTAGGTTAATTGGATACTCTTCTACTTAGAAAGCAGTTAAATTCAAATTTAGGTAACTTGGTTTGTTTACTCAAAAGAAATATAATACATACCTTTTTAATTGTAGGAGGCTCATTCCGAAAGAAAAAATCATGCACAATGCGACGAATAGCACACTTGGTGAATTCGTCAATTTTATCTACAATGTTTAACTTCGGGCCAGGTTTCTTAGGAGGAGAAAGAATGTCGTTCTCCTTATAGTCTTTTAATACTGTGTACACAGTGGAAACGGCTATACCCAATATTTCGGCCGCTTGTTTTGCACAATCCGTTTTCGACCAATATTTGTTGGCTGGCCAATGGTGGTAATAGTGTTTATATGCATTCAACACCATGTTCTTTTCCATATCCGATAAAGAGGTACGACGTGGTCTTTTCTTCACAGGAGACAACATTTGGTCGTCCTTCGACCGAGAAGTACTCGGACCGGCGTCCATTTCCCACAACGATAAACGCAAAACACAATGTAAAACGTAACAATGAACAACTTAACAATAATAATATAAAACGTAACCACTTATGCCTCAAACGATGTCTTTGACATATGTATGAAGACCGAACGTGTTATACGCAATTGTCTTCGCATTAGTAGCGGTAGACATACAAAAAAATATGATAAAAACTTTATACGTATGGTTGTTTTAAAATCATTAATCGAAAAAGTTCTGTTTGTTGGAAAACCCGAACATAATCATAAAGTAAATTTGCTTAAATTAATAATAGAAAAGTATAGTGATGTACGTTTGCATTATATCTGTAAAAAATAAACCTCTCAAGCAAAAAACTGCTCTAAAAGACAGCTATATAACAAGCTAAATTTATTTAAGGGTAATTAATATGCGGATTGGGATCTTCACACCCATCATTAAATTTCTTCGCCGATCTTTGCAGGTTTCCTCAAGATGTTTTCCTTCACCGTTTATGGTAAATTTCAAATTAAATTTTGCACATAAATTCCGAAAAACTCAGAGGTGCCAGCCCGGGTTTGAACCCACGACCTTCTGTTTGAGAGACGGTAGGTCGAACAACTAGGCTACCATGGCTGTTGCCTGGCTAGGCCTGCGTGGGAACTTAGCTCAATCCTTCTCGTCTAGGAGGTATGTGCCTAGTAGAGGGACGTAGATAGGCTGAATTATTATTAATGAATATTATATATTTTATAGCCAGATAATCCAGATTTAAGTTAAATTGTCAACTTCTTAAATTTCTAACACTATCATTTGATTAATAAAATGTATTCTGCGTAAAAAGTGGAATACGTAAATATCTTTGTATTTTAGCTAAGATCTCATTTTATTATTAATTTATTCAAATGTACCAATCTCACACTGTACGGCAGAATACAGCAAATTTTAGTGTAGGTATGTATCTCATAATAAGATTAAGTCCGGTGTCAGAGCATCGTTTGGACGTTGACAAGTGACAGCGTTAGTCTGACCTGACATCTGTTAGATTTCATTTTTTTATTATTACCCCCTTATTTATAAACGTGGAATAAGCTTGGAATAGTTTATGCCATGCTTTGTCCTTGTCTTTAATTGTTACATTTGCATCTGACAGAAAGTGACAAAGCGTGGCATAAACTATTCCAAGCTTATTCCACGTTTATAAGTAAGTAAGTTGTTTAGAACCTATAGATTTTGCTTTTGTCGTGTCGTATAGAATAATAATAATAATAATAATAATAATAATAATAATAATAATAATATCACGGGACATTGTCACACAAATTAATCTAGTCCCAAACTAAGCTCTAGGCTTGTGCTATGGGTACTAGACAACGATAAACTTACTTATATAGAGAAATATATACTTAAATACATAGAAAACATCCAAGACTCGGGAACAAATACTCGTGCTCATCACACAAATATCTGCCCTTACCGGGATTTGAACACAGGACCCGTAGCTTCGAAGGCAGGGTCACTCCCAACTAGGCTAGCGTGTCGTAGAATGAGTAAGGTTTAATCAATTAACAATAAAATAAGTATCAATCCTAGCTAAAATACATAAATATTAGCGTCGACCTGTTCTCACAGGGAATACAATGGATTAATCAAATTATAGTGTTAGAAATTTGAAATGTTGTAATTTATACATTTAATAATTAGTTAATAATTTAATTTAGTTAATTATCTTTAAGTAAATTTCATTTCATGTCAATATTTGTATATGTTAATTTGTTTGTGTTATATCTCAGTCAAATAAAAAAAATGTCTGTCTTATATAATTGCGACTCCATTATTTCCCTGTTCCTAAAATAGAATGACATATTTTTGAAACGAAGAAAGTTCTTTTGTTATCGAACGCTTTTGCTCTTGAGACGAAAGGTGGTAAGTATTTTAAACAATTATTATTATTTGGATATTTTTTCCTTAGACTTAAGGTATAATATAATAAGGTATAAGGTATAACGGAACACGGCCACTTTTTCGCTTTAATTTTGTATGGGACCTTGAATCTAGTTGTAAATTGTTGATCGAAGATTAACTGCAAGCATTTTCATTTAAAGATTTAAATTTCTTCAAATTATTTTCTTTGACACTGACACATGTCTCTTAAAAGATATAAGTCAGAGATTATTCGATGTGATTAGTGTGATTACCTTTTTGAAATGAATAGCCGGACAATTCTTTGGCGTTTCAACCGCCCGTCATTGTTGTCTTCAATATATTGACCAAAATAATGATATCTACGAGCAAATTACGAGTAAAATAATATTTTTATAATAATATTTTCATCGCACGTCAAGTTTAACGATTATATGCAATCGATTCCAATTGTTACTTGGATTAGTCCGTACTCCTCACGAGACTCGGTTTTAATGATTTGTAAGAAATGACTTAACAGTTTATGAAATAAAGTCGATAATACTAATAAGCTAAATAATTGTTTTCATCAAAATGATGACGTCGGTGCACTCCCCCCGAGACTCGGTTATAGTGATGAGGGTAGTCTCGATTAAATAAATAATTATCGACAATAAGGAAGATTTACTAAGGACCTGGAAATTACCTACTGAATACAATTTATTCTAAGTGTATATTTTACAGTTTTCCAAAAGACCCGGAATTGAAAAATATATGGACCGCCTCATGCAGCAGACAAGCAAATTGGGTGCCTACGCGTACTAGTTCCATATGTTCGAAACATTTTGATGCAAGTCAGTATCGAACGCTACCAAGCAAGAGGCGAAAGTTAATAGATTTTGCTGTACCTACTTTATGTTTATATGAAAAAGTAGGTTAGTTTAGTATTTTAGTAAATATTTCACGCTTCACTCTTAAATATTTACTTATACAAATAAAGACCAATGACCATAGTATTTTAAAGTTTTCATAATTTTGTCAAATATGATCTAATACAATACGGTTAATACGGTTTTTTCTCATAAAACAATAATAAGAAACATTGGACTATAATCTCCATGAGTGGTCAAGAGGGCAAACTTTGTGAAAATATATAATTTTAAATTTCTTAGAGGATGTGTACACTAATTTTCCTTCGCTATAACGATAGTGATAATTTATCTGATTTGTCCTATTGTTGACTGGTAGAAAATGCTTTATAATATTAGGTCCTCGCCTTGTACGAAATGTCTTCTTAGTGCAATAATGTTTAAATAAAGAAATTGTGGTGAATATCAGGTTCAGTTACGTATCTCAGAACTCGAATGTGTTTCCCTGTTATTGATAATGATAACGTAAAAATATCGATATTAGCTATCGACCTAATCCTCGCACCGTAGGTTATGCCGCTTACATTCGCATTTACGTATTCTTAAACTGCGTTTATACAAAGTCTTTACATGTGTGATATGTTTGTGTGCATTAAAATGTATATGTGTTAGATTTTTGTCAAAATATTTGTGTGTAATGACACAGATAGATTTTGCATTTGTAAGTAATCTTTTGCATGTGTTATGTCTTCACCCCCCGCAAATCTCGGCAGACATGATTGTACTCGAATATGACCTATAAGGCGGCTCCAGGTAATATATGCTCTAAGTAATGCCTTATCTGTCTTTCGAATAAATTGATTTAGCGTTTTCGCCTTTATTGCGAATGAGTGATTTAAACAAATGTTCCGGGAAGTGGGTCCTAAATTAAAGATCGCGACTGTACAAACATTTGTATATACCGTTTTGAACCTTATTTAACCAGCTCACGAATTGAATAATTGCAATACAATTGGTCAACATGTTCTTGATTGGTTGTCAATTTAGGTATTCGTATCCCAACTAGCACACGCGCTATAACAAGCTGCACAGTAGCCGGATAAAGGATTTTTATAACGGCCTGGGTGCGTTAATAAGAGGTACAGTGGTTCTATAAGCTGCTACAGATCTCTTGTAGCGCCAAAAGGGCCCCGCTCCGCCCATTTTTATACAGCCTATAGATCTACACATGGTCTACAGTGGTCGTTAATCTTAGTTATAATGGCTCTACAGAAGTGGTTTAAAAGCAATGGTTAGCGCCATGAGATTTCGAAGCGACTTCCCAATGGCACAACTGACCAAAATCTGTATCATAAATATGAGGTAGGTTTAGGTTATGTTCGTTCTTCAGCAGGCCCGGAGGGCCAAAACACTCAGAAATAGGAGCTCTGCGTGAGTACCCTTATCTCACGGTCGTCTAGGTAGGAGCGGACCGTATGGTAGAGGTTCCTCGGGCAGCCCTCCTTTGCCAGTTGGGTTCTGAGTTTCGGCCACCAGGCGTTGCCCTCTATGTCATGTGAGGCGAGTAGCACGATGCGTTTTTTCCTTTCTGCTTCCGGTCTTATATGTCTCATCACATCAGGTCAGGTCTTCCGTCGACTTCTGGGGCATGAACCCGTACTTACTTGTACGCCACTCAATCCTGTTAACTAGCATTTTCTCCAGGATTTTTCTAATTACCGACAATAGACCGGTCGGTATGACTTGGGGTGGTGTGACGGTAACCGTCGTGGTCGCGGAACCAAATTGTGACGGTGAGGCTAAACGGAAAGTTATAAAGGAAAGCTAAATATTTTTACTTTTGGTTTATGCAAGTCTGGACACATGATGACAAGATGACGTTTGCTACATGACAAACACTTTTGCCGATTTCGCTGATTTTCGTGATTTTACTGTTGAAATACTTTACTTCTACAAATTTTAATGCGCAACATGAAAGATAATATCGATTTTCAACGAATGTATGAAATACTTTTTTGTTTTTATTATTTAATTTTGATTAATCGACCTGAATCCGGCGACTGTTTCGTGAGTTTTGCTGTAAGAGGTTTAGAATATCGCATATTCACGAATCTTTTTGACTAGTAGTTTAGTTTTAAATTTCGGCTTCTTAAAACACTCGTTATAAACTTCAGTTCAAAATCAATCCATTACCTTAAAAACACATGCAAAAACAAATAAAATCAATAGCAATATATAATGTTTTAAAATAACCTAAATCCCGAAATTAAATTCTCGACAAAGATAAAAAAGTAACTCATTCATTCGTAACTCATTTATTCGGTCATAACTGAAATGATATATCATGATGTGCATTAAAACTTATAGAAAAGCAGTATTTAAACTGTAAAATCACGAAAATAAGCAAAACTGGCAAAATTTCGCATACAGCCTCTTAAGTAAAGAACCTCTACTGATTAAAATAAAGTACTGGCCACTTATAAACCGTACGGCATAGAGTCACGATACGTATGTAAAGTGTCATTCTATGGAACTTGCTAACTATGTAAACAAGCCGCCATACTAAAATTGACATTAGATGTCAATTTCAATATATTGTTTGTTTACATAGTTAGCAAGTTCCATAGAATTACAGTATAATAGGGGGCCATTTGCAACGTTAAAAGATGGCGGACGTGTGATTTGTTTTAGACTTTAATTTTTGGGTAATTAGGTGTTCAAAGTTCTTTTCTGATAGTGATTTGTACTTTTTATGCCTTTGTGTCGCACAGTGATTGAAGACTTGGACTTATTTCGTGTATCTGGCATCTTTCTTCTCGTTTCAAGTGGACTCGCAGTGGTGCAGAGGTTAAAACTATCTTGACCTCTGACCTACAAATCACCGTACAACGTTGCCCCCAATCTTCCTAGAGAAGATTGGATTGTGTTTTATTGCTATATTGATTTATAATTATATATACTTACTTGACACTGGCGAAATCACTTCACGTGGAAACGCCATATCCCCGCGGTAGTAGCTGTTCAAGTCGCCGCGGGGGCAAAGAAAGAAGAAGAAGACAGTATAATAAATTATTTTTCACTTCTTATGCTCTTAAAATGCTACTTAAATCTCTGCGAATCGGGACTAAAGCTCCTTATTAATCTCTAGGGATTAAAGTACATTTTTTTTTATTTACTTTGGAATCCCCTAAACAACCAATCACGGTGTTTGTGAATGGAGGATTATCGCCATTTTCAGTGATTGTGTATGGACCATATTTTTGGGTGTCGAAATAACCTCAAAATGACTACTGTGCAAATATATAAAAAAAAGGATTTAATTTCGTGAAACACGATTAATTATTACGAATATGAATCTATTTAATCATATTAAGGCCGAACTCTTTTATTATGCGTGGTCCAATTACTTTTAAAATGGTTTCCAAGTTGGAATCTGTTGGCTAAATATGCAAGCATTTAAAACATCACTTTACAAAAAAACCGCGGAACTTTTTTTTCCTATTTGTATTTTGAATAGATGTTAATTGTTCATAACTTGTATTGAGCGTACCTACGTTGTTAAAAAACAATATTGTTTAGAACGTCGTTTTTTCCTCGCATTCAAAGTGAAAAGTAGAATTTAACGCGAGACTAAACAACCATAATGACACTCGAACTACAGCCACCCTCGCTCGCAAGCTCGCTCGCGTGGCTAAACATCTCGTGTCGTTGTGGCTTGTTTTAGTCCCTTGTTGAACAATCTACTATTTGAATTAAGAATGCATTCATCCCACTTTTTTATCGACGGCAATTGTTCACAAATACACAATAACTCGACAATTCAATTACATATACATCACGCATTTCTACATGGATGGCACCTTTAAATCTTGCCCGAACCATTTCGGCTACTTTTTACCATTCGTGGCGACGTAGGTAGTGACAGTATTACAAGTATTTAGCAAAAAAACGTCAGCCTACAATGATCGCACCGAGGGTTGACACTTTATTGCTAAACAGCGTCCACATACACTATTGTATTAAGCAAAAGAGAAGCAGAATAACCCTTGCATTATTATTTTATGTATACGTATATATTGAAAAAAAAAACTGTTTTTGCTATGAATACACACACACACACACACACACACATTGCACATTGTTCATGAACAGTTTTAGTAAGACTAAATTATTTTTTTTATAAAATGGAACTACTGGGAAAATATTATTCCCACTAGTTCCATTATCTGAAGTCCTTTGAATAATGGAACTAGTGGGAACAAAAATTCCCACTAGTTCCATCAATGGATCTGTCAATGGAACTAGTGGGAATAGACCCCGGAGAACACTAGAGTGACGTCGTCAGCGAAGGCCTGGGAATGGGCGTCCGAGTCATTAAGCATCTGTATGAGGTCGTTTAGAATAATATTCCAGAAGATTGGACCTCCTATAAAGCCTTGGACACATCCCTTTGTGGTAGGCTTTTCGCTGATCTCGCCCTAAATGAATAACTATGTCAAATTACAGCTTGTAGTACCAAGTCTCCTAAATAAACAGCGGACAGATGGACATGGTAAAACTATAAGGGTGTTGTTAGCAATCAGCAAGCAGTTAACTGCGGAACCCTAAAACGTGTCATATTTCAGTAACTATTCATACATACATACATTAAATCACGCCTGTTTCCCAGAGGGGTAGGCAGAGACCACTCCTTTTCACCTGCTACGATCCTCACAAATCTCTTTCGCTTCTCCCACATTCATACATAGAATCATGCATGCACATCGGTTTCGGGTACTTATGTAACTATTCGATATTTAGAAATGATTCGAAAACTAAATTGTAGCGCGTAGTCTTCTTAATTTTTATTTTATACTTTTTGCTGCAAAATCCATAGGTTATGAATGCAAAATATAGTTTCACTTTCCTCTAACGGGTCAAAATAAATAACATACTTATCTTACATAATATATTGTAAGATAGGATATGACTGTGCGCTGACCGAAGACCGTATTATAACACGAAGATTACAAGAATTGCTCATTTAAAATAGGATTTCTTTTAGATTTGTCTCCCCACTGATGGTTCAAAAATGTTACTTTACATTAGCAAAACCAAATTTTAGCAAACAACCTCTCATACATGATATAAAAAGTAGGATTTTAATTTTGCTATGATTTTATTGCAACTATCACTGTAATGTTCTATTGAGTCTATCTAAAAACCACCATTTATTGGTTCCATCCACTTATATCTTGAATCCCTTTTTATTGTAGTGGAATCCATTTTCTTATGGTTGCTGTCATATTTTTCCAAAGCTTCAATTTGGTCTAGTTTAGTTGCCAATGTTTTTGTCACAACACACTGGCCATTTTCTTTCAAAACTGTGTACTTGATATCTTCAGCAGTTGGTTCACCATAAGGGAAGGTGATGGGTGTTACTTTGATCAAATGTTTTACTTTCCATAGCCTAGCATTTGTTTCAGGGATGTTCTTCAAGATAGTGATCCTGTTCTGAAAATGTAAAAAAACATGCAGAGGTTTTAGGTGATGTTATATTAACTAATAATAAATGAGCAAGAAGAAGAAAATTGATTCATCTTTAACCCCTCATACGCAAAAGGTGAAAAGCTTTAATATTTAAATAAAATACATAACAATGTAAAAGCTTGAGCACTAATCCTTGGCCAGGGACCAGACCTGTTTATCGAGCCCTGGGTTTTTTGACGATTTTTTATAAGGGTATGATTTAATTAATTATATAATAAAAGGATTATCTATCAGTAACCTGATCACCATATTTTGTATTCTATAGGGAGAAAACTATACTTAGGGACAAAATAATTAGAGATACTATAGGTATGAAAGTACAATTTATTGACTAAAATAACTTTAGTAGATTGTTAAGATTTAGTCATAAGGTTAAATTTAAAGGCTAGTGTAAGATTTAAATTTTAAGGTTAAAAGTAGTTAGGTTAAAAGTTTATCACTACATAGTATAAAACAAAGTCGCTTTTTCAGTCCCTATATCCCTATGTATGCTTAAATCTTTAAAACTACGCAACGGATTTTGATGCGTTTTTTTTAATACATAGAGTGATTGAAGAGGAAGGTTTATATGTATATACTTTAATCCGGAGCGAAGCGAGGGCAGGTCGCTAGTTTTGTAAATAAAAAAGAGTGGGTCCGAAGCTTAGACCTGGGTCAGTCGATTCGAGGGGTGGCTTGCGGCAGCGTGGTAGCAGCGGGCTGAAGCGGCGATGGGGCGACTCAGATACGGATGCCGGCTTGTGGCAATTGAAGCGGCTTAGGCCAAGGTCGGAAGCAAGGCGGCTCTTATTAGTCCGTAATTGTGTAACCCGTGTTCCCAATGTATGGGACGAATAAACACTGATTTCGAAATATTAATAACTAATAAGTTTAGTTTCGAATTTGGTTAGGAATTCTTGGAAGCGATCTATCCAAGGACAGATTTTAAAACGGAGCGACGCAGCTTACACGTTCAGAGGCTAACGGCCGAGTGCCAAGCGCTCGGGAACCTTCGTAGCGGTGGCCGGCGCTAATATCCATTAGGTTGAATCCTAAGGTGACAACCTATTAGGTAGGTGCGTTCAATTTTAAAAGTAGTTATTATTTGCCTTTTTGAAGGCGGTTTTTTGTTTTTTAAAACATAAGTATTATTACAAGCTGTTTTACGCACATTAGAATGTAGTATTACCAAAAAAATACTTTTTAAAACTCATTTCTATTTGTAGTAGCCAAGAAGACTTTATACTCCAAGCCCTGAAAGTCGTTCATTTATTTGCCAAAAAGTCAAATTCGTCAAAGTTAATCTGAATACAAATAGAAAAGTTTTCACTATTGTGAATAGATAATAAACTATAATTTGGCTTGTATAATTAAAAATATTAAAATGTTTAACAGGACAATTTGGTAAAGACTGTCATAGTCGCTCTAACATTTTGTTATGATTTTATTTTTATTATGTAGTTTCATAACCACTGACTATAACAAAAAAGTGCTGCTTGAAAATTAGCATTCATTAAAAAAATACACCAGAGCATGCATGGCCCGATTTTATCGTGTAGTCTTATGCTACGGTTTTGCTACCTCCGTTGCAGGGCCTGCAAATAAAAAATCGATACAATACTTGACTTAGAGACAGTACCAATCCAATGGTGTACATCCAACATTATCTTGCGGTATAAAAAGGGACTCCATTGGACATAGGGAATTACAGGCCAATTATCTTATTGGCAAGTACCTACAAACTCTTCTCATCAATTATATTAACAAAAATATCCAAATTTTTTGACGAAACACACCAAAAAGAGCAGGCTGGCTTATAATTGTAAAATATAAATAAAAAAATCATAGAACTGTATAATGTGGGCTTTTTCGACTACAGTAAAGCATTCGATATCTAAGCCACAGGGCAATCTGGGATGCGCTCAGGAAGACCAGCGTTCACCAAAAATACGTCAACATCATCTAATATTATAAATGTGAAAGCGTGGATGTTTGTTACGCTTTCACGCAAAAAGTACTCGAGGAATCATCATGAAACTTTGTACACATATTCTAGGAGGTACTAGAAGGAACATAGGATACTTTTTTATAAAAAAATAATAAAAAAATACTAAAATAAAAAATAAAATTGTCAAGAAAAAAAAAAGTAGCGGGCGAAGCCGCTGGCGGGTCGCTAGTAAAAAATATATATGCTAATAGCACCAGCAGATTCAGACTAGAATCAAGAACGGATCTAATAAGAATTTAACGTGGGGTACGACAAGGAGACCCTCTGTCGCCGAAGATCTTTATTGCTGTCCTGGAATGCATTTTTCTGAAGCTGCTATGGGAAAAAAGGGGCATAAAAGTAGACGGAAATTACGTAAATCATGTCAGATTCGCAGATGATATCGCTGCTTTTATGCAATAGTGCCACAAATCAAAAACAAAAACAATTTGATTTAAAAGTTCAAGTATATTGCGTTCCGAATTAAAATGCAACAATGACTCATTTTGATTTGCTTAAAAGCAGCAATATAGCAGTTATAGCAGAAACTGCTAAAGAACTTGAAGAGATGGCAAGCCAGCTGGATGAAATCAGCATAGAAATTGGGTACATGAATGCCAGCAAAACAAAGCTTATGACAGACAGCCATCAAGTCCCAATTGTCTTTATAGGTAAAACTATCGCTATGTAGATCACTACATCTACCTGGGAGAACAGATATTGTTCAAAAACACAAACAATGAGGAACAAGTAGAAAGACGAACATTCCGTCATTTAAAGAAATACTTATAGAAAACTACAACATCAACCTGAAAAAAGTTGTTTTGGATGCATGCCTCCTTCTGAGTCTTCTCTTTGGTTTTCAAACATGGACCCTCACTGACAAAATCAAATACAAAGGGCCATAGAAAGAAGCATGCTGGAAATAAAAAGGAAACAGAAAATCAGAAGTAAAGACGTACGAGACAAAACTTACAAGATGCACTTACTTTTATACTAAAATGGCGATGGGCACTTAAAATTACTAAATTAAAGTTGTCTAAAGGGCCTCTGCGTGTTGGTTTCGGTTCCATGTACACCTTTCAAAGGTCAGGGACTACCATAGTCCCGTGTTTGGTAAAGACATACAAATAATAATAAGGGTATAATATAAAGGCTAGTTGGTAGCCCTACGCGTAACATTGCTCCTAAGCGAACGAGTAATATTAAATATAATAATGGCGCAAAAGGCGCTTGAAAGTGCGATTCGAGAGCTGCAGCATACAATTGCCTCAATGACTGACCTAATTGCTGCACTGGTGGATAAGATATCTGGACAAAATGCTGTAATTAAGAACCAAACTGAAGCGATTAATCTACTCAAAAATAATCTGGAGGGTAAGATTTCGGAACCAGTAAGCCGTAAGTCACTAAGCAGTACAGTTCCTCTGTCAGCGCTGCAGCGCCCTGTGCGTCAAGCGCGATTGAAAGCTGCCGCGACTGCCGCTGCTATTGTGAGTAAAAAATCAAGCGCTGTCATCGCTAGGAATCCACAGGCCCTGGCCAGCAAAATAGTACCGACAACACCCGAGGTAAGCCGAACGGAATCGAACTCCCTCACTCCCACCTCGGAGTCTTTACAGAGCTGTGGGGCCATAACAACAGCGACGAGCACAGTCCCCGTGGCGGGCATAATACCAGCGGTTGACCCGAATTTGAATACAACCGAGAATCAGAATCAACTTAAAACTAAAGCCAACTTTGAACAAGACGAATGGATCCCAGTGTCGCATAAAAGAATTAAAAAAAGACCGATTATAACGGGAACTGGAAAAATGGATGACAACCTTCAGACAATTGAGCGTAAAAGGTATATTCAGGCGTGGTCTTTTAGGCCTGAAACATCAACTCAATGTGTTCTTAAGTACTTAAAAGATCGTGTACTGAGCACGGAAATATTTTGTTGAAAAAAGAAATATAAAAACCGACAAACATGCGGCCTTCATTATAGGCTTTCCAGAAAGCCTAGTAGAGAGAATCTACACGCCGACTTTGTGGCCACCCGGCGTTAAGATATCCGAATGGTTTCGAAGGGGAACTGGCGGGGCGCGGGACGCGCGAGCCGCCGTCACTCCCACCAGCGCCACATCTGACCGGCGCCCGCGCACTCCTGCGCCCGGTGCCTATTGCGCCGCACACATGTAGCGACTACACGACACGGAGCTCTTCAAATGCGGTACTGCGAATCAATGATTATGTGGCAGTATGCCATCAAAATATGGCTGCATTAGAAAATAAAACACTACGAGTAGAAGTGCTGCTTCAAAACGAAATTAAGTGTGACATCTTCGCAATCACGGAACACTGGCTGCCGCTATCGAAGCTAAAATATGTTCATATTGACGGATTCATATTGGCCTCATGTTATTGTAGGATTAGTTCAGTTCATGGCGGTTCGTGCATATTCGCTCGCGAAAATTTTAAGTGCGTTGAAAATATTGAGCTAGTGCAATTATCAATCGAAAGATATTGTGAGATTTCTGCTATTGACTTAGTTGACTATGACATAACCATAATTTGCATTTACCGAACTAATTTGATAAGCACAAGCGACTTTCTCGTTTGTTTTGAGCGAGTGCTCAATAGAATCAGCGAATTAAATTTAAATTGCGTCATCGTGGGTGATTTTAATATTAACTGCTTAGGTGATTTGAATGCGGATATTAAAAAATGGTGTGAGTTACTGGCTACCCATGGCATGGTGAATGAGGTAGATTTTCCCACCCGTGTTACCGCCACTACATCGACCTGCCTCGACCACTTGTACTCGAACTTGGCATCGGGGTCCGTTTGCGTCGTACCTATTGTTACTTAAGCGACCATTTTGCAATCAAAGCAAGGGTCCAAGTAGCAAACAAACTATCAGTAAATATTTCTCACACATTTGCCAGAAATTTCTCGCCCAATAATGAAGCCAACTTCGCTACAGCGATTAACAGCGTCGATTGGAACAAATTACTTGTTAAAAACGTCAATGCAACTAATCTCGCGAATTCGATCATTAACATAATTTCGAATAAATATGAAGTATGCTTTCCGCTTCGGAAAGTGAATTATTGTAATAAGAATGCGAAATCTTGGATCACTAAGGATGTTCTTGCGTATGTCTTGAACTGTTTGTTGGTAAACTATATCTGGTTTTTTTTTATAAACTGTGGATTGTTTATCTTTTTCCATGGAATATTGCACGAAACTAAAAATATTATTAAATCTATATAGAATGTGTCTGAACTCGTACTTTTTGAGCATTGTGACGAATGAGTTTTACTCACTAAATGACTTTCAACACAATGTTTCTTTAGCTGATGTAAATGAACGTCACATTTAGAGCAATATATTGTGGAAGAATCTTCTTTGAAACTAAGAGAAGAATCTTTCTGTATCCATTTTTTTATTGTTTTTCATTTAGGATTAACCATTTTAGTAGCATGGCACGGAAATCACTCATGAAACTCAAGTGAGATGACATATGTGACGCTGACATGATTTACTTTAATATGGAGATGCAAGTTGCTTATCAAAGAGGTCAAATGTTACAGAATAATCTTTTAAGTTGATTATGGATACCTAATGCGATATTATTCCGTAACATCGATAAGTCGATAAAACAGTTAGGTCAATCCCTCTGACAGTTTGATTTTTGCTATGAAGAATTCCGCTCTTTGATGATGACATTAACAAGTTTGGTGGAAGTACATGGTGGAGACTAACTGTGGATGTGGAGAAAAATGACGCACTCTGGGGGAGGCCCAGCAGGAGGCAACAGCTTGCCACTAGATGCCCTAAGATGACAGACTGCACTGGAAGTACCAGTGGGTGATGAAGTTGTCAATTTCCTGTGACCTCCACACTTCCACGGGATGTACAATCTCTATTATTAACTTGCATGTTATATGATTAGTGTATAATTCACCAAACCCAACACCTGGGGCCTATTGCATAATTAGACTAATAATATAAGAAAATAATACAAGTTACTAGTTAACAATTTACTAGTTGCCTTATTTTGTGTTGCATAATTATTTTGTGTTTTCACTAATAATATTAGAAAATTGTGTTGTATGAATTACTAATAATATAGCAAAAGTTACAAGTGAATCCATAAATATTTACAAGTACTGATAAATTTTGTTGCATAATATATTTATACTTACTTGTAATATGAATAGTAATACTATTAGCAAAACATACAAAATAACAAGTTACCGAGTTGGCTGAATGAGTTAAACCTTTGTCCATCTGTGCTCCTTAAAATTAAAAAAAAATCTTGGCGGGAACAGTAACGTCATCGTAAAACTTTTTTCCGAAATAAGAGTAGCTGTACTAAACCTAAACTAAACAGGCGGAAAATGGTCGGTAAGCGAGAAGAGCAAAGAAAATTAAAAATGTGTATTTTGACCAAAATAAAGCAGCAAAAAGATGTTCTGTTCGGTCCCTTTTCAACCAAGGTTACTAAAGAGATTCGCAGTAACGCCTGGAAAGAAATTGGCGCATATGCCCAAAGTTTGGGGATGGTGAAAGATAACAAAAATTGGACGTATATTCGGGATGTTTGGTGGGCAAATATAAGAAAATTATCAGTGGTAAGTACCTACAAATAGTCCTTTATGATTGCAATGCCAATTACCATAAGTATTATTTACCAAATACATATTTATCATAAAAATTTAGTACCTATACAGGGTGACTTCAAATTGGTAATACAAAATCAATGTTTTACACACATTTCCCCTAAACTTAGCCCCTCAATTAACTGCCGCACTCAGAGACGTCCATTAAAGTTAATGCTTGTTTAGTAACGTGTTGTCTTATTCTATTTCTAGAGCAAAGAAAGTGACAGCAGAAACTTTAATCAAGCTTTAAGTTTAATTAGCGTCTCTGAGTGCGGCAGTAAGTCTCATACTTTTAAAATAAACAGAAGTATTTTTTTTTTTAATTTTTAAATTACCCCATTTTTGTTGGCTTAACATGGTTATCCTACCATAATAACTAACAAAGAAGTTTAAGGAATTTCAAATGAACACTTTCCTCTTTGGTTATCCGTCACCTGTCGCAATTTATGAAGAAAACGTGTTTTGATTAGTTGATAACATCGAGTGGCAGGTATGACAATTAGGTATTTAATGTAGTGTAACCACACTTTGGGACTTTAATTATTTGCTTTGTTCGAAAATTAGCATTAATTAAATACATTTAATTTTAACAAAGGGGTTAATGTATTATACTGTGTGGCATTAACTAAGCCACAATCAAGTGTTTTGTATTACCAATTTGAAGTCACCCTGTATACATATTTAACAGCAACCTATTTATTCTCTTAAATAACGTTTATTTTATCTTTTTTTGTTTTAGGAAAAACAGGATAATGCTAAGAAAACTGGCTCCGGTGGAGGGCCCGATTGTAAGGAAAATGAAGTCGATGTTCTCGTCTACGATATTCTGGGAAAGGACTCACCGGTGTTAGAGGGTCTAGGCGTGGATGAGCATTTTCGAGAAATTGAAATGAACCTAGGTTCTGTTCAAGCGTTGGAAGAGATAATAGACATTGAATTCGAAACTGAGACATCAAACAATTCTGAACCGAATGAGAAGAAAAGAAAAATATTAAAAAGGGACTGGAAAGGGAAGGAAGGAGCAAATGATATTGATGATTTATTACAGAAAAAAATGAAATTAACGCTAAATATTTTGGAAAAAGAAAATATTTTAAAAGATTTACAAATAAAAAATATAGAACGTGATAATTACTTAAGACTTGAAAATTTTGGATTTGGAATTACGATATGGGCTCCCAAGATCCAAGTTTACAAGTAATTTGGAGCAATTTACTCTAGCTGTGTTTATTCCAGAAAATACTTCCGATAGTCCTAATAACGCGGATACCGCGAATACAGATCAGGAATAACCATACCATAATTGGAATTAGACGATTCTAATGATTAATTTAAGGGTAAAACAATAAATTCCATTAATTGTTCACATTTATTTATTATTAAAAGATAAAAATTATAACATTTGTTTTTTCCTTAAGTAGTTATAGGTACTTTGATTATATCAATTTAAGTATAAGTTTTTTAAGGTACAGTCAATTTAATATAATCCTTAGTACCGATTTCACCATACGATGTTAGATTTAATCAACGTTAGTCGGCCTGTTAGTTCATACATACATTTTGACAGATGTTAACACGCTAATCGTCCGTTAAGTGGTTAACATCGTATGGTGAAATCAATGAAATTATAAATAATGTGAAATTGGTACTAACTCACTCAAAATGGTACGTTGATATGCAATAAATTGATTGTTAATACGAAATACCTAAATTAACTTTAAAATAAAATAAATTTACACACATGGTCAACTTAATTTGGTACCTACAAGGTCAACTTCAATTACCTACATCATAGACCGTATTATTTCTTGTTGCCGTCGAAGTGCGTTTAATGGGGGAGCCTCATCAATCTCATCATTATTTTGGTTATAATTTGTCTGTTCCACTGCCGGGGTGAATGTGTCCAGAACTTCACCTTCCCGGGCAATGTTGCACAAAGTTGCACAGCAGATAACGATATTTGCTGCAAATCTCGGGTTGACTCTTAGGTAGTTTAGACAAGGGAATTTTTCCTTCAATATTCCAAAGGAACACTCTATAATTTGCCTCGTGGCTTTGAGTCTTCGGTTGTAGCGTCTTTCTCCCTCGCTATTTGGGTCGTTATGTAACGGTGTCATCAGCCAAGTTTTTAGAGGGTAACCCGAGTCTCCGAGTATTACGCCATTTGGAAATAAGTTTTCTTGTTCCATAGCCCTGCAGAGACTACTCCTTCTAAGAACTCGTGCATCATGCACACTCCCTGGCCAATTGGCACTTACATAAAAAAATTGATATTGTGGTCCACATACCATCATACAGTTGATGGAATGGTCTCCCTTCCTGTCTACGAATGCTGGTTCGTCTGTAGTCGGTGCATCTATTGGTATTAGAGTTCCATCAATTATACCAATGACATTCGGGAAGTTGTATAACTCATAGAAATTTTGCACTACGTCGTCAATTTGGTGTGGCCATGTAACAATCGATGGAAATAATCTTCTATTAATCGCGTCAACAACGCGATGAACCGTTCGACAAACTGTAGATTTGTTAAGGCCATGACTTGCACCTACAGAAAAATATTGGCATCCTGTACCAAGCCAATGGAGTGTAGTACATAGTTGCTGCCTCGGAGAAAGAGCACCACCCTTTTTTGCCTGCTGAATGTCGCTTGAAATGGCTTGCAGCACACGTTCGGCATTATTAGGTTTCATTCGAAACATTTCGTAAAATTGTGCACTGTTTTCAAATGTAAAGTTGATTCTGTCCTTATATACCTTTTGGTGCCGTGTCATTAAATATTGATCATCGTCATCGTCCGATAAATGCAGCAAATTAAACATTTTTCGACTATTAGACAATAACAATATTCTCTTGTAATTAAAAATTACCGTGGTCCATGGGTAAGTAGTAATAAATACAAGTTACAACTAATAATTTGATTTTTTAGACTCATATTGCAACAAAAACAAATAAAATTCACCAATAATATTAGTTATTAGGACTTATATTTTTTCACTAATATTTTATAACTCATATTTTATCATGCAACAAAAATTTACAAGTTACAAGTCAGCAAACCAATATTATTAGCTTGTAGTTATTTACTTGTATATTTCTCCCTGGTATTTTATTATGCAACTTGAAAGTACAAGTTACAACCAAAATCACTAATAGTATTAGCTTGTACATTATTATGCAATAGGCCCCTGGTTACCTGGCTTAATTGGGTTTATCATACTGGTCAGGTAAGCTAGGGAAGACATTCTCTAAATTATTGAATTATTATATGAACAGGAAAACTGTTAAAAACAGCTTAAGCAAACAAACAGTCATTCTAGTCCCTGTCTGTGCTGTAGCATACAAGGGTTTCAGCACAAACCTAAAGCCAATAGTAATAAAAGAAACATTTGTGGCTTTCAAGAGCCAACCAGTATGCAACTGACCTGCTCATCAATCTTCAATTCTTTCATAATAAGCTTCAGATACCACGGCTGGTGCTTCAGGGTCTTTATCCGTTCTACTCTGAAAAGCTTGGATGGGGTATACTCTGGATCTTTGTGGTCCGGATACCTGTAACACATGTCACAATACGTTTAAATACCAGTCAAACTTAATTAAATATCATTGAAAAACACTTAATTAAAAATCTCTGTCCTAAAACAATAAATATCAGGGATAGTAACATTCACCTCGGATAATACAATATTCCGCCAGGGTACCGAGTTGCACCTGGTGCAGACCCCTTTGCTCTTGCAAGTAAAGTTAAAGGATTATATATTTTCAACAGCTGCTGGTTCATTTTGTCGGATTTGTGTCGTAAGGTTAAATGGTTAGTTTAATTTATTTATAATATTTAACAAAATAATGTGAATATATTTAAGGATACACACCACAGATTAGAAGGTATGCACAGATTAGAAGGTATGTCTAAAGACAGATAGGTTTTTTTTTTTTTCATTTTTCCCACATAGTGAAAGGCAAAGGCAGAAGGCCATGCAGCCATTGTCATTTTTTAAATATAGTTATGATTCAAATATATGTAAGGCGGAAGCCACTTCTTTTGTTTCTTTCTTCGATTTCCGATAAATTATGGCCAAAGCCACTTCTTCTGTAAATATTTTCAACTCATTATTCAGTGAATCCATTCCATTTATGTTCAAATCCAGAGTAAAATTATTTCAAATCATTTTGTATTTCACATATCCAAGGTGTGGGTTTAATCCAGTAAATTATATTTCAAGTCCAGATGTAATAGCAAACATGTATAATGCCTTATAAGTTGGGCCATTTTTTTTAAAGTTGTACACACTGAAAAACTTTAGATTAAAAATCAATTTTATTGTAAATGATTTTAACTAATGTTCATGGATACTCTGATATGTCCATTTATATAAAATATAAGTTGTTTATTTGATTTCTTATTAAGATTGAAGATATACTGTTTTTTTTCGAGTAGGAGAGAAGCTGTCGTTCGATTCCGTGACCAACTTTTTACAAAATTAAAAAATAAAATAAAAGAATTATAATTTTCCAATTTGTTTATTAAAATTTGTATTAGTGTAATCTAAGGATTTACATTTTTAATCGAACATTATATGTAAACCCTTTTTTTTTTGAGAGATACTTATATCTCCATTACGTTACTCTTGTGCCAAATAAACGGAACTTTTCCCCGTTATCATAGTCTCTTAAAGATTTATCTAATGTGATTAATTATTATTAAGATAAGAAAACCTAAAAAAAATATATAAAAATAATCAAAAGTAGCTATATCAATAAATTATTTTATATTTTGGTTACAAAACTATTTCTCACATGGGACGAGTCACGGAAAGAATTAAACTGGTAACGGAATTAATTCTAGTCTCATTCACAACAACAGCAAAACTTAAATAATATTTAAAAAAATGTAGGTACTTATTAAGCGTAATTTACTTGGACAGTTTTCATTGAAATTACCCGAAATTAAAGTAAGTTTATGATTATATGAATCGCCTACTTCAAACTCGGATATGTCAGTGAAATTTGGTATACGAATTTAAAACATGTGTATGTCAACAGATTTTTGACCTGTTGTTTGTTAATAATAAAATGAAGCGGCTTATTAATATCAGAAATATTATTAAAATCACATCCATAACATTTTTGTGATAGTATGAAATGTGTAGTATTCCATGGCCACGTTGACGGAGCCAACGACATTAATTTGCTTCTTGTCAAGAAGTAATCCGTCTGCGTAAATAATCATTTTAGGGGCCCTGAAAGAACCGATTTACTTCGTCACTACCAAATAAATTAGCACAACACAATAGGTACAATATTTTATCAAGTTATTTACCTATACTTTTAAAATTGAACAAAATTATGAAAACTATTATTCTGTATGCCGCTTTATACTTCCATTCCGTTACCTTTTTCATTCCACTTCTACGAAACCGACCTTCGGGTTTCGGAATGTAAGTAACGTAACACTACCTCTAGCGAATTTTCACTAAATATATTGCATAATAAACATTAAATTGAATACAAATATTGAAAATCTGGTTTTGTATACGTCATTAATATAGTGACAAATGTCATCATAATGATTTATTATTTACTTACATGCAAATTTGGTTTCGGATCGTGGAATGACAAAATGTTACTGCAGCGTACACGTGTCGTTACGATGGCTCTCTTCGGCAAACTAACCCAAGCACAACATGGCGGCCCAAGCTATTTTGTCCAGTGTTGCCAGATTGAATAATACACTAACAAATAGTAGTAAAATATTTCAAGTTTAACAACGAAATAGCGGTTTCGGAATGGACAATTCCGTAAAATTCAATTTCCGTCTTCTATATATTTTATGAATTTAAAATATATATATTGTATTATTTTTATTGGAAAATTGAATAACTACATCGTTAAGGTACTATAAATTTGATAATATTTAGCCGTCATTGATTTCTTGTACCAACACTTTAAAAAAATGCCCTATTACGATCAGCCATCGAGTTGGGACAGCAAAATATATTAGTTTTTTTATCAAACAATATTTTTTATCAAATATTTACCATATCTCATAAAAAACAGATTACACTTAATATTATTGCAAATTAAATGTGAATATAAATAAATTTTTTCTTCAGTTCAGTCGAACAGTTTATTTGTTATTGTTGCTTTATCTGTAGATCATTTTTACATTCATTCAACCGTTGCGTTTGACGTTGTCGGGTTATACGATATAAAATTGGTATTAATTTTGTAGAGCTTCCGGTAACCTTCGGGGAGGGAAGATGGCCGATTGAAAAATGTCCGGCTTTTGATTTTGATTTATTCTGTTTACTGTTTTACTCTACTCACTTGACATTGGCGAAATCATTGCGTACATCGCGGTGGACCGCCATTAATAAAAAAGAAGATGTAGAAGATTAATTTTGTAATATCATAACTTGCTTTGTTACATTTGCTCTCTTCCAGTTCTCACTTCCCATTATCCATATTTCACGTCCACCAATACTCCACCCAACCATATTTTCTTAAACTCGGTTTGCAAAACATGCCTTATACGAAATTTGTCGTAAATGTGTGCAAGTCAACTGTGGAGCACGAAACATTATTTCGGTTCCCTAGAAACCCAGATTTACAA
Source organism: Acleris holmiana (assembly GCA_949316455.1). Classification (NCBI taxonomy): domain Eukaryota; kingdom Metazoa; phylum Arthropoda; class Insecta; order Lepidoptera; family Tortricidae; genus Acleris; species Acleris holmiana. The sequence continues at coordinate 26,668,579 of OX438762.1, forward strand.
CGCATCTGGTGTGAACTGCTGGCGCCGCACGCTAGCAATTTAAAATCAAAAAGTGCAGCGTCCCTGCAAAACTTAAAAGTTTGTTTTTTACATTTTGCGGAATGAAGGAGCCCTTTGGCGTGTCCGACCCATTTTTCTACCGAAGAGATTTTGTCGGGACAACCGGCCGTGGCTGTAGTACTCCGTAAGGTTTTTCTTCTGTGTATCAAGTGTTTAATTCTAATGCCAGCCACACACTCTCGCCGAAGAGCAGTTATGCCATCTCGGGCGAGGCAGATGATTATATGCATTCCCATTCTTTTCATTTTTTTTGAGAAGGAGGACTACTAGGACAATCCTTCCTCACCCAAAATCGGCAAGAGTGTAGCGCTGGTTTAATGGTGCTTGTACACGGTGCAAGTAGCTTGCACATTTGGAGGCACTTGCGCAGGTTATATGCATTGTGTAAATCGTTTTAAAACTAAAAATTAAGTCGTTCGGGTAAGTGTAAGATTATCAAGCTACGTTCACTAATCATAATGCATGTGGTATAGTGAACTGATGGTGAAGTGCCCAGAGCACTACTCATCAAGGTCCTGCATCTTGGACAGCGACATTGTAGCGTATAAGTATGTGCTCTAGAGTAAGACAAAATAATATTTCAATTTCTAAAACGCAATATAATATTTTAATTAAACTGTATTTAAAACCCACTTAGACACTGCGTGTCAGGAACACAAAACACAATCTAAAGGTGGAGCCACACTATAGGGGTCCATTAGTTCGGACTGTGTGGCCAAGTACAGGAGTTGTTATGCTAAATGTGGACAGTGTAAATCATGCTCTCAACATGGGTCAAATCGCGACAGTACATCGTAGCATGACAAACACCGTCCTCATATTTTATTGCTGATCAGGAGTTAGTGGGTTTTTGAAAACGGTTGTATTATTTTATAAAATATATACTATTAATTTTTAGATCACAAAGAAAGCGAAACAGGACGCAAAAGAAAATTATCACCCAGTGAAGGTATGTTATAACACAGTGTGATATGAATAAGTGTGCATGGCCCCTGAAGGCTAATATCGCTGCATTGATAGGCACCTAAGCAGACCCCTCTTTCCCACTGGGCACTTTGGGCAAGTGCCCGGGGCCCCGCGATCTATAGGGGCCCCCCTCAGATCAAATACTAAGTTCCTAGATCCTGTCAGATCATCAAACGATAACCAATATTTATTACAAAAAAAACTTATTTAATTCGAAGAAATCGAACCTAACTCTGATAGCTACTCTAACCGTAACTTTCAGGAAAAATAGTTCCGTCATTTACAGGCAACTTAACTGAAAGAATATCACTATACCAGGTTTATATGCAAGTTATAGTAAAGTTATATTCAACTTTAAATCAAGAATTTTTTGTGCAGCATTTGCCGTCAAGTTGGTTCGAGCTTGAAAATAGCGGGAATTTCCAGAATTGGCCTGCAGGGTCAACCGTTTTTCAGATTTTTATTATAAATGAAGACTTCTTTATTATTACTTCCGTATATTCTACATAAAAACAATAATTTGTCAAATATCCATTCGCAACATAGACAGAGAAGGCATTCGCAACATGACGATTTTTTTCGTACTCAACAAATAAGTGTGGTATGATGGATCCAAAATATCCAAATCCTCCTCCTTAATACCTTGAGTTTCCATGAACAAGTTGTGTGGATGTCCTTGAGAATTTTTTTCGACGTCTAGGTGAACATAGCTTGGATATATGCTACAGATAAAAGGATCACCTTCTTTAGAGAAGGACTCTATCAAGACCACGCCAAGGAAAAGAAAGCTGGAAAAAGTGAGTTTTACTATAAAATGATGACATACTATTTTTTTTTTAATTTGTGTAATTAGTAGTTTTGCATTATTATATTTCAACATATATTACACTTACAGAATATTAATGATCCATCCACATCAGACGAAACTTTAATTCATACACCAAAGAAGAAAAAAACTATGAACTAATTGAAAAACGCAAGGCAAATGATAAAAGAAAAAGACAAACAAATTAAACGCTTGAAGGAAAAAAACCGTCGAAAAGTAAATAAAATACTTTCCCTAGTGGCATTGCTGACGCTCTTCCGGTGCGACTTGCGATCGATGACACCACAGATTAGAAACGATTTTGTGTATGTTGTACCATCACTAAAAGACTCGCGTGACGTCAAAGTGCCATGCAAAATGTTACACGCTCGGTTCTCATATAAATCGACGAACTCTTTCCTTCTATCTCGATATAGTTCTGTGGTTGTACGGTCAAGGAATTTTATTGTTATGCCACTTTGGAACCCTATCATAATGACAGCGTTAATTATTACTTTTAGCTTTCTTTCATGTGGTTTGACAGTGTCATTATGACAGGGTTCCATAGTGGCATAACGATTAAAGTCCTTGACTACCTAAACATGTTATGTAATATATTTTGCTAACATGTTTTTTAGGTTTTTGGCGCAGCGGACATGCCTTTATACTATGTAATTTAACAGTTTTTTATTTTCCTGGGTTTTATTTGAGTTAGAAAGAGACTTCCGCTTGTAATTTATAGCGTCGTAAAACGGGCCTCAGGACCTTGTTTTATAAAGCTACAAGTAACAAATTACAAGCGGAACTCTCTCTCCAGAGGCCCGTTTCACGAAGCTATAAGTTACAAATTACAAGCGGAAATCTCTTTCTAACTCCTTTTGCTAGAAAGGGAGTTCCGCTTGTTATTTGTTACTTGTAGCTTCGTGAAACGGGCCACAGCAAACGGAGTTAGAAAGAGTTTCGGTCGTGCTTTATTTTTGGCCTAGAAGCCAAAGCGTCGAAAAAAAATAATTCTCAACTGTCAAATTTCAAACTACAGTTTATCATAACTTGCGTTCTCGTTTACTTTGTTCAGTTCACTGTTTGATATAAAAGATATTCTGTTAAGCGATGAATTATTATGGTTTAGATTATTTATATTTTATATCCTTAGTAAGTATCTAACAGACGTAATCAAGTTGTAACTGACTCCATTTGCTTCGTTGCGGTTTGTTGATCTCCATGAAGAGAGTGCGGTTTATAACTCCTATAAACAAGGGCTCCTTAACTGCAATGAACGACTCGGATTGCCATTCTCCGCGGCCTTTTATAGAAAGACATCTGGATGGTACGGCCACCGAATTTCCTAGTGTTTTTGCTCGAGAGATTGTTTATAGTCCTGACCCTGTGAAGCGGTTCGACTGTAGCGACAGTTCGCCCTACCCCAATGTAGACAAGACCTACTTGTCCCCCACAAGTGATACCTGCAACCGATGGTCTCCTTGCAGTGACTTAGAACTAAGCATTCTAGATTCTAACAATCAGCAACCTAGATGTCCTGTATATTTCACTCCTGTAGGTAATTTACCTATGAAAAAAGGAAAAGTCAACAGTTTACAGAATCTGCAAGAGTTCAATGTTGCCCCAGAGTTACCTATTAATGTTTTATCTCAAATTGACAATACCAATTTGGTAGCACCTCCAAATGTATTAAACAAAGATGATAATTTTTTCATTACTCGTGGAGGCTTGAAAAAGTTCCAATTACATAGTTCCTTACAAGTTCAGATGAACAAGCTATCATTGGGAAAGGAGAACAGTTGTAAACAAATTGATGTCCCTTTTACAATGGCTCCTATACCAACTGAGTATCAAGGTAATGGCAACTTAGAAAATAGGAGATGCAGATGTCATCACTGTGTCAAAATATCAGGCAATTTTAACACATCAACACCAAGCATGATTTATGCCCAAAATCCAAATTCAAGGGAGGATTTCCAAAATAGTATAAAGCGATCAATGATTCAAGGAAGTTGTAATCATTGTGTATGTATACAAACTAGACATATAAACACACCACAGCACTGCAGTACACAGGTGGTACCACCAAAACATCAGAGTGAACAAAGTAAGAAATGCACAGATGTTGAAAAACAGACAAATGTAAGTAGAGAAAAAAGAGAACCAACTGTTGGTGATCTTTTAAAGATAATTAAGCTGCAGAATGAGCAGTTGCAAATTTTGCAGGAGAAAGTAGACAAATTAATTTCTACCAAAAATCATGGGCCTATGCATAACTTTGTAACTGAGAGTGTAGCCTTGGAAACCATTGATCATGATAGTAAGATATCTATAGGGGTGATGACAAGTTTAGAAATGGTGAGAACTTCCACTATTATAAATAAGGAGCAGGTAGTACAGCAAAAATATGACAATGCACAGGTTCAGTGCAACAGATCTGAGATTAGTATCAAAGAGACAGTAAAGCAACCTGTTAATTTAAATTTTCTTGATGGAATTCTACCTGTGGGCAAGGCAGCCAACCCGCAGACAGCTATTTATGAGAGCCAGCATGTGTCTAACTTCAATGAGGAGAAAATATTGAATGAGTTGAGTTTGTACAATGTACAAGTTGACAATGCAACAACCCCACTCATGTCTCCTGAACAAAGTCTGTACTTGGATGTTGGGGATTATAGTGGGTAAGCTTATTAAATACTTTTTAATTTTCATGTTTCTGTCATTACCAGTAACGCCTACATGAGACGGCAGCACAATCCGGACTTGCCTAGAATGTATAATTTTAAGGATATCGTAGGCCATCGGCATACCTCATGCGCCCAAGACACACCAAGCCAGGTGTTGGAGTGCACTCCTCGAGTCCGATAGAGTTGCCACCTTATCTTTTCCAATGGACTGCACGTAAACTAGGGTTTTGTGAATTCCTACTAATTCAGCACGCATTATACATATTGTGGAGCTCAACTTGAACTGCCTAGTTGTGTCTAACTGCAGGTCGAAAAATGCAGCACCTACACCCTTATTGTCTTTAGACCCATCTGTATACAATTTGTGAAATTCGTTATATTTTTGTTCTAACATTCTGAACACCATTACAACATTTCTTATGTCAGCATTTCTCAAACCTTATTGTCAGTGGAACCGAATTGAAACACTAAATATTTTATGAGGATCCTAAAAAGAAACTTTTTCCCCTCTAATGGCACAAAACATGTATTTAGGTTTGAGCCATACCTTGAACCACCTGAGATGACTCCTTAGGGTTACCAGATCGGAAGATAAAAATATCTTAAAGGATTCTATTCTATTCTATTCTATTCTTATTTTTACCCTGTGTGGTTGCTGAGTTAAAATAGTGCCAGTCCATGTTTTCCCGTGGATGTCGTAAGAGGCGTCGAAGGGAATAAGGGCTTGTAGTACTGTTAGGCGATGGGCTAGCAACCTGTCACTAATACACTAGTAAACTGCTTGGCCTAACTGTGCAAAATGTGGTTACAGAATAATCAACAAGTCTTCTTACAGTTGTTGGTATTTCTGTAGCTCTGCCTACCCCACTCTGGGAATGAAGGCGTGATGTTATGTATGTACTTTTTATGGTGATGCATGTATTTGGCATTATGAGCCCCAATGCAAAAAAGTTCCTCTACTAGTAAAACTGAAAGCAATGTTTGTTTAAAACTGAAATATAGATTAGTAATACTTGCTAGTTTTAAGAGCCTAATAAAAAACAGGAGGCACTTTATTTCATAGTGTTTATTTAAAATATAGGTGAGGACCAAAAAGTTGGACCATAGTTAAGCGCAGTTAACCATACAAACAAAGAAGACGGAAAAGTATCCTTAGAATTTTATGGCTAATTGTTGTTGCACAATGGAAAAAATTATTAGAAAATTTAATTGTGCGAGTTAGTGTGGCCAACTTTTTGGACCTTACCCATATATTAGAATGAAATAAAAAACAACTAATCATATTATTAAGAAAAATCTTCCGGAGTTTTTAAATTCCTGACTGACAAGATTTTCTTTTTTAAATCTGCTTTTGATCTTGATGGAAACTTGTGTAACTTTTTCTCCATTTTTCACAACAGGGTTATTATTATTATTATTTGAGGGTTGTGATGGGCCTTGTGTGCCACTTCGACCATTGCTGATCTATTGTGGCAGCCCTTTGTTTAGAGCTCACTGCAAAGGCCCATTGTGACTAGGATTTTCTGTGGCGTTAACATCTTGCTCATGTTTGAGATGTATTTCGCCAATATCGAAGTAGACATTAGCCATGAAGGGAGATACGGACAGGAAATCTAAAACAAACAACATTCATGTTCCATTCATGCACAGAACAAACCAAGACAATATGGATAAACAATAGAGCCAAATAAAGGACCTAACAATAGAGCAAAATAAAGGACCTAAAGTTTTCAGTAGACGCATCAATAAAAATAGCCCAGAGCTAAATAAACTCTCAAATAAATCTGGCAATATGGTTACAGATCGTGACAAGATCTTACAGATAGTTGAGGAGTTCTACCAGAAGAACCAGACACTTCTGACGTCAGAACAGACACTGTAAAGCGCTTTAGCGAGGAGAATATTCCCCCCAATTATAGCGGAAGAAGTAGGGCTTGCCCTGACGAAAATGAAGCGCGGTAAAGCGTCTAGTGAAGACGGTATTTACGTGGAAATGCTTCAAGCAGGAGGAGCTCCCTTGATGAAAGTCCTCGCTCTGCTCTTCAACATGGTACTGGATCAACAAACCACGCCACGTTCCTGGAAGAATGCTATCGACACCATCTTGCACAAAAAGGGAGATAAGACCAACCTATCCAACTACCGCCCTATCAGCCTACTCTTTCAGGTCTCCTGAACACTATAAACAACGTTAAAGTTAAACCGTGAACGTAACGTGTTTCTTATATCTGTTAATTACCGCGGCTAAGTATCCTTACATAAGCACTATAACGACCAACGTTATAAATTAAACCGTAAACGTAACACACTTCTATTTCCGTTAAATACCGTGACTATGTATCCCTACACAAGATAATTATAAACTATGATCAAATGAATCAACGTAACACGATAATAAAATCAAACGTGAATTTAACACAACTTAAATAATAAGCACGTAAACGAACAGTAAAATACCTAAGTATCGATTTAAACGAACGTGAGGAAGCCCTTCTCTGACGACAGTTGTTGATCTTCTGGACCCCGATTTCCTCTTTTTTTTTTTTTTTTTTTTTTTTTTTTTTTTTTTTTTTTTTTTTTTTTTTTTTTTTTTTTTTTTTTGAGGGACCTACGTAGTTAGCCTCTGATGGCTTTGACTACTTCGCCGGAGAGAGGGCGGACTCCTGATGGGAGTCCACGCTAAAAGTGGGTTTTACACTAGCATGCCTAAGGGCGCCCCTATTGGGCCGACCTCGGACTTAGGACGCTAGGGGAGAATTTCAATCGAATTGGTTTTATGCTACAATACGCTTCGGAAATTTTACGTTAGACCAGACTGAGAAGAAGCGTCAAGAAACTCCATCTGGGTGTCGATTATGTGAATTAACCGGTACCGGTACCGGTGCAAAGTGGGGTCGCCCACGTGTAGGGTGAGCCGGGGGACGCCGACGCCTCCGCCGCCGCGGACGGAGACGTTGTGGTGTGTATGGATCTAAGCTGGTGTTGCCCTGTGAGACGGTTGGGCGACGAATATCTTCGCGGGCTGCGAGGGCAGCCGTGATAGTGTCATCGGTGTCGGTCAGTACGTGTCGGGGACGCCTGTTCCGAGAGGATACGCCCACGAGCGGGACGTAATTTACGGCATCGCGTAATAAGGGGTTAGGATGGTGAGGAGCGTTATTGAAGAACCGCCGAGAGGCATCCTTCATAAACTTGGCCACGGTTGAAAGACCGAGGTCGTCGTGAAGATCTAAGTTGCGCATGAACCACGGGGCGCCCGTGGCTCTGCGCAAGAATCGATTCTGCAGCACCTGGAATTGGTACAGAGCAGTCGAGTTCGCATGAGCGAAGACCACACTAGCGTAAGTTAGTATGGGGCGAACGCACGTCTTGTAAATTGTCATCTTATTTCTAAGCGACAGCTTACTGCGTTTGTTCAACAACGGATAGAGACGGCCTAGAATGAAGGCCGCGCGATTCCGGACACGCCTAATGTGTTGCCGGAAAAGCAATCGACGATCTAGGGTGACCCCTAGATATTTGACCTCGTTAGCCCACGGAATGGGGCTATCGTAGAGTCGAATAGAATTGTAGGAGGGACCTAACCAACTGAGACTGAGTTTCCGGCAAAAAAGCACAGCGGCGCTTTTCTCCGGATTCACTTCGATCCTCCAGAGCCTAAACCAACGACCTAACTCGTTGATGGCGTCCTGGAGGCGACCGTGTAGAACCGAGGGGCGGATAGAAGTCGTATAGATGGCGGTGTCATCAGCAAAAAGTGCATAATGAACATGCGGAACTCTAGGTATATCGTTTGTGAACAACGAAAAGAGAATTGGGGAGAGAACAGAGCCCTGCGGGACTCCGGCTCTGATCGGATGGGGACCCCGATTTACGACTGACATCCCCTTTTATAACCTTCCTAATAAAATTGTGGAAAATCCAGACATTCCACAAGGTTACCCTTTTTCATCCGTACCTGCTATTGCGCAGCAATAATAGGAATTGCCTTATATGGGCATGCATTCGATATCAAAGGAAAGTTTCCAAATCATTATGCAATGTTTACTAAAAAGCACAAATTTGCATTCGAAAGTGAACTGTATATCTTTAACCGTACAGCTCAAAAACAAAAAGTAGCGCGCCCTGTCGTGAAGTAGCTGAACTTGTAACTAACGTTGTAACGACAAGTAACGCCACTCGCCGCCAAATAACAGTGCGCCACTAACATATGGAAAACACGAAGTTGTACTCTATTCGACAACAGATGGTATTGTTAATACATACATACATACATACATACATAACATCACGCCTTCATTCCCAGAGTGGGGTAGGCAGAGCTACAGAAATACCAACAACTCTAAACAGACTTGTTGATAATTCTGTAACCACATTTTGCACAATCAGGCCAAGAAGTTTACTAGTGTATTAGTGACAGGTTGCAAGCCCATCGCCTAACAATACTACAAGCCCTTATTCCCTGAGTCGCCTCTTACGACATCCACGGGAAGACATGGAGTGGCACTATTCTAACCCGGCAACCACACGGGCGACACTTTAATACACTTTATTACAAATAGAATTTGTATACTAAACAACAGTGTTGCCTCACTGTGGTTAGTTACACCCTTCTAAGGTTAACCGCCTGTTGTTTACCTGGGTCTTTTAAATTGTGCTATTTCTCAGTAATGTTTTTGTTTGGTGGACAATAAAGTGTTCTGTATTGTTTTGTATTGTATATAGATAATATAGAATATAGATAGATATAGATACATAGATGTGTACAGGATGCTTGGCAGCATGCACGCATGTGGGCCCTATTTCAAACTTGGCTTTTGCACTGTTGTGCTTTTATTGTTTTTCTTTGGTTTGAACAGGTAGATTTAAACAGGAATAAAAAATATTATAACATTTATTTTATTTCAGTTCGGACTCTGGTAGTGATCACTCTAATGTTGGATGGACATACTACAACAAAGTTATGGTAATTATATTTAAACTTATTTGAATATTTAATATGATTATTAAGCAATAAGGCTTGCAATAGTAAATATAGTACTTACGACGTGCGGTCCAAAAGTTTATGGCGGGAGAAGTATAGCGGCTTAAATTAAAAATAAGTTGTGTTGTTGTAATTTATTCTGTTTGTGTATAGTATTGAGGTTTCTATCTGTGGTTTTGATTTGACGACGTTTAAAATATTAGGAAGTCTGAAAGTTTTCGTCATTTTTAAGTTGGAATATCGTTCCGTGATCAAGTTCCTGACAAAGGAAGAGGTCAACCTGACCAATATAAAAAAAAGGTTAGATGTTGTGTACGGGGACATCTCTCCGTCATATTCCACATCCAGCAGCGAGCAGGAGTAAGCAGTTTCGTTTAGGGCGGGAGTCCATTGACGATGAACCTCGCTCCGGCCGGCCTGTGGCGGCACTCACCTTGGACTGCGTCAAATTAGTGGAAGAGGAAGTTCTGAATAATCGAAGACTGAAGACTAAAGAAATAGTGGTAAGGACAGGGCTTTCGAAAACTTCAGTTCTTAGGATTCTTCATGAATAGACCCCGGATTCTTGTCGCAATGACGTCACAATAGGGTGGTTTGGGGAGTAATAAAAAATAAATACATTAACCTAATACATTTAAATAACAAGGCATTGACGACAAAAATTATGTAGTCGATTGATCAAAATTATCTTTTGGTATATAACTTCAAACCATACATTTGTACGTTAAACTGGCTTTTGACAGACAAAAAGTGGGCGACCGAAAAAAAGCCAGTTTAATGTACGTACAAATGTATGGTGTGCAGTAATCGAAAGAGAACGTTGATCAGTTGAATAGGTAATTTTTATCGTGAATGCATACTTAGCTATTACAATTAATTCGGTTAAATCCGGCAGTTTTTCGTATTAAATAACACCGTTCCATCCAGTAAATGGAACAGTGGAACAATTAAACATATTAAATTATCTTAAACAATTAATCAGTTTTAACCTATACAACCTAATTTATAAAATATCGTGAATCCCTGATTATAATCAGGGGTCTATTCATGAATAATGTTAGTGCGAGGTGGGTGCCCAAACTTCTTTCGAGCTTACAGCGAAGTGAGTGAAAAACGTGATATTAAGAAGTTTTACACGCGTATAGACGAGACGGAGAGAGTTTTTTGGAGTCAATTGTTAGGGGGGATTAAACCATGGTTTTGTACTATGATCCTCTCGCCAAAAGGGAATCGATGGAGTGGCGTCGTCCTGGTGAAAAACCGCCTAGGAAAGTCAAGGTAACCCAATGACCAAAAAGACAATTGCTACGGTATTCTAGGATTGTCACGGAATACTACTGATGGACATAAAAGAAAGGAATACCACGGTAAACGGTAGCTACTACACTACTCTTATTGAGCAGTTACAAGAGGCGATCAAGCAGAAGCGTCGTGGAAAACTTCTTCTTCTTTTATATTAATGGCGATCCACCGCGATATTCCGCAGTGATAAAAAAAAAACTAAACTCGAAAATCTAATTGAAAACCTAAAAAACTTCGACAGATAAATGTCGGTGTCAAGTGTCAAAGTCTAGCCAACCTTTTTGCATGAATAATCAAATCTTTATAAATATTTGTAGATATGACTAACATTACCAATATCAAAAGTTATATTTAACAATAAAAAATATGCCAATGATGTAATATAAAAAGAGGAGATATAATAATAATGATTATTATGAGAATGTACCGGATTAGTTTGATGCTTAGGACCCAAAACAAGATACGTGCATTTTTGAGGGCTTAATTTAAGACCATTACTTTCTGACCAAATCCTTATTGGCTCTAGGTCCTCATTGAGTTTTGACACTGCAAGTGATATATCTGCATCATTGGGATTGGCACATATGACAACCTGCGTATCATCTGCGTACATATGAGCGAGCCCGGATTTTGCGGTTTCAAGTAAATCAGAAGTGTAGATAGAATACAATGTTGGACCCAACATTTAACTCCGCCCTTCAGTACCGGCATCGGCTCAGATTGGATTATCTTACCCTTATCATTTACGCACTCTACCAATTGTATTCTATTCTTGAAGTAACTGCCAAACCAAGAACAAACAGTTTCGTCACAATTATAATATTACAACGTTGACAAGAGAATGTCGGGGTCCAAACAGTCAAAGGCGCTGCTATAGTCGAGCAAAACAAGAATGTTGCCTTATTTTCATCTGAGCCGGTTAGTATTACATCAACAATATGTAAAAGTGCTGTGGCAGTGCTATGGCTCTTCCTAAAACCTGATTGATGAATGTGGTAAAGTAAGTTTTATAATTTTCATTGATATAGCATATAGCATCAATGCCCATCGCATTTGAGCTGATGAGTTAATAATTTTATTCACACCATCATGTTTGGGCACGGCATCAATAATAGTAGTTTATGCAACTGTACCATAATAAGGTCCATTGAGACACGAGTGCGAGTTTATGACATGAGGCGAAGCCGAATGTCATAATAGATACGCACGAGTGTCTCAATGGCTGATTATGAATAGTTGCATACATTACTTTTTCTATGAGCTCAAAGGGATATGTACCTACAAGTAGCACAACATTTTCTGCCCAGGTATAATGGGCGGAATCGTAAAATAAAACATGTACAACATACTAATATATAGGACCTTTTCGATTTTAAAGGTAGCAAATTACTGCTCACTTCCATTGCCACCTGTTTTATTTCTGGCGGCGTCAACATTTCCGCATCACTTAATTCGCCAAAGTCACACATTCTCACACATAAAAAGTGATTAACTCTCTTCTTACTTTTAACTTTCAAGAACTTCATGCAAAAGCAAAACAAAACAAATTCCAGCTATTTTGAAACGTTTGTTTTTTTACTACAGTACACCTTAGAAAAGACCCGGGAACTTTAGGTCATTCAGCCAAATTAAAAAATGTTAAAATACATTTTTTTTTTAATAACTCTTAAATTCACTTATTGTCCGTTATGTAAGTATTCATTATTTAATAATTGTTTGTGTATACATATTATAATTAATCTATAAAGTCGATTTAACAATTATTGAGTAAATAAAATAGAATAGCAGCTGTTGATAATATACGGTGAACTTTTTTTTTAAACAATAATTCACGCCATTTGCAATGCGAAAAAGAACTTTGTGAAACGTTTCACAATGAAATGTCAACGTTCCGATCACACAAGGCACCTCATTGGATTACCGATAGCGGTATCGTTAGCAGCACTTTGTACTACGCGAGTAGAAAAAAGATTTATTAATTTTGCTAGGATTACATAGATGAGATGGCAAAGCACCGCCCCTGGTATTGGTGCCTAAAGTTTTTTTTATTTCTGCCTACATTTTACGACTCTTTTTGGCACAATTGTTTACCTTAAGGGAGGAATAATGGTGCTCTTTATTACGAGAAGTGTTGTTGACTAGATTGCGATACGATTTGTACATTTTTACGTCTTCGCTACTAGCGGTCCGCTTGGCCAGAGAACAAGCTTTATCTCTATCATGTCTCATCGCTCGAATAGTGTCTGTTATCCATGGAGTGGGAGGGTTTTTAAAAGTTTTAGTACGGTATGGCACAAAATTATCAAATAATTGCAAAAACAGGAATTTAAAACATTCAACTGCCGAGTCAACATTGTCTTTGCAATCCAAAACCCACTCCCATGGCGTTACAGAGGAGGCTGTTTGATATGTTTCTAGATCAAAATGATCAAAAGGTCGATATGTTATCATTCGAGCAGGAGGTTTTGGAATTTTTATTAGGAAATCGGCTGTAACAAAACCATGATCGCTTAACCAGTCATTATGTCGAACGTGAACGTTTTTAGCCTCCAGGTTTAGACTACAGCATATAACGTTTATGAGAGCGCGACTAGTAGTGGTTATACGAGTTGGTTCATTGACGACTTGGTGCAAGCCATGTTCAATCATGAGGTCATTAAAATCCAATCGATCACCGCCGTCACCGCAGGGCAAATCCAAGTTAATATCACCGACCACGAACAGATTGTCATATGCTGGCCCAATTTCTGCCAGAGTATCACTTAAGGCATCGATGAAACCATGAATGCACAAATTAGGTGGACGATATACTGTTCCAATGCACATTTTTTATTTTTTTATTTTGATTTCCAGCCACAGCTGTTCAAAACGTCCTGTAACATTAACTTTACGGGTGGCCATATCGCTACAAATATAGGCGCCAACACCACCCCCTCGCTGGCCTGATCCTCGAGCTTTGTGTATAGGTCTGTAACCAGGAATATGATAATATTTTAAGTCAGTGGATTCACCCAGAAATGTCTCAGTGATAGCAACCACATCAGGCCAGTATTTAACGATCTTACATTTAATAACGATATCCTTAAATGAACACTACACAACTATTTTTATTATACAATGTCAAACACCTAGAGATGATTCAAGTCACCAACAGTATTTATACGAATGACCTTTGATTTTTCCGTTTTACGAACTAAGACCGCAATCTTGCACCCAGACGTACATATTTGTATTTCCTTTCACTTGTAATCTCCTTCGCCAATTGTCGTAGTTTTCTTTTGGCAGGCGTCAAGTTATCCGCCAGGTAGAAGGAGAAGCCAAGTGTCCTGTAGTAATCACCAGATCCGTCATTGTTGCGCCTTAGTTCCTTTTCGGCAGTAACGAAATTCAACTTAGTCTGCAACTGGTGGAAGCGCAGTATAATACGAGCGGGAGCTTTAGGAGCCGCCCCCACTTGAGCAAATGTAGGTGACGAGTGAATTTCAGATGCAGGCGCATCATCGGACAAGTTGGCGGACGATCTAACGCGATGAATCCATTCCAGATCGTTGACGGCTAAGGGCACTCCTATAAGCTTCGCTACTTTGCCGATAATGAAGGATACATCCTCGTTTGGGAACTGTGGGACCCCTGTTACTTCCAAGTTGTTTCTACGTTCTTTTTGATCTCGTGTGTTCAGTTCAAACTCCGAGCTCTCATTCTTTACCCTGAGTTGGCTCGACTGGGCTTCAATCGTATCAATCCGATTCGTTTTCAACTCTAAGGCAGATACCTTCTCTTGTAGATCGTTCATGTTATTCTTCATAACATCGAAGCAGGCTTCAAGTCTTCTGAATGCTTCACGGTGCTCGTTGAATTCCGCCGTGACCTGTGCTCGAAATGCCCTGATTTCATGCAGCAAGATCTTATTAGGATCTGAAATAATAGGCGCAACGCAACTTCTTTACACGCGTCAACTGGCGACTGTATCTGTATTCCAGGTCTAGCAGACCGGAACAGGGGACAGGGGTTTCGGAATTATTGCCTCTTTTTTGACTGCCCACGCAAGATGGACATTTCCAGATATTTCTTGAGGCTGACGAATCGAAATTGACGCATTCATAATGATATGAATTATTGCAAGTAGCATTTGTACATTTAACTCGCTTTTGAGTCACTCCTATGTTTGTTTTACAGGCTTCACATGTAATGAAAACCATTTTCTTATGGTCCTATTCAAGTCAATAAAAAAAAAAACAAAGACATGAAAACTAAAGTGAAAATTACCAGAGTTCCACTTTATGAAGTCAATGCAGCTAACCACTAGACCACATTAGAGCGTGACATAAGTAACGAAGTGCACTACCTGCCGAGATTAAATGTAATGTTGAGAGAGAATTAAATGTAACCAACAACACTGTCCTAACACTGAAGATTGATCAATGATCACACACTTTGTCGCACTTAAATAGTTATTATTTAAAGAATTTATATGCGCAATATGTTTTTTGACACTTAAACACTATATTTAAACTGTTAGAACCGAAACAACATTTTAATAACAAAAAATAGAATTAAAATTGCAGAGCACTATTTTTGACGTGTTATCGAAATGGCAGCCAACTACCTCCTCGATATGTTACATATACGATATTTAGACGACTAAAACATCGTCGTTGCTGGCCGCGATGCTCAGTCCGCTCTCGACCGCATTCCGCGTGTGACGTTTTATTAGAAAAATAAAATGGCCCCTTGCTCGATAAAAACGTGTACAAACACCACCAAAAAAGTTGGAGCTGTAAATAACGATATGTCCTTTCATCGGTAGGTAAGTACTCTTTGCCCTAAAATATCTGTTATTATTTATAAAACAATTTATTTTGTTGCTCAGTATTAATTTCACATAACAGTTGCGGTCGACTCTGTGTCAAATGTTACTTTTCCATTGCGATTTAATTTAACGCGCCAGACTTGGCGTGCATTGAAAACCAGCAACGAAAATAAAACAATCCCAACTGTCGAGCACACGAGAGCGACGCGTTCAAGGTTGAATTCTCATTTTCTGTCAAAAGTAAGATAATAGTGTTGTACCCTGCGATTTCCAATGCCGTTTTCTTAGTCGATTTAAATCGATTATGAAAACAGTAAAATGATAATTATTTTTAAACCTAATATTATGTAATGAAATAGTAGACAAAATTAAATATTATTGACGAAATAATAATAACTATAGTTATATCGATAATTTAAAAACTACTATATTTTTAATTTGTTTCAGTTATCCGAAAGATCCTCTTGTAAAAAATAAATGGATTGAATTGGTCGCAAAAACTGGTTTCCTACAAAACACAGCCAGATTTGTTCTATATTTCCACGAAGATACCCTTTACTGGCCAATTAAAGTTTCGGCGAATAATCAGTACAGCTTATCCGACTATTTTAGGTGTAATTAGTGATAATTTCAAATAATGAAAAGGTACATCAGATTTATACGTCACAATATTCTTGTGCATAAAGTGCTTATTTTTAACAGACTTCAGAAAAGGAGGTTCTCTGTTTGACACGTTTAGCTTAACCGATTTTGGTGCGGGTTTCAGAAAAGTATTTGTTACACTTGGAGGTTTTTATAAAATAACCAATTTAAAAAAAGAGGTTCTCAGTTTTATTCATATCGACGCTTGAAAGGCGAAATGGGATAAGCGTCATTTTTTGGGATATTGAGTTACATATATCGTTCAAATCAAAAAAATCTGCTGATTTGAACGATATATGTAACTCAATTTCATAAAAAATGTCGCTTATCCCATTTCGCCTTTCTAGTGTCGATATGTGTATTTATATGTGTATATATGTATTTATCACGCGTTTGGCTGAACCGATTTTGATGCGGTTTTCAGGAAAGTATTTGTTATACTTACGAGAAGGTTTTGGTTTTTTAATCGACTTCAATAAAAAGAGGTTCTTAGTTTGACCCGTATGTATGTATGTTTGTCTACGACTATCTCGCGTTTGGCTGGACCGATTTTGATGCGCTTTTCAGAAAAGTATGTGTATACTACGAGAAGGTTTTTGTATTTTAACTGACTTAAAAAAAGAGGTTCTGAGTTTTATCCGTATGTATGTATGTTTATCCGCGGTTATCTTGCGTTTGGCTGAACCGATTTTAATGCGGTTATCAGAAAAATATTCGCTACATTTAGGAGAAAGTTTTGGTATTGTAACCAACTTCAAAAAAGGAGGTTCTCCGTTTTTTTTACGCATGTTGCGATCACAGGTTGCGATCGTTCATACGCTTGGAAACGATTATGTTTATGTTATGCACATCTCTAAAGCACTCGCGTGACGTCAAAGTAGCTTCGCAAAATGTTACACGCTCGGTTCTCAAACAAATCGACGAACTCTTTCCTTCTATCTCGATATAGTTCTGTAGTGAGAACACCACAAAAATCGCACGGGTGCAGCCTTTAAACTTACGAGTCTTGTCGGGACTTACAACTCTGTTTATTTTATTCTTTGAAGGTATTGCCTCTCTGTTGCACTCGATTATCAGGTATATTTTTGTTGCAGTCGACATTTTCTGATGCAATATTTTATCAAAGTAATTCCTAAATAAATTGAATTTATAAAAAAATACATAATTTACGAAGTACATACGTTATTCCATGGCTTTTACATGCTTTGCTTGATAAGTTAGTGCAAAATCTCATTACGCACTACGGCATTGTTGTTGTTTTAGTTGCATAATCTTACGCTCAGCACACTAGTTCACGCTTCCGTTGACAACTTGAGACTGAGTAGAAGTTTACCAATTGGCTTAGTTTTAGTTGTCTACTTTCGGAGCGCCTACCTCTCTCTCTCATCTACCTCTTTTTATATTACATAATTGGAAGTTTTATATCACATTTAAGTATCCCAAAACAAATATATTCACATCCGCATCTTCAGAACAATAGTGACCTTGTTGTTATGAGTTAGAATCGACGCGCCGACTCAAGGACACTTTTATCAAGTTCAAAGCCAAGGCCGTCGCTATTGTAATACAAGGCCGCAATGAGTAGAATATAATATCGAACTATCGAGAACGTCCCCGGCGGGTCAAGGTCCATCGGTCATTCGAGAAGGCAATCTAGAACGTTTGGGTGTATAAAAAGGTGAGGCGCGCGTGCGGTGATTCATTCCTTACTTGGTGAGCGAACAGTGCGAACGAGTGACTCGAGCGAGCATTGTGCGATAATTGTTTGTAACGATTAAGTGAGTGTGTTAATAAAGTCTAGCTCTTAATTATCGGTGTGTTCGAGCATTTCTATCAGTTATCTCCCCCACGTACGTAACATTACTAAGGAAAATGTATTAAAATTACCATGTATAACCCAAAAGCATGTTATTGTTTGTGCAGACTTTAATATAAACTTACTGGAATCGTGGTATATTAAGCTATCGAGTAATAAACAAAATGAACTAATTCATAAAAAATATTATAAATAGATTAACAGGTAAAATTGTTAAAGCCGTGGACGATGTACCTATTGCTGAAGTCTTTCAAACTAAAAGTTAGTGAATTTTCAAATAAGTTTGCGGTTGATTTTGAAAATAATGATAGTAACGTTCTGGTAACCTGTGATAAGCCATTACTTAATGAAAATTACTACAAAAATACTCCTAACGTTTGCTTGCGATTAAACAAAATCGACGAGAATATATTGCATAAAATAATCTTGCAATTAGATGACAAGAGCCCGGGTCAGGATAAAGTACGAGCATGGGATATAAAGTACATCTCAAGACATATGACTCCGGTGCTATTACACTTAATCAACTCTTGTATATCGCAATCAACTTATCCAGAAAAACTCAAGACAGGATTAGTTAGACCTACAAAAAGGGTACTTATGCGGATATAAACAACTACAGGCCCATTACAATTTTTTCGTTTATAGATAAGATCGTAGAGGGATTTTTTGGTAACACGATCAATGACTTTTTATCATAAAACAAAAATACACGATAAACAGTTCGGTTTCCAAAGGAACAAAAGCACATCTATGTTATTAGCATCTTTCACAGACGAAATTAATAACTACCTATCAATAGAATGCACGTAATCACTGTAATGTAATGATCGACTTCAGCAAGGCATTTGACACCTTGGACCATGATACACTGTTGAAGAAAATGAGGCAGAATGGTATATAGGGTCCCGTCCTAGAACTTCTAAAAACCTATTATTTTGTATAATAATTTACCCGTAGTAATTTTAAAGTTACTATTTTCAGCACATGAAAATTATTTTAAAAAGTCGTTAATGTCTAAAGTTTACTATATAGGGTCGAGGATTATCTAACAGACAAAAATGCTTGGCCTAAGATACCTAAAGTAATACTCGTAGCTTAGTACCTATCTAGTCTAGGGGACACGGTTTGTGTAGGAGAACGTATCAAAACTTTTATTTTATTCATGTAGTTTTGCATCTTCATGGGTAGGTATATAAATATTATTAATTAATTTATTTGCTCTTGTGTTTATTAGAAGTTTCGACACGTTTTCCTGCTTAACTAACGCATATATATGTATATTAATAAATTTTATTATATTTTATACAATTCTAGGTGTAGGTGTAATTTTAATGTTCTAACACGTGGTTCAATAGGTCCTGAGTCTTAAGTACTAAAACAAGGTTATTTTTTATTCATCAACGTAGTCTCCTCCAAGAGCGATACAGTCCTTCCAACGCTTTTTAACTTTTATATCCCATGCGTGTAGAACGATTTGTCTTTGGCTTCAAAATAAGCCTCCGTTGCTGTGATAACTTCACTATTTGAGTCAAATTTCTTACCCTGGAGCATTTTTGTTTAGGTTTGCAAACTGCCAGTAATCGCTGGGGGCCAAGTCTGGCGAATAAGGGGGAATGAGGAAGCAATGCGAAGCCCAATTCATTAAGTTTGGCCATCGCTCTCACGGACTTGTGACAAGGCGCGTTGTCCTGGTGAAACATTTCGTATTTCGTACTTCAATCGCTCCAATAAGCACATGTATAAGTCACTATTTATATTTTGCTCCTTTTCAAGGTAGTCAATGAAAAGTATTCCATGCGCATCCCAAAATATAGACGCCATAACCTTACCGGCCGATTTCTGAGTCTTTGGCCGCTTCAGGCGGCTTTCACCAGCCGCTCTCCACTCCGCTGACTGCCGATTGGATTCCGGAGTCAAATGGTGTATCCATGTTTCATCCATTGTTACATACCGACGTAAAAACTCCTTTTTATTACGATTCATCAGAGGCAAAAATCGCTCTGAATCGTATTGTTACGTTGTTCTTTTTGATCAGTTGTAAGCAAAGCGGCACCCACTTGGAAAAAAGCTTTTTCATGGCCAAATTTTTATGTAAAATTGTGAAAACACTACCAGCTGAAATCTTCACTATCTCGGCTATCTCGCGCACTTTTACCTTCCTATCTTCCATTTCGATTTTCAGGACTTGGTTAATATTTTGTTGGTCACTGCTTCATTTGGCTTCATCATTTGTGTCCATGCGACCGCGTTTGAAGTCGGCATACCACCGACAAATGGTTGCTTTATAGGGATCTGATTCCGCATAACATTTTATAAGCCATTGCTGTGCTTCAACGGTATTTTTTCCCTCTTAAAAAACAATGTATAAAACAAAGTCGCTTTTTCTGTCCCTATATCCCTATGTATGCTTAAATCTTTTAATAGATAGAGTGATTGAAGAGGAAGGTTTATACATATAATACTTTAATCCGGAGCGAAGCGAGGGCGGGTCGCTAGTAATTAATATATTATGGTTCCATTTTTAAAAAAATACTCATCTTTTATTTATGGCCAGTACTTTTTAAAAATCAAAAAGTCTTTAATAATGACCGGTGTGAAGTTAGCGGCCAGCGATAAACCAACTAAATTGAGAAGCCATCACATTTGAAACGAAAGTCTGGTTCAAATTATGCGCAAACGCTAGTATTTGTGTAAAAGCAAGTTCCATGAACCCATCTACAACACAATAGGAGGAGATAATACGATGAAGCGCTGATTACATCGGCCGCTCAGCAGCCAAACTTTTATTATCTTGAAAACTAAAAAACATTTTTTATTTTCAAGAACAGCAAACACGAAACTTTCAAAGCGATTTAGGTAAAGCTTAAATTAAAAGCTTTTTGAAAAATATACATTGAATACGTCACCCGACGGAGCTCTTGAACGCAAACAAAACAAAGTCGATGGTATGGGATTACGGTATCTCACTTTATTCACTTTTTGAACAAGAAAGACGGACACAAAGAAACTTTTACTTCAATTACATTAACCTTATTATAATGTCTAAAAAAGAAATTATACTCAAGTTGGCATTCAGTCGATAACACAGTAAACGGACCCTTAAAAGGAAGGCAAGGAACAATAGAAAATAAATAGAGGGTTTCATAGATATCCGAGGATTTAACTTAAATAAACGCAAGCAATAAACTTTCATCGTGGTTTAGTTAAAGCTTTACGAAAAACATACACTCAAACTGGCACTCAAACGATTAGTCCCCCTATGAGGCTTTCGAACGCAAACAAAACAGCGACGATGTTATCGGATGACGGTATCGAACTTTTTTCAGTTTTTGACCAGGAAGGCGGGCAAGCAAGAAAATTTTACTTTATTGAACGTATAGCTTATTACATTTGCCTTCAAAAAAAAGTATAATCAAGTTGGCACTCAGTCGATGAGACAGTCAACGGACACTTAATCGGAAGGAAAATATCACATAAAAAGGATGTCATAGTATTCATAGCTTTTTACTTTAAAGAACGGCAAGCAAGAAACTTTCATCGTGGTTTAGTTATAGCTTATGATTAAAGCTTTACGAAAAACATACACTCAAACTGGCACTCAAACGATAAGTCCCCCTTTGGAGCCTTTGAACGCAAACAAAACAGTGACGATGTTATCGGATGACGGTATCGAACTTTTTTCAGTTTTTGACCAGGAAGGACGGCAAGCAAGAAAATTTTACTTTATTGAACGTATAGCTTATTACAATTGCCTTCAAAAAAAAGTATAATCAAGTTGGCACTCAATCGATAAGACAGTCAACGGACACTTAATCGGAAGGAAAATATCACATAAAAAGGATGTCATAGTATTCATAGCTTTTTACTTTAAAGAACGGCAAGCAAGAAACTTTCATCGTGGTTTAGTTAAAGCTTATGTTTAAAGCTTTACGAAAAACATACACTCAAACTGGCACTCAAATGATAAGTCCCCCTTTGGAGCCTTTGAATGCAAACAAAACAGTGACGATGTTATCGGATGACGGTATCGAACTTTTTTCAGTTTTTGACCAGGAAGGACGGCAAGCAAGAAAATTTTACTTTATTGTACGTATAGCTTATTACATTTGCCTTCAAAAAAAAGTATAATCAAGTTGGCACTCAATCGATAAAACAGTCAACGGACCCTTAAACGGAAGGAAAATATCACATAAAAAGGATGTCATAGTATTCATAGCTTATTACTTTAAAAAACGGACCCTCCGTTTACTGTGTTATCGACTGAATGCCAACTTGAGTATAATTTCTTTTTTAGGCATTATAATAAGGTTAATGTAATTGAAGTAAAAGTTTCTATGTGTCCGTCTTTCTTGTTTAAAAAGTGAATAAAGTGAGATACCGTAATCCCATACCATCGACTCTGTTTTGTGTGCGTTCAAGAGCTCTGTCGGGTGACGTATTCAATGTATATTTTTCAAAAAGCTTTTAATTTAAGTTTTACCTAAATCGCTTTGAAAGTTTCGTGTTTGCCGTTCTTGAAAATAATAGTACATTTTGATACAAGTGCGGAAAGTATGTCATTTTACACGAGTCCCGAAGTATCTTGGCCCGAGCTGCAAGCGAGGGACAAGACTCGGGACGAGTTAAAATGACATTTCCGCACGTGTATCAAACGACGTTTTTTAATACATTTGCGAAAAAATATCAATGAAACAAAATGAATCAATAAATAAAACTATTACTTACAAGAGACAATTTTACTTTTAATTGACACAGACTTTATGAAATGGCAACGGTTGTAACCATTCAGCCAAATAAAAAAAAGTCACAGTAATTTAATTACCTATATTTAAAAATCAAAAAGTCAGCGGTAATGCATAAAGGTGGATTCACATCACGCTGTACTGGGCAGGGCCCGGTTTCGGCATGGTGTAATGTGAATTCACCTTAATACGCAACTATCAAATCATTCGTAATACTAATTCAGATTCAGCCATCTTGATGAGAGCTATTTTTTTTAATATTACCTAATAAATATTATTTAACTTTAATATTTTAAATTGTATTACCTATGTATAGTCTCAATGCTAAATGACGTAATCAAAAAGTGGTTGAACATGCAAACTCTTTGGTTGGATGCACGGCTTGGAAGTTAAAACAAAATTATATTTAAAAAAAATGGAAAACTATAACGCACTAGTGCGGAATATCCAACTTTCCGCACGATATACAGCTACGAAAAGTACCACTTTTTGAGCATCTGTGTTAAAAAAAATGTTTTTTTAGTTTTCAAGATAATAAAAGTTTGGCTGCTGAGCGGCCGATGTAATCAGCGCTTCATCGTATTATCTCCTCCTATTGTGTTGTAGATGGGTTCATGGAACTTGCTTTTACACAAATACTAGCGTTTGCGCATTATTTGAACCAGACTTTCGTTTCAAATGTGATGACTTCTCAATTTGGTTGGTTTATCGCTGGCCGCTAACTTTGGCCGCTAACTTCACACCGGTTTAATAATGCGCCATTTCCAAGTTACTCACGGGATTTATTGAACGATCTAGTAAGTATAATTATCATAAGAAATTTATATTTTAAAAATGACTGACTGTTGAGTTTCTTGCGGCGCTCCTTCTCAGCAGCGGTCTCCTCTTGGAAAGCGCTGGTAGCATTTTGACGTGTAAAAGTGCCCGTGCGGCCTACTTACCGAATAAACACCTTTTTTCTTTTGTTTATTCAATTGAAATAACTGCTTCGCTTTCTTACACGCGCCATGAAAGCAAAAATGAATTTGTTATTTTGAAAGACCGCTCGGTCATAATGACAACTCCCACTTGAGAATAGCCAGGATTCAAGGACATGACCAATTTTATTCTTTAGGCAGGGAGTTCGGTCTTAATGAAAACTATTATTTCAAAACTCTGGGTCTCAGGAGGCTGTAGCAGGCCAATAAACAGTTTCTTCTTGGTTTTCTCTTACAACGGGTCACTGTCTCTCTATCATGTGATCTATCATGATGTGATGGATTAATGTACCTAATAATAATATATAATATCACAATGTCACACAAATTGACCTAGTCCCAAACTAAGCTCTAGGCTTGTACTATGGGTACTAGACAACGATAAACATACTTAGATAGAGAAATAAATACTTAAATACATAGAAAACATCCAAGACTCGGGAACAAATACTTGTGCTCATCACACAAATATCTGCCCTTACCGGGACTTGAACCCGTGGCCGCTGGCTTCAGAGGCAGGGTCACTCCCAACTAGGCCAACGTCTCGTCGAATAAAATTTATCTAAATCATAGCCAGCTATGTGATTCAAGATCTGGCTTGATTATTGTGTGGGTAGTTAAGACTGAATGCAATGTTATCTAGAAAAACATGTATTTAATATAAAAGAGCCTATAAGAACTTATGTGGCCATATATTTATGCGTAAGAGGCCTAGTAATCATTGAAGGTCAGCATTAATTCTTCTATTTCCTTTTCACAGACTCATGTGAATGGAATGCTCCAGGACTCTGACATGCCATCATCAGCCAGTGCGCTGTACAGGAACACGAGACAGCATTGCCTTCAGATGCAGATTGACAAGACCAACATATCTGTTACCAAAAGGTACTCAAAATCATAAAAACTACGTGAAACGTGCCCCCGAATAAGCTGGATATTTGAAGTCTTATACTGCAGATAATGGTTGTTTAAATTATCTCTGTAAATGAAGCAACATAAGCAAAATGTTGAGACAAGTACAGGTCGATTCACAAGAGCAGGCGCGAATAGATCGAATGAGTGAATGATAATCTCTAAGTGTGCTTCACATATTAGTTACATACAGGTTGATTCGATAATAACCCAGGAAAGATACGATTTCTTTCTATCGAGACACAACTATATATCTATAACAGTAATATTTTTACGCCAAAAATTACATTGGCTAGCTTATAATTATATGCCTTAATAATCCACCTATTACTGCGACGGTTAATAAATAAATAAAAAAACTTTTAAAAATTCCGTAAAAAGGGCGAAAATGGTAGCAGTAATATTTGTTTTTATAATATCCTGGCTTTATTTTTTTCTGTCGTGTAAATATGAAAATCTCTTATTTTTGTTAATACAACACAATTATACCCAAAGAAACCTTTCATAGAAAATTCAATATATTGCACCAGACGAATGGAAAAAATACTATCTGTTCATTATTGATATTCTTATGTTTTATTTACAACCTCTATCATGTATTTGTCTAAATCCACCAAAAAAATACGACGATAATAGAAATGGATTTGTCTTTGAATAAAGCCTGTGAAAAAAAATGCAGTGAAAACTAAACTTTTTAGTATGTCTAATCGTATTCGATTTAATGAAAGTCCACCGGAAAAGACTTATTATTCAGCATTTTATGGATAAATAATGGTTGAAGGCGCTCGAGGGAATTGAGCGGTAAGGGGGGCGGGGACCGCGGAGCGGGCGGCGCGGGCGCGAGTCGGCACTGACGGCGCGTGGCGGACGAGTTGCACGAATATACAGATTTAAACGGTTATGCGTACCTATTGCATCTTTTACAGACAGAGCAACAAATTTTAATAAATCTTCATAACTACAATTATAATACTTATCACTTATCAGTAATCATCAGACCCCGTACATTTGGTGACGTTGACACAAAGTCGACGTCACTCTGCATATAGGCTGATTCAAATTAGTTCTATGATAGTTATTTATTACATAATAACCTCTTTAGTTAATCTTTATCGTAATTAAAAATAAACGAAGATAAGGTATAAAACGTCTTTGATTGACTTTGATTGTCATTCACTTAGAAAATTAAATAATATAAACTAAAATAGTTACTGAAATGCAACACAAAATATATATTTTTATTTAAGTGGATTTTTTATGCATTGATATGTTTCAGAATATTACAATTTGGTAACTTAAAGTGGCTCGGAAAAGTGGCTCGATTTCTTTACTCCCAAGTATATTACGTACGTAATAATGAATGTCTAAGACATCTTGGACATTGATTATTTACTTTGCAATTGTATTCTATTTTTTAAACAAATTGTAGTCATATCCATAATATTACGTATATCGTTTGACATGATTTTTACGTAATTTGCATCCGTCGTCCGCCCATTACTAATAATAAAGATTCTGTAAACTTTATACAGCTTATTTTTTTACAGAGTAACTTTCGGCGATGATCCTCAAGCGGTCCAGCAGTCCAAACTTTGCACCGATACCAGCTTGAAGATTAACCAACTCGCAGCCAAATACCTCAAGAGTGCAGCGAGTGTGTCGGCCCCGGCCCCGGCCCCGGCCCCGCGGCAGGGCGAGGTGAGCGTTGCCACAAGGAACTACATGGAGAGACATCAACTCGTACAAGGTGGGTTTAAAAGCGGTACACGTGTTCGCTGTTCATGTAGGAACAAATAAATATAATAATTTCTGACCACGACGTCTCGTCCCACTACTTAATTTGTCATACATTGACGCATCTGTGCTACGTCATTTTGACTGGCGGGGCGTCACGTCATGGGTTGAAGACACTACAGCAGGGCCTCTATTCTACTGGGTAAAACCATATTGCCTATAGTATTGTCAACGTTAAGATAGCTCTTATTTACTATAATAGCGGTGGCCGAGTTAAAAACAGTAGGTATGATAACAGGTCACAGAGAATATTTTTTCACCCAGTAGAATAGAGGCCTTGCGTTACTGTTTATAAGCTGTAATATGAATAAAACTCATTTCTAACTCAAATTAATAACTTCAATGAGCAGTATAGTCGTTATATGCATGGCGATGACGATGCCATAATAATACACTTGCATAGAAATGGCATAAATAATTCAATTTTCTAAATGTGTTCTTATAATGGTTTTTACTAAATCAGCTTGTAGATCTTGATCAACTTGCCCGCAATTATGTCTTTTTTAGCAAATCTATGAGCACCTGTGAATAGTAAGGCGACCCGGTGCAAATAATATTTCGACAACGTGACTGTCAGCAGCATGTGCAGCTGGGCGGATAAGACTGGGTGATCGAGAAGGAGATGGCTAGATAGTACACGTTATCCTGTTCAGAATTCTGTGGACACTGTACTGTACTGTAGTTACTTATTACCCAAGCTTACTACACAATAAACGAATACTTAGACGATAAATTATAATAGTGAAAATTAAATTATACATAAATACGCATATAATAAACTAAAAAGTACTACATATTACTTATTTCTATTAATATTAATAAAACGATAAGTCTCCCTCTCTCTAAATACTTTTGCTATGCCCAACAGGGTTCATAATGAAACATTTATTATAATTTATACTTCCATCTTTGTAAACACATTATGATTGCAATAAAATATTGAGTATTAAGTATTGAGTATTTTAGTGTATGGATATTTTTGACCACATGTTGTGTATACATATTTTTGAATATAAATTCAGTTTAATAATATAATACTTACCTGACAAATGGCGATGTTTCAGTAAATGCATTGTTATGGCGTCTAAAATTTGATTTAATGTTGGAACTTGGTTATAGAATCTCATTTGCTGTAAACGCATGCTTATTAGATGTTAACTGGGATCGTTCATGCACAGGGCCCGTACTTTTCATGCCGCTGACGCAAAAATGACGTCACGCTACATAAAGTATGATTTCAAATAGTTTTATTGAAATTATTAACCATTAGTCGCCAATAATTTATCATGTATAGTTCAGGAAATATGATTTGACCGTTTGTTTTGTGATCTTTTGTTCGGCGGTAACATTAATTAATAAACCACAATGTGACTCAAGTATCAAAACCTTTCAACACGCTGCAGTTTTACGATTAATTATTGTTTGATGTTAATAAAAAGATTTGTGAACATTATAGACGGCCAATTCATATTTCCTGAATCATACAAATGAGTTAAGTAAGTAATCTATTGACTCGTAGAAAAAGAAATACCTACTCACTTGATACGTAAAACGTAAATGAAACTATTTGTTTTGTATTTTATGTTGATACATACATTTTCTTAAATGGTATTTATTGTTACCACATTTTAAGAAGTAAGTACAAAACAGAATTCTTCAAATTCCGTACAAAGAAAATCTACGTCATCTTCGTTTTCATACGTCATGTGATATTCATAAAAATACTTTTGTTTTGTAATCATAGTTTTGATTGTTCGCACATTTGGTTAATTATTCCAACTTCCCTGTTAAAAAGAAAATTTGAAACGATGGACACATTTTTTCTGATTTTAACAATTTACACAAACAATCAATATAGGTATAATATTATTTAATTCTCGAGAGGCATTTAATAAATTTTGATTATGAAGAAATACTATTTGGAATCATAGTCTATGTAGCGTGACGTCATTTTTGCGTCAACGGCATGAAAAGTACGGGCCCTGCTAATTTGTTACCAAATTGTTGACAATTAACCCGAAAGCTCGATGACAGTGTGAAGTAGAATATATACAGCACCATCTGTCGGGTAATATTAATAATACTTGTATCTTATTTCGACATTATTGTTCGTGATGGCCTGCATTTATTCCGTGCGTAGATTATAAAGGGTTCGTCACGTGCATTATTTACGAATTGAAACCTAGATTACCAAAAAATTACTCTGATAATATTTTTGTTGCAGGACATCCCATCTCAAAAAGATTGACACCAGGTGAAATGCCGAGATTCCTGGACATTACTACACTTAAACAACAACCTAAATTGGTATAGTAGCATTGTGGTTATTTATTTATATAGTGCCTACAATAAAATTATACATTTTATTTTGCGAAAGGTCGAGTATCCGTCATTCTTGGATATGTTCTACAGTAATCGTTTGAAATGTTGTCCTACTACTGCCCATAATTAGGCAAAACGTTACTAACTATCTCAGGAACTGCTAGGTAATTAGAAATGATTTAAGACCAAATTGATGCGCTTTTAGCCTTGTTAATTCCTCTAAAATACCTACTCGCAAAAATTTGCGCTAAAACCAAAGTTTATGATGGATTTGAAGAAACCTGAAAAAACTAAACAATTTTTATGGTTTTCCGGAAATGGCAGCAGCCTAAGGTCAAACACTTGAATTTGAAATAAAAATGGCGGATGCTCGGACTTTAGTAAGGTTAAGATTAATTGGACTAATATTATTAAGCCAATAGAATATTTTTGTATTTGCTAATAAATTATTTTGAAATTGAAAATAACACCAGTTCTCATTGTACAGACATTTATTTCTATTATTTATGCTTATAAAATCCAGATAAAATAACAGGGTTCAAATATAAAATATGTCAAGTGCTCCGAGAGAAGACAAAACCTCCGCTTATAATTAGCATATAGCATATCGTTGCCATGGTGACGAATCTTAGGTTACTCTTTAAAAACATGATTTTAAAGCATATAAATCCACCGAATATCGGTTTTTGTGGCAATTACAAGCCCATTTTTATGGGTTTTCTTTCAAGGATATTTTAGTGGTGCATATTAAACCATTTTTCAAAGAAACTGTCTGTTGTCTCCCGAGTTACGGGACAGAATAACAAAAACAAAAAGTGGATCCACCCATTTGTTCTTTTATCTTATGGTACCTTTAGCGGTTAATGTTACAATATCGTATTGAAAATTAACCACTGTACTTTAAACCATTCTCATTTCGTAACGAAACCTAGCTAACCCTGCCAACGTGCGGAGTAAAGTCATCCTTTATGACAAGATAGCAACGATTCAATCCGACACCGTTCCACACTAAAAAGCTGGAATGCATGCCATGTTTTCCGAAACGACAGTTAAAGACATTAGATTATTAGAGGGATTAGATCCGTGGATTTTGGTCACGCATTTAATCTCTAACAAATTAAGAATATTCCGTCTAAACTTTGTCTCCTCTCGTGTAACTCATTTTAACTCTAGAGAACATTACAATAAAATATCTTTTATGTATATAGATCTATGACAAATATCCTTAATAGTATAACGTGTAGTGTAGACATAAAAGATATATTTTATTATGCTTCATCTACAATTATTTTGGCGTCACCTGTACCTGGGGTCTTTCCTGTATAATTAAGGGAAAATCGTCCTAAGCGACACAGGTGATGCTGTTTTACTTAAAATATATATTGAAACCCTAAACGTGAAATACCCATAATAGTATAGGATCCGAGTATATAACGACCATCACCGAGACCTTCTTGGTTAATAGATGTATTTTATATTTTATTAAATATGTTAGTTAGAATATTGTAAGAGAGTTAACTAAAAAAACATCAGTCCAGAATATTTTTTTTTAACATCACCCTTTCGTTTAATAGACAAATTATGACATACCAATCAAAAGCATGAAGCCTATGGAATATGCAAACGTTAGATTGAATATTTGTCCCGTGATACATTTTGGGTGATAAACTGAAGTCGGCATCCCACTATATTTTAACCAAAAGTCGAATTCAGTTGGATTGTTTGCTTTTTGAAGACGGTTATTTATTAGTTTTAAACGATACCAAAGCCGACTTAAAAACGATACCAAAACACGACAAACGCAATATCGTTTTAATGCTGTAGAATGGAGGCCCTGGTCTGGTTAACAAATAAATTTATGTCAAAATTACTTTTTTGGTTTACTCAACATGTATATACTTTATCATCACGTAAATATATACAAACATATGTAATTAATTTAATAAATAAATATATACATTCTGGATTGATTTTTTTGTCAACCCAATTGCAATATATTTTTTAACATATTTAATTTAATATAAAATACTTTTTATTTATAACACGTTCGGTGAAGCTCGCTGTATACTCGGATCCTATACTAATAAGCAAACCCCGGTTTGACGGGAGCAAGAATGCACTTTTGCTAGTGCTTAATTAAATATTGACTCTTCTATCGACATCCATTTGAAGCGATCTTTGAATGATCCTTGACCTTTTCAGCGCTATGTCAAATACAAAACCAGAGCGAATGTCAAAATTGCCTCAATGATACTCAGGTCTGTTTTACGCTGTTAACTATGACGAAAATATTCGTCAATGGTGTTGAAAAGGATAATTATAAAATAAGAGCGTCAATTATTTAAAGGTATTTTACCCATTATTTGCAAACCTCTTTAATTTATGCTTATCACAATCATAAACAACTGTTATCTGACATTGACTCAACTCATTATGACAATCTTTGAAATTACATACAAACGTTTATTAATCAACTATCATTATCGAGCCGAAATGCCACGCAAGAAGAAATTATGTACATGGATAGCTGATTATGCAGAATATATACAAGATCAAGGTGAAAAATTTACGAACAAGATTAGAATATAGAAACAGTTAATTTTATTTTATGTACAACTATAATGTTTCGGAATGTCATATCATAACGGTGGTACAATACGTATGTTACTTTTTATCGACATCGATTTATAAATGTGTCTTCGCACTATTGTGATGTCAGTACATAATTGCTCCCGTCAAACCGGGCTTTGCTAATAAGTAAAACGCTTACCCATATTTTGGCCGGCTTTAGGCTCGAGCGATTACTCGTAAGATATTGACACTCAACATTCGACAGTAAATATTTATGTATGCCTAGTACATTTATATTTTGGGCGAGTAACATTGACACAAACTTGATAAAAGTACCACTTTAAGTGGTATAAGTAATCTATGGAGGAAACTACATTCAGTTCCTTCGATAAATTTAATTTATCATTACATTATCGAACACCAAAGACATCGCATATCCACCAGTGAGTAATTTTGGTCCGATTGAGAGTCAAAGTAAGCACATTTTTTTTACTGTTATAATTATTTTGAACTTGAACTCAAGAAAAATTTAAACTCCCCTTACACAGCTGCCCAGTTAGTTGAAAAAGCTACAGGTGTTTGTCTCTCTACTGTTTATAACGTTGTGTCTGAGAGCAAAAGTGAGAAATTCGCATCAACAAAGAAATTCACCTCCCCGAGAAATGAAAAGTTACGTACTTGTCCGTCATCAGCAGTAGACGATTTTGATCAGGAAGTCATCCGGAGAACTATGTACAATTGTCATCTGTCCCATAAGCAATTTCCAACCTTAAAGGCACTCCACTCTGTGTTAAAATCCGATATAGATTACAAATTTGGCATTTACACCTTACGAAAACAAATACAAAAATTAGGATTTAATGGAAAAAGACCGAGGACAACCGAAAAATATTAATGGAAAGACACAACATACGACTGCTAAGAATAAATTACCTTACCAAAATTGCGGAATATCGGTCTAAAGATAGACCACTAGTTTATACTGATGAAACCTACATCCACACTTCACATGTGTCCGGAGAGGCTAGGACCGATGGAACAGAATTTGGTGTAAAAAAACAAATCAGTACAGTCAAGGTTATAAATATGTATACACTTTATTTAGTACGTGTTTGTGTATACGTCCCGTTAAAATCAAATTCCTCGTGACACTAGTGAACTCCTCCCATGTTTATGTTCAGTGTAAATTCATCAAAATTAATAATTTGTACTTTTAAGTAGTTGGTGTAAATGAGTGTGACGTCTTTTTTTTTCTAGAAACTCATCCATCACTATCGATAAAACAATTTAATTTTTTTTTTTAACTCGTATTGAAATATCGAATTTAAAGTTAAGTATATCAGAATTTGAAGTAGTAGTTTGTACAATGAGGATTAGAATAAAAAGAGGTGAAATAGCATATGGATGTAGTAGTGATGGAGAGCTATTGTGAAAATTTTCGAAATATGTGTTACCTAAAAAAATTGTTGACATGGTTCAACTGATAGAGACTTTAAACTCACGTTGTTTACGGCCCACGATTGTAATCCGTGCCTCAATACCTTGGTTAATAAATTACTATTTCACACCACCACCGGCTAAATAAATGCCCATGCCAAATTTGATATTATGCAAACCTTACGTATAGCAAGTCATTGCCCTTACAACCCGCTGGTTAACAATGTGAGTATAGTTCTCATAGTTGTTATTGTTATGTCCTTAAAACCCAATTTCGTAAATTAAATAACTATATTCGTAGTATCCGCACGGCGCATAGCCCAGCCCAGCAATCAATAGTACTAGCTTATAGAAGACTCACTCTCGAACAAAAGCCTAGTTTAGGTATAAAATTTGCCTAGTTTATCTGCTTGCACGCAAAATTGAAATTTATCGTGTGACCTGAGCGTTCGTATTCCGTTAGGCACTGTTGACTCGAAACCGGTTTGGCGGCAAGAGCACAGGGTTCCCATTCGCCGAAATTATTATTAAAATAAATCGGTACCTATAGATAATAGTGTGTGTATTTATCCAATGAACCTTTAGTAAGCAAAAACAATTTAACATACTTCTTTACCTACTACGTGCTAGGCTGCAGATTTTTGTATTAGTAAAACATGACAGTCTGTTCCTAATATTGTTTCCGACCAACCATTTGAAGAATTGTAACACTAGATTATCGCAATCTCTTCTACGCGCCCAACGCCCAACGTTTAACTCAAAGGTTGTTTCACTTAATATCCACAATAAAATGGCGTCCCAACTTAAGGCCCGATTGCCTACAGCTTAAACTATAAACTCAGTTAAGTGAACATTTACAATTTAGACATGCCGCGTAGACGACAATCTTTGAACGAATCGCAGAGTGCGGAAGCCAGGGACAACATTACGATGTCGCAGGATAACTTCGCGAGTCTACTCTCGACGATCCAGCAAACCCAAGCTGCGATGTGTGACCAGGTTTTCCAACGGCTGGAACGGCTATCGTCATTGTCAACGACAGCACCGCCCTCCCCCGCCCAGCGGCCGACGCCGCTGAGTCCTTCGGCGAGCGAGGCGCCTCCGCCGCCGCCTGGCACTTTCGCAAACTGCACGTCGAGATTCTCGGGACAACCCGATGAAAATATCCAAGCGTATCCCGTATATACAGAGAACTTTTTGCTACCGAGCAAGGCGATAACGAGAGGACAGATATTTTTGTCGCACGAAGCCGGGCCTTACACGCCTACCAGCGGAGGATTTATCGGTATAGGTGCAACTCGATATGATTTACAACCTACTCTGACAAAATTACGAAAAGAGTCCGACGAGACGAGTTTAATTCCTTCAAAGAATTACTTACGAAGGCGCACAAAGTTGAAGACTCATTCCGCGATGCAAACAGTAAATCAAAGCTAAGTGCCCCTGAAGTACCTACCCGGCCTACGAATGTGGTAACGAAATCCGAAGCGACTCGCAGCACCGCGATAACGCGCGCGCGGGCCCCGTCTTTGATGTCCACGGTCGTGCCGCCAGCGCGCACGGTGCCGCCGCCGCCGCGCGCCTATCCTGTTCCTATACCTACGCAGAGCGTGTCGGGTATCAAAGCGCGCCGTCACCGCCGCCGAACCGCCAACAACGGCCATTTTGCCAGTATTGTAAACATTATGGACATTCGCGGGATCAATGCCGTAAGTTAGCGGCCAAAGGTGAGTCAACAGCTAATTCTAATCTCTTATCGTGTTACAAGTGTGGTGCTAAAAATGTCTCTCGAGAGAACTGTAAACAGTGTAACAAGACCGGAGATGAATGAACCGAATGTTTTTATAGTTTGGACTCGGACTTTTCTTGTCGTGATTGTGTCGTCGTGTCGAATTCAATTCATTCTCAAAATAACGACGATGTTAGTATTGCATCCACACGACACAATAATAATCAGGGCCCGTACTTTTCATGCCGCTGACGCAAAAATGACGTCACGCTACATAGAGTATGATTTCAAATAGTTTTATTGAAATTAATAACCATTAGTCGCCAATCATTTAATCATGTACAAATGAGTTAAGTAAGTAATCTATTGACTCGTAGAAAAAGAAATACCTACTTACTTGATACATAAAACGTAAATGAAACTATTTGTGTTACATTTTCTTAAATGGTATTTATTGTTACCACATTTCAAGAAGTAAGTACAAAACAGAATTCCTCCTCTCTAACTTAAAACACACAATACTTCTTGCTTCAAATCCCGTACAGAGAAAATCTACGTCATCTTCGTTTTCATACGTCATGTGATAATCATAAAAATACTTTTGTTTTGTAATCATAGTTTTGATTGTTCGCACATTTGGTTAATTGTTCCAACTTCCCTGTTAAAAAGAAAATTTGATACCATATGGACACATTTTTTCTGATTTTAACAATTTACACAAACAATAAATATAGGTATAATAGTATTTAATTCTCAGAGGCATTTAATAAATAATGATTATGAAGAAATACTATTTGGAATCATACTCTATGTAGCGTGACGTCATTTTTGCGTCAACGGCATGAAAAGTACGGGCCCTGATAATAATGTTCGATTTATGCCTTCAGATTTTCATTGCTATATTGAACATGTCTTTGATGAAAACCAATATAATGATGTTAATGATATTAATGATGTTAGTGATAATATTGATAATGATATTTGTAATGAAACTTTATATGACATGGATAATGTAAATTGTATCGATATTCCAAACATGTATTTTCATGTTTCCATGATGATTGTTTTTGCTCTAACGATGTTTCATGTGTAGATGATAGGTATCGTAAACATTCTAATGATGTTCCGCGAGTCAGTGGAGCTCGAATCGGTTGGTTCGTCGCGTTTTACGACCTATTTTTGATATCGAAGTTTTGGGCTCGCGTGGCACTGCGCTTATTGACACTGGTGCCAAACACTGTATCGCGGGTCATACTTTGCATATACTCCTCCTCCGTAAGGGTCACCCTCTTCAGCCGGATCACAGGTTGATCAAACTCGCCGACGGTCACCCGCGAGAGGTGGACGTACTCATAACTACTCTGGAAGCAAACCTCAAGGGTAAGGTGATTAGAAGTATTAGAACACCGTTTTTGATACTTCCGGATGCGCACGACAATGAAATATTGCTTGGCATTGACTTCTTGATAGCGGCCCAAGTTGCCATCGATTTTTCTCGCGAAACCTGGCGTTTCGCTCACAGTAATCACGATTACGAACTGCGATTTGAACGGTCCCACCAGGTACTTTCCTGCGCTTCCGTGGATGTTCTTAGAAGTGACGAGGGGTCACATTTGCAACCAGCTGAGTGGGAACAGCTGGCACAGTTACTAGTGAATAGTGTGGAGATTTTCCAGCCAGGGGGAGCCCCGACTCCTTTTGCTGAGCACCACATAGACACTGGGGAGAACAATCCGATTTCTGTGCCTCCGTACCGAATGACACCCGCAAAGCGAGACCTGATGCGTCGATATTATGTTGAAGGACGACAGCATCGAAGAGTGCGAATCTACTTGGTGCTCTCCAGCGCTTCTGGTACCCAAGCCAAATGGGAGCGTACGATTCCGCGTAGATTACCGCCCCCTGAACGCTGTGACCAAGACGGACCATTACCCTATGCCTCTAATCGACGAGTTGCTTCAATCTACAAAACGGAACTGTTTCATGTTTCATGAGCACACTGGACTTAAGATCTGGCTATTGGCAGGTGAGCGTCAGAGAGCAAGACAGGGATAAAACGGCGTTCATCAGTCCGTTTGGAACCTACCGGTTCAAACGTATGCCGTTCGGGCTAAAGAATGCGCCGGCGACCTTCCAGCGGCTTATTGACCGGTTACGGTCCTGCTCGTCCTTATCTAACGTGACGCTACTTGCGTATCTTGATAATCTTTTAATCATCTCTGAAGGTTTCGAGCAACACCTCCAGGATCTTCGGGTTGTTTTCATTCGCATCCGGGAATATAATCTTCGGTTGAACCGGGATAAATGTGTCTTTGCCAGGGAAAATGTGAAGTACCTAGGACACATCATAAGTATCATAACCCAACAAGGCGTCTCTCCTGATCCAGCTAAAGTACAAGCTGTGATAGAAATGAAGGAACCGAACAACCTTAAACATTTGCGCACCTTTTTACAAACCTGTTCCTGGTTTCGCAAATTCATCCCGAATTTCTCTCAGCTCGCAGAGCCACTAACAAAGCTTACGAGGAAAAACCAAACTTGGACTTGGGGTCTAACGCAGCGAACTGCTTTTACCGAGCAGAAGCAGTGACTTGTATCGGCCCCTATCTTTATTCAAGCTGATTTTTCTCGACCTTTTATACTGCGAACCGATGCAAGTTGCTACGTACTCGGGGCAGTTCTCCTGCAGGGGGAGGGACATAACGAGCTGCCAATAGAATACGCCAGCAGACTCCTCAACTCAGCCGAGCGGAACTACTCCACAACTGAAAGGGAAGCGCTCGCCGTGGTTTGGGCCGTTGAACTGTTTAGGTGTTACCTAGATGGACACCCGGTCATAATAGGCAGCGACCATCAGCCCTTTCGATGGCTATTGACATTGAACTCCCCATCGGGTCGTCTTGTTAGATGGGCTTTGAAGCTCCAATCATTTGATATTAAATTTAATTACACACCGGGGAAGCTTAACGTAGTTGCTGACACGCTGAGTAGACCAAATTGCTGCGAGGAATCTCGTGATAGCTGTGGTGTCTGCTCAGTGATAGTGGACTTACCTACGAAAGCTCCAACCGAGCTGCGACAGGAACAGCTTGCTGACCCGGAAGTTGAGAAAATTGTGAAGGA
Organism: Acleris holmiana; assembly: GCA_949316455.1. NCBI lineage: Eukaryota > Metazoa > Arthropoda > Insecta > Lepidoptera > Tortricidae > Acleris > Acleris holmiana. Next base: position 26,706,261 of record OX438762.1, read on the forward strand.
GGTGGAAGGTAGTGATGAATTGGCCGCTCGACGATGGACGGAGCGAGGTTACCTCATGGACCAGGGAGTACTCTACCGGTACAATCCGGAATCTGATAACGAGACTCCCCAGCTTGTAGTTCCAATGAGTCTTAGAGCCGAAATCCTTAAGGAACGTCACAACTCAACCATTGCCGGTCATCCAGGAATCGATCGGACCTACCTTAAGATTGCACAACATTATTTCTTTCCAGGAATGAGAAGAGTAGTCACAGACTACGTTAAAGCCTGTATAGACTGCCAACGCTATAAAGCCTCCAACGAAAAACCACCTGGTATGCTCCAAACGCCTATACTAAACCAAAGCAATGAAGTATTAGTCGTTGATCTGTTTGGTCCCCTGCCTGAAGGTGAGGATGGTGAACGGTGGATTTTTCTGGTTGAGGATACAGCAACACGCTGGGTCGAATGGTATGCCCTCCAGGAAGCGACTGCTGAAGCTTGTGCTCGTACACTTATCGAAGAATACTTTCTATGGTATGGGTTGCTACGTAGAGTAGTGTCTGATAATTGTGTACAATTTGTCGGAGCAGTTATGCAGCAATGTATGTTCATATTGGGGATAAAGCAGAGCTTTGTACCACTTTATCATCCTGAAGCAAATCCCGCAGAGCGTAAAAATAGGGACTTGAAAGCCCAGCTCGCTATGCTAGTTGAAAACGAGCATTACTCATGGCCAAAGAAACTCGCCGTTATCCGGTTCGCTATGAATAGTGCCGTTTGTCGTTCGACCGGTGCAACCCCTGTTTACCTTATGTTCGCCAGGAACAAGATGGTATTTTAGATAAGGAGAATTTCCTACCCCAAATCACTCCGTACCTTCGTTCCTTTGTAAGTTCTTTGTCAGCTGTTCGAAAACTTGTGGAAACGCTGCAAGATAAAGCGTAGACGACAGCTGACAAGACTCGACGCTCGGGTGTATGACATAGGACATAAGGTGCTGGTTACGTCCCATGTTCTAAGCAATGCCAGTAAAGACGTGAGTGCCAAATTTGTGCCCAAAAGAGATGGCCCCTATATTGTTACAAATAAAATAAGTCCAACTACATTTATTTTAGCCCCTGAGGGCAATCCAAAAGAAACCATTGGCAAGTACCACGCCAAAGACTTAACACCATTTATTGAAGGTGGCGACGAGGGTGGCACTCCGCCAACGCCAGTGATTCCGAAGCGGCGACGTGGGCGTCTAAAGCCAAAAGAGCTAGTCCAGGAACGACGAAGTACACTTGAACCAGAGGGGGAGTATATCGCAAACTCTTCTACGCGCCCAACGCGCCGAACACGCGTGCCTAACCGGTATTTGAATTTCGCGCTTTAATATCATGCGAGGGCGAGACGGATGCCTCTCCTAGAATCGGCACTACAGCGCCCGCGGCTGCTGTTCGCCTCGCCAGTTGAACCGACGCGCCCCGCCCACTCGGCACGCACTGACCAATTTTTTCAAGTATTACAATTGTTATTGTGTTTTGGGCAGTATTTTATCGTCGATTATAATTTGTTTAACTCAAAGGTGGTTTCACTTAATAGCCACAATAAGATCACCACAAACATACGCAACTATTAGGTACTAGGTAGAGAGTTAGAGGAGCAAAGAATTATGAAAAACGATAATTCCGTTTTACTCAACGGCAATCAACTGGCATAGGCCTAAGTACCAGGGAGGAGCGCCGACTGAATGTAACTAAACTGTGGAGTGACACCCCCTGCCCACGGGTCGGGTTTGGCGCCACACCGAACTTATTTAAAATCGAACTTCTTCGAAAGTCGAGCTTGCCGCCGCAAAAAGTAAAATGGAACAAATTTTAAATAAAATTAAAGCCGCGAGTGTTGCAAGACGCTGCAATAAGTACGTAGTGTTAAATTGACAAAACAATAATAAAGGTGTGAATTCAAACCCTATTTGATTTAGAACCAGCATAAAAAAAAAACAATAAAAAAAAAGGTGACTTTATGGTATGTGCGATGTGTTGATGTTTATTTATTTATTTATTTATTTATTTACTTACCTATGCGTTTTACATAGCATATATCACTGATTATATCTCAGACCATAGATCCGCAAAGGTACGTTCGTAAACATCCCCCTTTCTTTGAAGACGTAGTCCAGGCTATGTAGACAGCTAGCTCTTAGTCCTTTAAACATGTTGGTCCGTTTCTTACTAGAGCACTGCAACGTGGATCTATACACGTTTGTCGAAACGGTCTCAATACTTGATGGAATAAACATATGGAGCTATGAAGGAATTTATTTTAGGTAGAACACGGAATTTCCCTTTTTGTGATTAAATAAACGCGTGGCTACTTGCTGGGGGCGAATGGCTATGCGATGTAGATTATAGATCTCTAGATTATACTGGTGGGCTGGTGCTTTCGACTCGAGTCCGTCTGAAGCGTCGCGTGCGAATGTCTGACTCAATGAGAACATTCTTTACCATCAACTTTCCTATTCTTCACTTCTCCAAGTTATTAATAATCCTCCCTAAATTGTAATATTCTTAATTAAACAATAAACATATTTAGTGTAAACAACATCCAATCCAAGGTACTTTTACTAGTAAAAAGAAACCGAACTTCATAAGACGCCTTATTGTAAATGATTTACCTTTACGTGAAACACACTCGCAACGAAACCCTTTTGAAGTTATTGGTTTGTAACCCGTTTCAATCGTTTTCCACACACGTCGCAATTTAATGTACCACAATGTGATGAAATTATTCACAATCATTTCGAAAAGACCCCTCCGTCCACTTGGATCCATTGCATGGCTCCATTGATGGATCCTAGTACACTTTTTCCTCCACCTGAATCCATCGTACCAGTCAGTTTTAAATAATGGATTCTAAGACATTTTAAGGTGCACTTGGATCCTCCGAATTAATCAAACGAAGTATAATTTAAATGGCCGTTTCCTCGTGGTCCTACTATTTTTGTCCTACTGACTTTCGACGGAGCCCCGCCCAGGGCGGGGCTCCTACTTCTAGGTGGTTTTGCCCTTCGGGCATCTGAAGATACCTAACGAACCTAACCTACCTACTTTTACAACCATAATTAGTATTTAAGTAAGTGGAGGATCCAAGTGCACCTTAAAGTGTCTTAGAATCCATTATTTGGAACTGACTGGTACGATGGACTCAGGTGGAGGAAAAAGTGTACTAGGATCCATCAATGGAGCCATGCAATGGATCCAAGTGGACGGAACGGAAAAAACGCCATATCTGATGAAATTCTAACACAAGTTTCCTGCACGCTGCTTTCAAAGCAACTGATTTGCAACGCGTTTCTAACCGGTATTAAAAATTGTTGCGTCATGTGCGCTCTCTCAAAGGATTCTATGGCATAAACTGAAATGAAACTCAAATTACGTAACTAGAAGTTACAATTTCATTGCAGTTGCGTTTCACCGTGTGTGCTGGGCCTACCCTAAGGCCCAGCACACACGGTATGGACTGAATCACTTTCGTAGGGTTTAATACCTAAACGGCAAATCGGAGCCATGCTCTGCTGGGCCTCTATTCAGGTGCGTTAAAACGATATCGTGTTTGACACGTTTAAGAATCGTTTATGTCACAGTCGCCATTATTGTAAATGACATAAGAGTTATCAAAACGTTGACAATACGGAAACAGGTCAAAAACGATATCGTTATTACCTTGTAGAATTCCAGCCCTGATCTGCTATCCGGCCGTCCGCGTGTCATGGCCAAGTCACTTGCTACCTGTGCATTTTTACTTATTAGAGTACTCAAAAAAATGCAGATATTGCGTTTCATCCTGTCTGCTGGGCCTTAGGGTATTGTGGATTGAATCACTTTCGTACGGTTTAATACCTAAACGGCAAATCGGAGCCTTACTCTTCTGATTGCTATTCGGCCGTCAGCGTGTCATGGCCAAGTCACTTGCTACCTGTGCAGTCAACTTAATTCCTAGTGAAATTAGGTATAATATATATTTAGATTAAACATTGTCCGACTAAAGTTACATGACAATTTCTTATTGTAATCATTTAGATATCTTAGGTTTCTATCAGTTTGGTTCTTTCTGTGGTTGGCTTCCGACTGACAGCCCTTGTCCGCCCTCGGGCATTAGCACTTAACTCCTGGAACGATATTAAATGTTCATAACATTTAATATCGTTTAAGTTCCACCTTTGCAACATAGCTTATCTATACTAAAATACTGCCTTACTCAATTCTCTTGCATCGCAAATTGCTAGTTTGTTAATTAACTAACCTATTATTAAATCGCGTGCAGACGCCAATGAAGGTAAACTTTATTTAGAAATTCGTTATCTAAGCTGTGATCAAGGCGATCCATTGTTGGTAAACTCGGCTAGGATCACACCGTCATAACTGTGTTACAATCTTAACTGAATGCTAAATATAATAAAATACATTTAACAGTTACAGTATCAGTACTTTCACACAATGTCAACTTTAGATCTACATTTTTAATATATGTATATGATGATAATTGATAAACATGATGGTATCTTTATTGAATTAATTTCAAATATTACCTTTAAAACTATTAATATAATTTAAGTGCTTCAGTAAAATGTGGTTGACGTTTGATAGAAAGCTATAATGCCATTTGAGCATAGAAACATTTTGTGCATACCAACCTGTTAAATAGAGTGATGCTAAATACTTTCGTTACTACTAAATTATAATGAATGTAATTCGTTTCAGAGTAGTCTAATTGTTTAACAACACAGTAACAAACCAGTAACGACCAAACAGTGCAGTGGTTTAAATAATAATAAACATGTACTTACGTATAATTTTAGCCTTATTTTTAGTAATTACGGAGACTTTATTGTAAATACAGCAAACATTTACACATTACCTATAAACATAGTAGGTATCCTATTCAGCAATCCACACTACTTTGCCAATCTTTAAATGGGTGCAGACTCGGGTGCAGACTCGTGGTCACCCCAGTTTGTCACCCCAGTGCCTTTCGACGGAGCCCTGCCTATTTCTGAGCGATTTGCCCTTCGGGCATCTTAAGATACCTAACGAACCTAACCTACCTACTTTTGCGGAATAAAAATTATTTCTGACGAATAACCGACTAAAGCGAATAGCACTGGGGTGACAAACTGGTGTGACCACGAGTCATCCGCTCTTTAAATATCACAACTTCTCCTTTTAATAAATTAAAGCTAGTTCTACAACGAGTCCAAAAATGATGGGATACCAAGATTTGTTGATGATCCGAGCATGTTTACGGTGGGGGCATGCCTTAAAGGATTTAAAGACTACCAATGATTTCAAAAGTAAGGATGCGCCATCGAACATTTGACATAAACCGTCTTCATACACGGAATTATTAGCGCCATATACATATGTGGCAGGACAAATCGTACGAACTTCGTTATCGCGAACTTAACCTGTGTACAATGTAATTTTCCATTCGCGTTCAGGAATATTTTTTCCCTCTCTTCCCGGTCTCTGCTACTATACTACTCTACTACTCTGTTTTTATACTCTACAGATCCCTTTTACACGTTTTCTTACTGAAATGGGTATTTTTCAAATTAATTTTAGCTAGTTAAGGGCTAAAATTAAGAAACTATAAGTTTTACATGTGAGTAACAAAAATAAGTCGTACATTTAAATAGTTAATATTCGTTCCTCACATGTAAAAGTTGCCGTTTCTTAATTTTACTCCTTAATTAGGTACAATTATTTTGAAAAATACCCAAATACATAATAATTCAAATAGTTTATTATGTAAAATACGACTAAAACAAACCCTCCCTCCAAAGGCTCCCTTACAAAGTTACGTCGCGCGTCGCATGTCGCTACATTGAGCTATCAAGAACGCCATTTTGGACTTGATACCAAAATTGTGATTATTTATATAATGAATTGTTTGACATGCAATAAAAGTAATGTAAGGTTAATTACCAATGATACGATATTCCATGTTTCCTTTTTTTAATTTTCATATCATATTTTTAACATTCGTTAACCGCACAACCAGGCGTTTTTATGACGCGCGAGCTAATAACGTCGACCACAAAAATGACAACCTCCCGCGAAATACTGAAGCGCGGTTGGCCCTAACCTATTTTTTTAGGGCTAGCGCGTTGGCCCCATTTCCTAGCGCCGATGATCCGGTCCTTACGCTAGTAATATATAGTCATTGAAGACTACCCTTTTATTCGTAAACGCACAACAGCTAAAGCATGTGCTAGATGGTCGTCAACAAGCCTTTCTATAGAGAGGTGACCTTGCTGAAGGATAGGTCGCTGACGCCGTCGGTGTGCCGGCTACACGGTTGGCAACAAGCTCCCGACTTCAGAATGATTTGAGTTTGCAGACCTCGCGGACCGAAATCAATGTAATAAAAAAACAAGACTTAAGTGAAAGTCCTGTTGACGAGCGACTAGCACAAACTTAAAATATGCTTTGAACGACAAAGCATATTGTGACATTTGCATCGGACAGAAAGTGATAATGCATACTTTAACTAAAATACGTTATAAGTGCGTTTATAAATAATGGGGTAGTAATAATTCATTTTGCTGTGTGGTGTAGTTATATTTGTTGGGTTATTTAGTTCTTACGATATTAGTAGTTTATGCAACTGGTGCATAATGAGAGGCATTAAATTACGAGTATGGTTTTATAAAACTAGCGACAGCGAGTTTCATAATAGGATCACACGAGTGTTTTAAGGCCTCAAAATCCTTTCTAGTCATTTTTAATACCTTGTATTTTTTTCTTATAGACCATAGTCGCCAAAAGGCTAATTGTGTAAAGTTGCATACACTACTTCAAAGGGTTCAAAGGGTTGTCACTTTTTATCCAGTTTCAATTTCATCTTTATATCATATAAATATAAGTTATTAACAAACAAAAAGAACAGATTTTATTAACAATTTATTTGTTATTTTTGTGCATAACATCAGAAAAGTAAATTACTTTTGTCAATTCATAAGTAGGTATGTATGGTAAGAGTTTTTAATGATTTACGGATTTAAATTAACCATACTATTAACGGGATATCGACCGTGATTACCTTTTGATGTTAAATCATGATCGTTTTCTTTTTCAGCTTATTTTTGTTTACATAACAACATTTTTTATTAACAATATTTTACGATAGAGATTTTTTTTTGCGACATTTATAGGCCTCTTCTTTTTGTTTTAAAATGCTAGACTTGTGCTAGTCGAAATTAAACGATCATTGATCTCACACGTACATGGGTAAGGACGCGAATTTCGACCAATTTGGACGTTTAAAATTTAACATGCTCATAAAAAAAGGTAAGATAATTTTATTATAATTACGCGAGTGACAAAATTGATTTAAATCCTTTCAAATAAATGGTAACGAAAGTTGTTAAATATTTCGACTACGTGTACTTAAAGCCGTGTTATTTTCACGATTTTCAACTTCTCTTCATCGTGCTTTATGATATAACGATAGTTCTACCGATTGCGAGAAAAAATAATTAAAATAATTTACTTGTTTTATTTTGCATTCTTTTACTGGGCCACAATTCCACGTTTTCGTTACGAATACTTTCGTGATATTTGAGTACTGTGCATTGGATGACATGAACAATTTGATCAGTTGGCTGCGTCGATGTTAATGAGCATTCTGGATGTTTCTGAACTATTTGGTGAACGTGACTGCTACGTACTATATGACGCTTTGTGTACATGGACAAATCACATCACACAACAAAAAACCCAAACATACGAGTAACAGGCACTGCATCTTATTTCACCATATTATGCTCCGACTTGATCTGTCCAGCGCTGATGCGAGGTCCTTGTGTATAGAAAGATTAGAAAGTCACTGAACGTTAAGGTCGCAATAAACGCCTAAAAAGCAGGTTTCTTGTATGAGGGGACTCTTAACTTTTTAATTGAATTATTTCTTTATTATTTGTTGTTTTGGCGGTGATAGATATAAAAACTGTGTAAAAATTTAAACTGTCTACCTATTATTGTTAACTGACAGACAGACGTTTAGTCTGGTGCACCCTTAGTGGCAATGGGCATCGGAAGGCTAAGTGAATCAAATACAAAACGCGCCATTGTCAAGTTAATTTAAAAGTTAAGTTTTCAAGGTTCTGTACCGAATGGAAAAACGGAACCCTTATAGGATCACTCGTGTATATCTGCGATCTAAACACGGCCGTGTAACGTAAACCAATAAGTAAATGTCGGGGTGGCAGACGAGTATCGAATGAAGGGGCTTTTGTAAAGGTCTTATTTTTTTATGTAATTGTCATGTAAATAGTTTGAACTTACTTATTTAGGAACACTTATAAAAAAATCTTTCCCCCTCTTATCTCCTAAACTTGCGCCGTATACTTAATGCGTGTCAGTTAATAGTTGACTTTATCTTTACGCACGGAACCGTCACCACGTGAGTTGAACTCGCAATTTTGAATGTTTTCGTTTGTTTCTTTGAAGTCTGTTGAAAATTCAGGTGAGGTAGCTAAAAAGTTAGGTTAAGTACATCTGCATCCATACCTTTGACAACCAAAAGCATTGAAAATAACTTTTTATAATTGCTTGATTAAAAAAGTAAAGTTGGGTTAGTGGTCGGATCACGAACAAAACGTATCCCACCAAATTGAATAAAAAACATTCCTTTTGTAGTAGAACCACTACTTACTGGAATCCAAATATCTTCATATGTATAATCTAAACTTGGTATACTTGAAAAACATCAATAACATTGAATATGATTTGTATAAACTCGTATAGTATCCTAAACATATTTTAAAATTGTGCAGAGAGTTCAGTAGTCCATTTGAGCACGCGATTGTCGTTTAAATGTTAATACTGTTACAACGCTCCTTCCTTACTGCAGCCGCGATGTAGCTTGATGTCGAGGTTCATCTCTTCGAGCCTCTGCCTGATGCTACTGGGGCTGAAATCATCACCAATATATCGCCTACGTATACCTACGAGTAAAAATATTTTATGTACTTAACGCAAATTAGTTTCGATTTCAATAAATCGCACTTTTAGAATTATAGTGATCTAATTAAAAATATTTTCAACTTTCGATTTCGAGTCATAAGTTTAGTATTATAGAGACCTAAGTCAAAATTATAAATAATGTGGATTAGGTCACTATAATTCTAAAGATGCGAAATATATTTCGTTTTTAGTCAAACTAAAAACCCTTTTGGTTTCGCCATGACCATATGGATGTTTGTGTGTCTCTGTCTGTCTATCTGTATGTCACCTTACTTTTTCTTAAAACTATTAGACAAAAAGCTGAATTAACACTTACTTAGGGGCATCTGTTCTACCTGTAGACACTTTCCAATTTTTAGACTATTTTAAATATTAAAAAAAAATCTGTCAATAATTTTGTTAAACTATTTATTGTTTTAGTATCTTAATTAAACAGTATTTCATAATCACCGCTTTGTTTTTAATTATCTACTAAAACAATAGAGATCTAAGCATATTTTAAAAAATGTCCATTTTGTCCATAGGTACAACTACCAGTTTGTACCTATGGACGGCAAAATTGTACCTGTGGACGGCACTGTACCTATGGACTAAAAATCAACAAAACACTATAAAAAAATAATTATACATCATAATCTTAATAAAATCCAACAAAACAAATTGCAAAGTATTTGGCAATACATTCAGCATCTTCTAATATATTTTTTGTTTTTTAGAAGTGCAGTATTCTCGGTACAACTCCTCAGCAGAATCGTCGGAGTTACAATCGTTTGCGTCTTTAATAGGATCATCTGAGTCATCATTTAACACATAACACTTTTGACATATAAAGCTAGATTCGTCGTCAGAATTCACATTATTCTTCTTAGCGTTTAAAACACATGTCTTATGATATCTTTCAGTTCATATGCTGCATGTAAGTAATCTTGTTATAGTACAATATTTGAAAATAGTCGACTTAAGTACATTTAATTTTTCATCAGCTTTTTAAGAGAATATCCATTTTTAACTTCCTTAATGGCCTCGGTTAGACTTTTAGAACACACTTTTTTTCGCATTTGGCCGGTTTTACTACGAGGCACTGAAGTCAAAGAGAAGAATAAATTCATATATAGCTGTCCACAGGTTCAACAGGTGAATTTGTACCTGTGGACAGTCCACAGGTACGATAAATAACTTGTCCACAGGTACTAGTTCGACACTTTACAATTTAAACTAATGTCAGTCCGTTAAAAGACGCCCGAGAGCAATAATAACTACATAAAATAAGAAACAAATCATGAAATCATTTTTTAAGTATGAAGAGACTCGTAGCATTATGCTTTAAACTTTAGAAAACACACCTAAAATACGAACAAAAACTTACTTTTGACGACGAAAAGTTTCCGCAGCCATAAAAGACACTATACTGACAAATACGAAAATGACAGATAGTTAATGTTGCCCTACAAGAAAAAAGCTATTCGGGCGTGTTATAAATAACAGTCTATCGGTTGTAGTTATTTTTTTACTGCTAGTGTCCATAGGTACAATCATCCACAGGTACAACAGTTGCCCTACTTACTTATGATTGGTCTCATTGCCCGATATAAATATCCATGTAGGGCAAACCTTGGTTAGTCGGTGATCATTAGGTTTATTATCATTTAGCTTCCGCCCGCGACTTCGTACGCGTATAAAGCAGTTTCCGAGGGAATAGCGATATGAAAGGTACCCTATGTGTTAATCCAACGTATAAGCTGTTTTCATTCCAAATTTCATCTATTGCAAAATTCCAAATATGAACTATCGGTTTAACTATTTTTAAAGTGTTACTAAGTAAAAATAGATGAATTTGTCTGCCATTTCTGAACTTCTAATTTTGTTTCTAATGTACCAAATTAATATATAAATCATTTAATTCGACACATGAAAAAGTAGGTAATTCAGTGATATTCAGTAATTCAGCTTAATGTGTGACATGAACTTGGTTTATTATGTGATATAGTCCGGTTAAATTATTGTAAAGTTTAAAGCTGGGAAGTAAAATACTATTTTAAAATGTACATAGGTACAGTCAAGGTTATAAATATGTATACACTTTAGTACCTTGTCTAATTAACGTCATGTTTAAACTGCCATATGAAATTGTCACAGCGATTAAAATGACAAGGTACTAAAGTGTATACATATTTATGACCTTGACTGTACCATATTATATTTATTCAATGTTAACATCTGTTATAGATAGCACAATCAGTTTTGGGTTACTTATTTGTTAATTTTGAACTTTAAAATCACTTGTATTTACTTAACAATAAAAATCGCCTTAATTATCTAACTACATTACTAGTCAGCAACTTTAGCAACGGCATCTCGAGATAGAAGTGTCCTGTAAATAAACAAGTTTAGTGTTAGGTTTGGTGTCGGAAACAAAGTTAAACCATAATTTCATTGCTACGTATTACTCGACTTGGTTATATTGTGATAAAACAATACAAAACATCGCAAAACGTTAAGAAATCAACCGCTGAAACGCGATTTCAATATAAAAAATGATTACCGTTATTTTGCTAAAAATCATAAATATGTTTGAAAACTCTTACCTTAACGGGATTTTGTTATGTTTTCGCCAGACTTTCATTTGTTTTTCCTCAATAAAAGTTTTATTACACCTTGCACCGATCAACCAAACATTAGACGTTACACCGGTTGATATGAAATTGCCTTTTTTATAAATTTTGACGTATTTATTCCGATACTTGCCGCACGTTATTGTGTTGAATACAAGTGCCGCCTTCTACTGGTAATTGTTCCTAGCTTTAAAAAATATATTAATTAGGTACCTATATGCGATTAGAGGATAAGAAACTATCACCGAATAACTTCATGTCACCGATTAGCCAAGGTTTGCCCTACCTATACCTACATAACACTGATATTTATACCAGGCACTAATGACACTAATACAATATTTAAGAACTTTTCTTACGGAATATACGATATGGTAAAAGCAGGTGTATTTTTTTTTACGTTGTCTTGGTTTGGTTTGGTAGATCTTAAAAAGATAATTAGTAAGTATGTTAATAACAAGCAAAACTAATGAAATCACATACAGAGTTACTATCACGACAGTAGACTAGGTTTTGATACAGGTGACGTCCAAGACGTGATCAAAAGTGATATGAGTTAATTAAGCACTAGCTAACCTAACCTAACAATATAGGTATGTAGGTGTTTAGATGTAGTATTCAGACTTAATCACGCAATGATGAAAATTAAATAATTTATTGTAAATAGTGTGGTCTCCCTACTGACAGAAAGAGATGCAAAGATAAATATACAGGGTGACTTCAAATTGGTAATACAAAATCAATGTTTTACAGACATTTCCCCTAAACTTAGGCCCTCAATTAAGTCTCATACTTTTAAAATAATCAGAAGTATTTTTTTTTAATTTTTAAATTATCCCATTTTTGTTGGCTTAACATGGTTATCCTACCATAATAATTAACAAAGAAGTTTAAAGAATTTCAAATGAACACTTTCCTCTTTGGTTATCCGTCACCTGTCACAATTTATGAAGAAAACGTGTTTTGATTAGTAATTGTCACTTATCAAAGAAAATAAGATTGTATTGTAAATGTAGTGTCACCACACTTTGGGACTTTAATTATTTGTTTTGTTCGAAAATTAGCATTAATTAAATACAGTTAATTTTAACAAAGGGGTTAATGTATTATACTGTGTGGCATTAGCTAAGCCACAATTAAGTGTTTTGTATTACCAATTTGAAGTCACCCTGTAGAAACAACAAAACAATTGACAATGACTGACTTGAATTGTCATTGTGACTGAAGTGTCTTTAAAGTAAAATAGTCTGAATAAGATCCATAGATTCTAAAAATAGGGTAACCATGATTTACAAAATCGAGGATTTAATTAAGGGGAAAATTAGCAAAACGCTAATTTAGCGTTTTAGTTAGCTTTTGTTTCTTGTAACTAATATTTCTTGAAAATGGCCATCAATTGCTGAGTTTAAAAACTGGTTTCTGATCACGGCTTCGATATCACCCTGTATCAACTGAAAATCATTAAAGTTCGCATAGTCAATAACTTTTAATACAAAATCAGCTCATACTCTTACTTGTGTTATTTTGAGATAAGTCGATTTTGGTGTTTATAGTTACAGCTACGGAACCATACAGTAACCATGGGCCGACATGGTTATGCCCAGTTGTTTTTGTTGTGTTTGCTATTAATTTGGTCCACTGCTTTGACAGTTGGCTCGGTACAATGGTTACCTGTCGGACAACAACGTCGGGTCGGCGTGGTCGCCGGAGGCCGCCTGCCGGCGCGGTGGGGCGGTGCTGAGGTTGGCGCGAGGGATCTTGTACACGTGCACGTTGCGGGCCGATGTGGTGTTCCCTAGGGGCACAACGTTAACGCGTCAACGTCAAATTGAAATATTATTATTGTATTCCCAAATTGTACCGTCGTTTATTTTCGCAGAATGCATCTTGTCTAGCCCTAGTACCTAGGAGAGTGCGAATTAAAACGTGAGCGCGTACCAGGTATTTAGAAAAAAACTGCTTCTGTAAGCAGCAGAAAGAAGTAGCTTGTTTGTAATATCGGCTATAAACATAATAATATTATGATATGACATATGACTTTCGACCTTTGAGGGAAGTGGTAAAGTGTGCGTAAATACTGTATGATAGAATTTAGCGATAAATGTTTATGTATACAGTCAAAGGCACCGATATGTACGAGTATACACAACAGTCTTAGAAATGTCTTGATTAAATTTGCTAACACAAGTCAATTGTAGTCGTATACCAACCCCTGGTTTGCGGCGAGCGCGGAGGCGACACGGGCGCCATGCGCACCAGCGGCGGGCGGCCGGGCTCCGGCTCCGAGGACCCGGCGCCCGGACCACTGGAGCAGGGCGCGCCGCCTCCGCCGGCCGCGCTGCCAAATAAAATTAAGTCGCTGTTTCTGATTCAGTTTTTTATCATAATGTCCTTTCTTGTATCTTATGCTTTTAACCTACCGCCAAGCAGCAGTGTTTACATTGTTGTGTTCCAGTCTGTCAACCGGAGAAATTACTAGCATAGATGCATTCCATTTTTATTCCTCAGGGTTGTCAACACATTTGCAGTCTACGGGTCTCAGATACCAATTCCCATCTTCTACCTAGTCTGTGTACCTACTCGTTTACCTTCTGCCATTAAAATTACCTTCTAGAAGATTTATGCGCGACGCCACGGAAGGCCGCTAGTAATTTGCGTGTGTAAATAAAAAGTAAGCGTACGAGTACGTTGAATAACGATGCTGTTTTGTAATATAATCTCAAATTGACTTGGTCCCATAAGGCCTAAAGTTTAAATTGTCTCATTCTTAAAATAGGTACCTACTTACCAAAAATTTCATAATGACTTACCTGAATACTGATACGAATGACTGTTAGATTGATTTAAATCCAAAAATGACAAATAAATAACCAATTGGAGGATAGTAACGCATTTCATTTGGGGATTAGATCATTTTGGATTTAAGGTGTTTTGGGAAAAAGCTGTTACGAATTTTAGTCATTAGGGATCCATTATTCCGAGAGAGAAAATCAGGTATTTAGGCATCACAAAGTCGTTTTGAGATCTACACATCATGTCAGGGTATTATGAAAAAACCTATTTATGTATTACGTATGCATATCAATAAGAAAATACGCTTTTTTAATTTAGCTTAACTTATATCTCTTACCCTGCTCTCTTAATGAATGACAGTCGTAAAGGGAAGTGGATTTGTGATTACACCGTGTAGATCTCTGATCCCTTAGCTCTAGCACGAACATAGGTCCATTATTTTAAGTATGGTATGGTAAGTCAACATCATTGTCAACGTGCTAGTAAATTTTAGTACTAAATGTGGATACGGGGTACCTACTGTTATAATCGTGATACACATTTTCGAGTTGTTTATGCTGTGCGGAGAATTGAGGAATTCGTATAGTAACTCTATTACCTGCATCAACTTAAAAAGATTAAACGTACAGACTCTTATCAAGCCAGCCAGCTTGGGCTCTTGTGCCGCGAGAACTGTTCCTTCATAAATTGTATTACTGATGTACTATTTATATTTCTGAGTAGTCCTACTTCTACATAATTGGAAAAATAGTCGACCAATACGATAAAATATTTTTTACGGTACTCGAATAGATCGGAGGCAAGTTTCCGCCAAGGTAAATCGGGCGTCACGTGCTGGAGCAGCGGCTCCCGGCGCGGCGCCGGCGCGTGCAGTGCGCACGCCTCGCACTCGCGCGCGCGCCGCTCCACCGCGCTCGCCATGCCGGGCCAGAACATTA
Organism: Acleris holmiana; assembly: GCA_949316455.1. Taxonomy (NCBI): domain Eukaryota; kingdom Metazoa; phylum Arthropoda; class Insecta; order Lepidoptera; family Tortricidae; genus Acleris; species Acleris holmiana. The sequence goes on from OX438762.1 coordinate 26,721,597, forward strand.
CCTCTCGCGCGCGCCGCTTGCACCGATCTATTCCCAAGTGCCCTTCGTGAACTATATCTAACATGTGTCCGCGCAGATTGGCTGGAATATATACGCAGTTATCCTTGAATATCAGACCATCTATATATTGTAACGATTCGCGGTACGGCCACAATACTCGAATGTGCTCACTGACCTGCCATCTATACTTGGGCCAACCATTGTTGATATATTTAATGATATTTAGTTTCACTGTCTTCATCTATGGCAATTTGGCGTTTAATTATGTTCAACTTTTTGTCGCTAACCTGTACATTATCTATTAAGAAACAAGTCTGTAGTTCGACCTCGTCGCTGACGCGGTCGTGCATTCGCTCCGCCAGCGGCGCTCGGGACAGCGTGTCGGCGATGTACATGAACTTGCCGGGCGTGTACTCGACTCGGACGTCGAATCCCTGCACCCGCATCATCATGCGTTGGAGCCGTGCTGGTACAGACGATAGTGCTTTTTTGAACAACGGTTCTAGGCTTATGATCAGTCTGCACTGTTACGTCATTACGACCATAAATGTACTGCTTAAATCGTTCAACTGCAAAAACAATTGCCAACATCTCTTTCTCTATCTGAGCGTACCGTGTTTGCGTGTCGGTGAGAGTGAGCGAGGCAAACTCCACTGGCCGCCCGCCCTGAAGAATCACGGCACCCACCACCACGGGGCTCGCGTCGACCGACAGCACCACTGGTAGCTCATTAGAGTACAGAGCCAAAACGGGAGCTGACGCTATTTTCCTCTTGAGGTCGTCAACAGCAGTTGAGTGTTGTTTATCCCATAGCCATTCAGAGTCTTTTTTTAACAAACCTCTCAGTATCGCGACAGAATCTGAATAGTTCTGTATAAACTTTGCTAAGTAATTAACCATGCTGAGAAATCTTTCTAAAGCCTTACGCTCCGTCGTGTACGGCATTTCTATAATGGCACGTACTTTAGACTCATCAGGCCTTATTCCACTTTCGTCAAACCTATGCCCCAGATAAAGTATTTCCCGTACACAAAACTTACATTTTTCTTTATTATACTTTATTCCGATTTGTTTCGACCTTTCTAACAGGCATTCCAACCGAGCGTTGTGCTCCTGTGTTTGCTGCCCCATACGATGACGTCATCAATAAAACTGTCTACGCCTTCTAGATCTTCTAGATGCTGCCTGAGTTTCGCATGAAACACTTCCGGTGCGCAGTTAACGCCATATGGCAACCGTAAGAATTGGTAACTGCCGAAAGGTGTGCCAAAGGTGCATAAGTCCGCACTAGCGTCGTCCAGCTGCACCATCCAGAAGCCCGAGCGCGCGTCAAGCACGCTGAAGTAGCGCGCGCCCTGCAGCCGCACCGCCAGCTCCGAGACGGTGGGCAGGCTGTAGTGCGCGCGACGCACGGCCTGGTTTAACGGCCGCGGGTCTAGACATACCCTAATGTCGCCATTTTTTTTTCGCCACTAAGACAATAGCATTGACCCAATCTGTTGGGTGTGATACCTTTCTAATTACCCCAATATTTATCATACGTTGTAACTCCGTTTTTAATTTATCACGTAACCCCATCGGTATTTTTCTTGTCGCACATACGACCGGTTGTACGTTCTTATCGACAACTATTCTATATTCGCCAGGCAATTTACCTAATCCTTCAAAAAGATCTGCATAGTTATCAATCTGTACTGTATTT